>JADBJO010002470.1:0-10000 GCA_016801955.1 Conus betulinus
CGTGGCACATTCTGATTGATCCGATCTATACCCTTATGTGTTATGGGTCACAGTACGCGAATGTGATCGCGAAAGAAACCGGCAAGCCCGCCAAGATTCGTAGATCCACGATAACCAAATAGTTACTGAAAACAGACGTCAGGTCATAGGACAAAGGGGATCGCGGGTGGGAGTGGGAAAGAAGAGGAGGGGGCCATTCTTATGAAACAAAAGTCGCTCAACATCACTTCTTTCTCTGTCTCGCTCTCTCTTCCTGTGTCTCTCTCTGTTTCTCTCTGTCTGTCTTTGTGAGCTTTTCTTCAAGGAACTGTTTACATTCCTACCCAAACTGACCATCATGGCATTCCCACAATCCGACAAGAGCCATATATATATATATATATATATATATATATATATATATATATATATATATATATATATATATATATATATATATATGTGTGTGTGTGTGTGTGTGTGTGTGTGTGTGTGTGTGTGTGTAAAGTCTCAGGTAACCTGCAGTTACCATTCTACATTGTCCTAGAATGTTTGCCAATGTTTTCTTTGGTCAGAAAACTTCTTTAGGTACAGGAACTTGAAAACAGCAAGCAGAAATTTGTAGCTGCTGGGGAATTTACAGTGGTCGGTACGTAGGAAATGGTTGTTCGGACTAACTATTGTGATGCATTCTTTATCAGTGGGACAGACAGTGCTCCATACTCAAAGAGAAAAGTGTATTTCTTCATGAAGTTATGACAGCATAGTTTCCTTCACGCCAGCAGAGTTTCCTTCACGCCCAATATCACTACTGTCTGTCTACTGTCTCCCCCCCCCCCCCCCCCCCCCCCCCCCCCCCCCCCCAAAATCCTGTCTGTCTGTCTGTCTGTCTCTCTCTCTCTCTCTCTCTCTCTCATTCTCTCTCTCTCTCTCTCTCTCTCTCTCTCTCTCTCTCTCTCTCTCTCTCAACAGTTTGCTTCACTGAAACGTGTTTGAATCGATCACCGCTGATCATTTACTTTTCCCCCATATCACGTTTTTAAGGAGTCCGACAGCTATTCTTCAAGGAATTATTGACCACCCTGCTACCTGAACCGACAGTCACTGCATTCATGCAATCCAAAAAGAACCAAATGTCATGTATATTACTGTTAACGTAAAGTCTCCTATACCTACTGGTGGCATTGCACATGGTCCTGGCGATGTGTGATAATGTTTCTTTAGTCAGAACCTCTTTATGTCCAGGAACAGCAAGCAGAAATGTGGTAGCTGTTGGAGAATGTGGAGTCGTCAATACATAGGAATTGATTATTTAGACTAACATTACATAGGAATTGATTGTTTAGACTGACAATCGAGGTGTTTGTTGTTTTGTAGGTATATTAACCCTGCTTGGTGCTTAACGAGAAAGATGATATTTCCACTGGAAGTTTTGACAGCAGTGTTTCCCTCACTAGATCCCTCAGGTCTGTTCATGACTTCAAACTGGAGAGGTCATGCTTGATCAGACATGTCCACAGTGAGGCGTCCATGTCCGTCAGATTGTCAGCTGACTGCCAGGCAGCAAAACTGAGGAAGCTACACGATCTGCCTTCCCAAAATGGCATACCACATGAGAGGATTTGGCATCGATAAAGGCCGCCACCACTAATTAGGAAAAACAAGATTACTGACGCAGGAGTCCATTGGACATAGCGTGCAAAATGGGGTGGGAGCTTGGTATGGTGCGCATGTTAAGAGGTTGAGAATGGCTATGGGGTAATATGCTTGAATGCAAAGCATCTGATCTGATAGGAAATGAAACACACAAATCACCAGTCTGTTGGAACAGGTGTCTGGTTGACTCGTGGTAGCGCCTGAGCTTGCAATCAGAGTTCATTCTTGCTGGTGTCCAGCAAAAGAATCCGAAATCAAAAGGACCTTTTTCCCTTGCAATATCGTGTGGTATATTGTCCATAAAAACATTTCCACTGCCAATTTTTCTGCTTGTTTGTAACTTGATCTTTCCTTGGCAGCATCGTTCTCCGAAAATAATTGACGTTATATGCTTTTTAAAGACAATAGAGAGAGAGAGAGAGAGAGAGAGAGAGAGAGAGAGAGAGAGAGAGAGAGAGAGAGAGAGAGAGGGAGAGGAGCATGGAAGAATAGTTGATGAATTAAGAAAACACATCTTTCAAATCATAGAAAAAGAAAACCCTTAGAGAGGCATGGTTGGCTCAGCTTTACGTCCTGGAAGTCGGTTGACAGATTTGGTGTACACGAATGTCTCTCAAGGAAAAACTCTGACGTAGTATGTCTGTTTTACAGCTTAAACGTGACGTCATGGACTGACCCTCTGCCTCGTGATGGAAAGTGTGCTGCTATAACTTTCAAACGTAACATCATCTCTCGTGTTCAGTACAGTGCACTGTCACTATGCTAACATAGAAACCATACAATCTGGAAAAAAATAATTCCTTTATACCGAGCGCCCCTCAAACATTGTTCAAGCACTGTCCAGACTGGTCTTCTTGCATCTGTTCCTAGAACATTCAACGTTCAGGTACTATGTAGACTGGTCTTGGACACGGAATGATTGTGAGACACTTGTATTCGATTGAACCAAGCTTGATTGAACCAAGCAAGCTTTTGTTGTTTAACTCCGAGGAGAGATTCATATCTGTCGGCCTGTGCTAACATGACGCCTGTCAGAGACATCTGTAGGAGATCTAGTAAAACTATCAGAAAACATTTCACTCATATGCTTGGAGTTTTTGCGGGAATTCTGCAGATAGTGTAGGGCTCTCAAATTCTTACAGAAGACAGAGTGACTTAAGAGTTGTGCCTTCAGATAGGAAGCTGATTTTCCAGATGACGTCATGGTATTTTCGTAGTGCATAGCAGAATATCAGTGTAATCTTAGTATTTTCAAGAAAGAATCTCTCTCTCTCTCTCTCTCTCTCTCTCTCTCTCTCTCTCTCTCTCTCTCTCTCTCTCTCTCTCTCTCTGTGTGTGCGCGCGCGCGCGCGCGCGTCTGCGTGCTCTCTCTCTCTCTCTCTCTCTCTCTCTCTCTCTCTCTCTCTCTCTCTCTCTCTCTCTCTCTCTCTGCGCGCCTGCGTGCGTGCGCGCGTGCGCGCGTGTGTGTATGTGTGTGTGTGTGTGTGTGTGTGTGTGTGTGTGTGTGTGTGTGTGTGTGTGTGATTTGCATTCAACACAAGATGATGAAAGTCCAACAGAAATCACGTCGATATCCTAAAGTGCATTTGTTTCAGTTCAAGGGCAGACCAGTTTATTCACTGTTTAATTTCGACTGTACGATTTGATAGCTGAGACAGCAAGCGATCAGAACACCAGAATGAAAGGTTGAGGACTGCATATCCGCATGTGATTAATACCTATCCAGATGCAGTGGTCTGGGCGTTAATACAAGTATGTCTGGGGGGTGATGGGCCACCGTTAGGCAGTTCCGTATCACCCTGATGGATATTTATCTAGGACAACCACAACAAGCGTGTTGTAAGACGCCTGTAGCCAGTCAGCAAAAGTGGTGATGATGCAATACGTATGAACGCGGGTGTATATTTGCGCCAAAACAGATCTTGTATACAACTTCATTGTCACTAAATATATTTTTTTTCCTTTCCAACATTTTATTTATTTACAAACGCCAAATGTTAAAAATGTTAAAACAGGTCGAATTATACATCAAAATTCATACAGACCACAATGTCAGATCAGAACTTATCTGAACAAAAATATGTAGAGGCTCACATATTTGGAACCAAACCTACTAGGACACAGTCCGTATTGTACGAATTTCAGTCCATGTTTCCTTTCTCCCTGCCCCCCCCCCCCCTCTCTCTCTCTCTCTCTCTCTCTCTCTCTCTCTCTCTCTCTCTCTCTCTCTCTCTCTCTCTCTCTCTCACCTCATCTACTCCACACTGTCAATTTCTTTGCTTTTGCTTTTCATCTTCCCTTCTGTCTTTGGTTAGTTTCATTTCTGGCTTTAATCGAATATACTGATGTCCATGTGACTAGACGCCTTAGGAGCAGAAATCAAGCCCCCCCCCCCCCCCCCCCCCCCCCCCCCTCCAACCGTCCGCACGACGACAGCTCAGTTTTAATGGATTTCCTGATTTCTCTGTATCCTTCCTGCCTGCCTTTAGTGGTCAGCTTCAGCTCTTCCCACCGCAGGAAGGCTCAGGAGTGCCTTGAAGGGCTTTCCGTCCTTCCATTTTCCTTTGGCCTTCAGATTGCATTACGCTGGAGATGTGGGTGAGAGGTGTCCAGCAGTGGAGAGCATCCCCCCTCCCCTCCCCTCTCCATTCAAGGACGGGGACTGACACGCCTCTTGTCGACGTCAACAGCTTCATGGCTGTGTGCAGTCCCGGATACTTGCTGGTGGAACGTGTACGAGTAGAAGGGGCGTGATGGAAGTCCCGAAATAACTGGACGGTTCTTACAGCTTCCAATGATCCCAGCCAATGTTTGAGTTTGGAAACCATCAACAGGCCATGTTACTCCCACCTGCTCCTCTTCCATTCACACACACACACACACACACACACACACACACACACACACACACACACACACACACACACATATATATATATATATATATATATATATATATATATATATGCATATATATATATATATATACACTCACACGCACGCATGCATATAATATACACTCACTCGCACGCACGCATGCACGCACACACGCACCACCATCTCATCTCCGGTTACGCAGGAACTACGTATGCGTAAGTTTTCAGGACTTCGTCATATGCATCACACATGCCAGTACACACATTGACGGGCAAGCATCTATGATGCAAACAGAGTACTTATAACAGATTTTCTTAGATTATCTGGAGCCAGGAATGTGGGCATACTAGGGCTGGCGTCTGAAGATATGTAGAGGCATGACTATCGATCCCAGTCTTAGACCTGACCCTTGTGTGATCTGCATCGACCTGAATCACGGCACAAGAGAGACGTGGCATGATTCCCATGAAGATTTGAGTTTGGTGAAGAAGAGAAAGAAAAGTTGTGTGAAAAGCCAGGGCTAAGTCTGATACTTTAAGTACAAAGTGAACCACACCCAGATGACGTATATTGAAATTGAAAGAACCTGGAGGTACTTCTGTATGAATGAACTAAAACAAGAAATGGCAAAAGACAAGATTGAGGGAAAATCCCAGAATTGTCAGAAAAACAACAGTATAGCGCTTTGTCAGTGGAACCTAAAATTCACTGGGAAAAAAAAAGAGCAAACCTTTGCATGGACGTTTTGTTCAAGAACAAAATGGTCCATTATCAGTCATAGCCGTTGTCAACAAACGCTCAAATATAAAGCTCAATTGACACAAAACAGAGCAGTCCGTGGATCATTAAAAGTATACATAAGGTGTGGAGAGTACACTGTCACCAGAAATACAAAAAAGGAAGACAGTTGCCTATTTCAGTTCACGTTCCTCATGTGTGAGAGTGAAGGCGGTGAGAAAGAGGGAAGAATGATACGGGGCAGTGGAGAGTGGTGGGAACAGTCGTAAATAACCATTAAAAAAAAAGAAATTGGTTTTTGAATTGTTGAAGATTTAGCTGACAAGAAATTAAAACCCAGGTGTATGGCGTTTACAGCTTGGTCTCATCGAAATGGCTGGTGATGCCTTATCTACATTGATCATTTTTGCCACATTGGTTGCGCTAGCATCTGTGACTGCTGGAATGGTGATGTTTTGAAAATTCACACACACACACACACACACACACACACACACACACACACACACACACACACACACACACACACACGGAGAGAGAGAGAGAGAGAGAGAGAGAGAGAGAGAGACAGAGAGACAGACAGACAGACAGACAGACAGACAGAGTCAAATCAGGGTGAGTATATACACCTGCTTTATGACACATGGGGGTGAAAAATCAACCAACGCAACCCAGAAGTGTAACTGATACAACGTGAGATACCTCCACACTGGTTGGCACTGTGCTGTTCTGTTGAGAACAGTAATCAGAGTATGAATAAGAATGGCACTCGGGAGAGTGTAAACCATCGTCAAGGTTCCAACAAATTCTGGTTTCCCCGTTTGATCCAGATTCCTATTACCGATCCTCATTAAAATTTAGTGGCTTTGTTCGTGGGCAGCACTCCATCTTTCCAACAATTTTCGCTAAGGTCAGGTCCGCGGATGGTTTTTTTATGTTACTGACAGGCAAACAGACAAACAAACCTATGGACGTACGTGAAAATCTAACCCCCTCTGTGGAGGTACTTGGTCAGCTATCACAAGAAATGCAACAAATCAATCTGTCACGAATTTAAAGGAAAACGACCATACTGATCAAAAAAAAAAAAACGAATAATCAGGTCACTCAAATATATAATTACAAGTAATTCTGGGAAGAGAGAGAGAGAGGAGAGAGAGAGAGAGAGAGAGAGAGAGAGAGAGAGAGAGAGAGAGAGAGAGAGAGACCAACCGACAGACAGACAAAGACACAGACACAGAGACAGAGACAGACAGACAGACAGACAAAGACAGAGACAGAGACAGAGAGAGGTGGGGGAAGGGGGAGAGAAGGAGGGGAAGGACGAAAGAGTATGTATGAGGCGAGGGTGATGGGATATGTAACAGCATAGAAGGGGAGAACAGGGAAATTGAACTAACAAAGCAATTTTTTTTCTCTCAAAAAGCGAACTTATTTTACAAGTTTTCTACTTTTACATCAAAGAAGACATGACATTCGGGCAGCATTTAGACCCTGCCTTCGTAGAAAAAGGCGTGTTCGAAGACATGAAACATGTCCCCTAACTTATTCAGACTACACGCTAAACATCCTGTCACGTGATAGCAGAGATAAATTTCTATGCTTTATACGTCGTGGCATCGCTGTCTGAAAGATGACAAACCAGACGGTTTCGTCTGGCACATAGATAATGTCTAAATACATTCATTCTTTATGGCCTTAGTTCATCAGTAAATTCCCAGACTTCTTTTAACTGACTTGTCTCTCTTCACGTTGTATCTTTGTTGTGGACCTTGTTTTCACATCGTTTAGATACATAGACAGAATGTGCGCACTGTGTTGTTGGGGTAGTGTTAAGACGGGATTTTGGAGGGATGATTGAGGGGCTGGGTTGTATGATCATCTGGGTCTTATCAATAACATTTTTCTCTTCGATCATCCTTCTTCCTGCAGCCGCCCCCAGAAACGTGCTGTCGCGGTCCTAGCGACGGTATTCCACGAACCATTATTAAAGCCGGCCGTCGTAAGGTCACTGACTGGAGAAGACCATGACCTCTTTGTGGTGTTCAGTAGTGTCTAGTCTGAGTAAGCTCTCGTCTGAGGGCAATGATTCTTTTCTTTAGTCGTGATGAAGCAACAAGACTGGAACTTTCAACTCAATCTTAGCACATGTGAAAGCGGAGGTGAAGTAGAAAGGTATATCATCTAGATATGTTTCATAATGATTGATGAGGATGAGGTCGGTGGTAAGGATGTTGGGGGGAGGGGGTGGGCATTTTAGTTTATGTGGCTGGGTGATACTCTACACTTCAAACGCTTTTAAAATCTATGCCGATGTCCAAACAGGCCTGGGGTATACAGAAAGCTGCTGTGTGGCGCGCACATTTGAAATGAACTGTAAAACACGTTATGAACAAGTGACTGTACACTTTGGAACGACATACCTAGAGAGAAATTTGGCAAAATAAATACTACTGGGATTTTTTCCTTACAACTGCTTTGTCTTGATTTCTGATCAAATGAAACAGGCTGTCCCATCTGCTTGTCATCTGCCCGTGCTGTGAGAGTTTCTCGGAGGCAACGGGTCACTTCATTTCATAGCCACTCTTTTTCCAGGTTTAGTTGTAGTCTTATTGTCATTGTTGCTGTTACTGTTGCTTCTGATGCTGCTGTTAGCTTTATATTCATTAGAGGCAAGGTGGATTTCTTCTCAAGAACTGTGGAAAAGTTTAGGTATATTGGTTCAGTGAGTTGTTCTGGATGCAGGCTACACGTACGATTGTATGAGCTCTCATTCGTATGTGCTGTCAATAAGGATTCCAGTCAGGACAAAATTCAATATCTACAGGAAGGAGTTTGAAGGATCTCATATCAGAAACAGGTCAGCAAGGGCACTATGACGCATATATGCATAGACAAAAGAAATCAACTGCAAACTGTAAGTTTAATATGTGTTGAGAAAAAAAAAAAACCTAAGTTTTAAATACAGGTATATGACGAATATATTTACAGAAAAAATGGTCTGGAGAAACACAATACATGACTCATTTACGTGTATAAAATAACCAAGTTTGTAACACGTTTGTATGGTCTATGTACATACGTAAGAACTTAAGTTCACAACATAAATATATGGCTCATGCAGATGAAAGAAGCTTGTCTTCGTGGTATATATTGTGGCTTATAAATGTAGGTTACAGATATTTGGCTCCTGTGGATACAAAAAGAAATTAAGTCTATAATTCAAATTACAAATGTGTGGCTCATGTAGGTACAGGAAGAAATTAAGCCCATAGTGTATGAATGTACGGGAAAAGGCCGCATTACCGTGAGTTTATGTGGTTGATTGAATGTACGAGAACAAAAACCCTACAACATAGGTATGATTCTCAAAATGTATGGTAAAGCACAGATGTGCAACTCAGAATGTATTATATGGCACAGGTATATGAGACAGACTATGCAGTGTACAGAAGTAGAACTCCTGATGTATAGTGTTGCAAAAGAATATGGCTGATGATAAAAACTCACGTTGTGTAGAGTATCGCAGCTTAGGCTTATGACTCCCAGAGTATAGAGTAACACAGATATATAACTCGCAATGTAAACTGTGCACAGAAATGTCATTAGCACTGTATGACATAGCACACGTAAATGAATTACTTTGTTTAGTACAGCATATGTATATAACGCTGTATAGAACGTTAAAGTTATAGAGTTCACAACGTTATGGTATAGTACAGGTATTTGATTCAGAATGTCGTAGCATACTACAGATATGTAACTCAAATGTTGTAGTATAGCACAGATATACACCTCACAATATGCTATAGCACACTTACATGGTTAATTATGTGCAGTGTAACACAGTTGTATGACTCAATATAAACAATATAGTAGAGGTACATGACACTCAATGTAAAATAAAGTATAGGCATATGGATAACAATCTATATGATTGCCTATGTATAAAATTTAGAATAATTTGCATAGCACAGGTACATCACTCTGAATGCATAGTTCAGCACAGTATGATATTAGAAATGTATAACATACTACATGGCTCAGAATGTGTTATAAAGATAGGTAACTGGTTCAGAATGCAGAGTATAATACAGGTATTCAGCTCAGGATGCAAAGAGTAGGACAGGCACTTGGGGCCGGAATGTAGGACGGATGCACGACTCAGAATATGTGGAATAGGACAGGTATATGGACCAGAATGTGTAGTATAGCAAAGGTGCGTAGCTGAGAATGTATAGAGAAGGGCACGCACGTGGCTTACAACACGTAGTGTATGACAGATGCATGCCTCAAGATGTATAGTATATGACATATATGACTCAAATGCATGATACAGAAAAGAGAAATGGCCCAGCATGTACTGTTAAGCACAAGTATAAGAATTAGAATGTATTGTATAACACAAGTATATTCTCAGAATGTACAGAATAGCACAGCCATATTGCACCGAATGTGTTGTATTTGATTTTCAGTATAGTTTACATGGGTCGTATTAGTATTGAAGAAGTACATCCATACTACGAGTCTTGCAGATTCATTGGCTTGTAAATGTCAAGAAAGGATTGTGCCTAAACCTTTATCCGACAAATAAATAACAGAACACGCAAATTCGCTCTGCTGTCTCCCAACCCTCTCTTCTCTCTCTCTCTCTTCTTCTCTCTCTCTCTCTCTCTCTCTCTCTCTCTCTCTCTCACACACACACACACACACACACACACACACACACACCGATTCCTATTCTTTTCTC
>JADBJO010002470.1:15000-17500 GCA_016801955.1 Conus betulinus
GAAAGCCTGTCTTTTCGAAAATTCTTTATTCCTAACCTGCGTCATTATTATTTCATACTGAGTCATGTGTGTATGTACGTGTGTGTGTGTGTGTGTGTGTGTGAGATATATATATATATATATATATACCTAAGATATGGTCTACATTCAAAATTCAGTTCTACTGTTATCGATTTGGGAGAATAAAGGAACCAGATAGTCCATTCATCCGCTTCTCAATTTTTTTCCCGCCTTTTTGCCATAAATCCGTGTGTCTCGTGGGCTGTGATAAGCGAGGGGGGGGGGGGGGGGGGGGGGGGATAGACCCCAGTGCAAACAATCGTTTATCACCGTGCGGGCCGTGTGCCCTCCAGTCCAGCAGCAATGTACCATGGTTCATGATGGTGGTAGATCAGCATTAAAGGCCACTTTCTACCGAGTGATACATCAAGGGGCAATGCCCCCGCCAGACTATGAGAAGGGAGACGAAGGAGATAGGTGGGGAGGATACGGAAGAGCGGGAGGAGGACGGCAAGGCGCGAAGTTGGGGGGGGGGGGGGGAGGGTGGGGGCAGGGGTTGTTGAGGGAGTCAGAGGCAGGAGGTGGTGTGAGGTGTCGATTCCGATACACCACATTCTCGGCTCATCCGGCTGGCGAGGGTCGGCAGCCAAGTGGCAGGGAGATGGCAGAGATGTATGGCGACAATTGAACCCCTCCACGCCGCTCCCTTCACAAACCATTAGACGCCTGGTTTTCTTCCCTCGCTGGCAGCAGTGAGACGTAGCATTGATGTGAGAAGTTTGCGGGTCGTTGTTGTTGCCGTTTTTTTTTATCGTAATGGTATCTAAATTCACGTAAAAAGCTGGAGTCATCGCTGTATTGATTTTGGAACGCTGCGGACGGGTGGCAGTTCAGGGGAATTGCCTAAAGTGCTAGGTTCACGTAAGCACGTGAGCACGCACACACGCGCACATCCTTTCCAACCTCTCCACCCACGCACATGCCCTTAAAGCTTTCCAATAGAGACATTTTTTTAGAATTTGTCATCAAATTTCTTATTTCTGTCTTTTTATTAATTTTCTTTTTTATTAAGCAGGAAAAGAACAGGATGCCAAATGCATGCATGTCTTATTGCCTTGAAATGTAAACTTACAAATTCAGATTCATTCCTTGTTTCAAAAACTTCCTAGGCACATTTCCAGAGCATATGAATGTCCAAACTATGCTGTGTGCAGTCCAGCCAAATGCTGAGTCTGGGTCAGTTCTAATCTAATCAAGGAATAGCTACTAACCTCCTATAAGAGCAGAAAATATGATGTGGTCTTGTGGACAGTGTGTCACATATGATCACGGAACAGAATGGGCACGTACCTGCACGTGAACAAACAGCATCATTATAAAGTCATTATCACATTTACTGTTTTAAAGCATAAGAAGCATTCTCTTCATGTTTGTAATAAATGACATGCATGTTCCCATTCAATCAAATATTTTGTTTTCTGAGAGAGGAATGGGCTGTGATGAAAGAATATTCTAGCACATTATCAATTTTGATTCAAATTTGTGGACATTTTTTTTTTAAAATTTAGTTTGAGTCAATGATATTAATTGAAGATAATTTCACAACTGAAAGTAACCCCTCTCCCCATCTCCAAAACAAACCAGAAAAAAAAACCTGCCACGAAGCGCCTTAGTGTCGTGCACAGTTTCCAGGTACTGGTTGTTTCTTATGAGTACCCAAGGAAAACAATTCCTTTAACAGCTCCACGAAAATGTAGTGATGTAAAAAAAAATCTGTTAGAAAGAAGCGTGACTTTTCTTCTACTTTCTGTTTTTCTTTATTTCGTCTCCTTCTCCCGCCTCTCCTCCTCCGCCTCCTCCTCCTCCTCTCCTCCTCCTCCTCCTCCTCCTCCTCCTCCTCCTCCTCCTCCTCCTCCTCCCTCCTTCCTCTTCTTCTTCTTCTTCTTCTTCTTCTTCTTCTCGTCATCATTTTCCTCCTCCAACTTCTCCTCCTCTTCTTGGTCGTGGATGTCGTTTTCATCGATTTTTTTCGTCATCGCCATAGCAGTTGTAGTAGTACCTATAGTAGTAGTAGTAGTAGTAGTAGTAGTAGTAGTAGGAGGATAGGAGGAGTAGGAAACGTAGTAGTCTGTTTCTTTTTTTCTTTTCATCTTCTTCTCATTATTATCACCCTTCTTTTATTCTTCATCATGTTGTTCTTGCTCCTGCGGTTACTGCTATTGTGTTTATCATTTATTATTTCACTTACATTGGATATGGGTGGGTTGGACAGGAAGCTCACAACCTATTCTTTCCGCTGTTTTTGCTGTGACTGTTACTGTGAATGCTGAATATGCCATCTAAGATGTATGAGTTTAACAAGGAACGTACTACAGACTGTGGATACTGAAGTAATAAATGCGTAATAAGCATACTGCTGTTGCTTTCAAAAGGCTTCAGTCACTGCATATTCATTCCCAAGCTACAGCTGAAGTTCGGATCAGAGAGACCCTCGACTGAT
>JADBJO010002470.1:22500-52500 GCA_016801955.1 Conus betulinus
TGGATAGTAGTTATTCACTCGTGGTGTCTATGCATTAATAGTATCTGATGATTAAGCGATGGCTGGTGCTGCCCTCAGCACAGCATAGTGTGTGTGTGTGGTGCGGGCGGGGGGGGGGGGGGGGGGATCCCACGGCTTTCTGGACATATATCCCCCATTCCCTGGCGGAAACTGTATTTTTCGCACGTCGACCCTGTCCCTCCCAAATCCACCTTGGCACCCTCCCTGTCATAATTTGGCCCTGTACCTGCTTTTTGAGGACATGTTCTCTATGTCGTGGCAGCTCTGAAGATGCCTGAGGAGGAAGGGGGAGGAAGGGGGGCTATGTGGTCGGCCTGAGTCTAAAAAAACCTAGAACTGTTTTCTACGAATATGGTGTGTATAGAGAGTAGTGGCGTGTGCATGTGTGTGTGTGTGTGTGTGTGTGTGTGTGTGTGTGTGTGTGTGTGTGTGTTTTTCTCTGAGATATTCAATCTTCATCTGATAAAGTTTCCCCAGCATCTTCTTTTTTCGCGAGGGAGAAGGCAAGCGGAAATGTGGGAGGGGTGTGGTGAGGAGTGGGAGGCTAAAGATGGGAGATATTGGTTGAGAACTTCATGCTGTGTTGGTCCCTCACAATAGAGTTTGCCAACTGCAGAAAATTTCTTATAGCATTAGACACTTCGGACTACAAACTTTTTTTCTTGCTATCCCTCTCTGTTGCGTGGTAAGACATTTAATTTCCCGAAAATCCTCCAGAGTAAATATGCTGGTGGGATGGGTGTTTTGCTTTGCGGCAAACCACTGTCCATTTTCTCAATGATTGTCTTCAGTGAAAATGTCGTTCACACATCTGCAATATGCATTAATACATACACATATATCAGGGAGAAGCGCACGGGTATATGCAGTTGCGTGCGCGCACGCACGCACGCACGCACACACACACACACACACACACACACACACACACACACACACACACACACACGTGTGCATGCACGCACACACACACACACACACACACACACACACACACACACACACACACACACACACACACACACACACACACACACACACACACACACACACACGCACGCACGCACGCACACGTATGCACACACACAGAGGCATGTGTGCACGGCTTGCATATATACACACACCCACGCGGACGGAACTTATATATACAAACATGCAAAGGTATGCAGACATAAGTGTCAGTTTGCTAACATGAAGGATGTACTTCTTTTCACATTGAAGACGTGCTTTCATATAATATCACCATCATATGCGTGCGTGTATACTACAGCACACACACACGCGCGCGCACGCGCGCGCGCGCGCGCGCGCACACACGCGCACACACACACACACACACACACACACACACACACACACACACACACACACACACACAACACAACGACACACACACACACACACACACACACACACACACACACACAGTGAACACATCACACACACACACACACACACACACACACACACACACACACACACACACACACACACACACACACACA
This sequence comes from Conus betulinus, assembly GCA_016801955.1. Taxonomy (NCBI): domain Eukaryota; kingdom Metazoa; phylum Mollusca; class Gastropoda; order Neogastropoda; family Conidae; genus Conus; species Conus betulinus. The sequence goes on from JADBJO010002470.1 coordinate 24,027, forward strand.
CACACACACACACACAGTGACAATAACAAATCACACACAACACACACACACACACACACACACACACACACACACGCGCACACACACACACACACACACACACACACACATACACACACACACACACACACACACACACACACACACGCGCGCGCTCGCGCGCGTGAGCACTGCGCACACACACACACACACACACACACACACACACACACACAGAGTGGGTCTAATCTCCCGTTACACACACCCCATTCCCCTTACCCAACACTTCCGGTTCTCTCTGTTCTTACCCCCTTCCCCCTTACTCTTACACTTAATCCAACCTTTATAACATTTCATTTCATTTTTTAATCACGCTTATCCCTCAAGAATGCTGCGTCGTAAATTTTTCCCGAGCCGGTTTTTTTTTTTTTTTTTTTTTTCGTTTTTTTTTTTTTTTTATGATGAAAGAAATCAGAAGATGGAGAATGACTTCTTGACCAAGGCTGAGAAGACACCAGCGCTAGGAAAAGGATCATATACTGCATATAAAAGGAACTGGAATCGATAGAGTTGCCGAAAGGAGGCTGGCACCCAAGAGAACGTCAGGCCCATTTCACACCTTGGATCGCTGGAAGCCACTGGTCCGCGTTTCTGTGCGGGCAAAATGAAGGTGGCGAGTTAGAAGGAAACGGGAAGACGGAAACAAGAGTGCTGCGTTCCTCAATAAACCAAAACGCATCTGAACACACTCAGCTGAGAGCACAATAATGCTTGTTCATCACATGGTGCAAAGCACGAATACATCTGTTTCAGATGATGTATATAAAAGTCATAAAACACTGTTCGTGCTTTTCCTTGTCAGTAGCTATCTGAGAATTTGTTTTGTATACATTTTATTATGTCTTTTTGCTACGTCTGATGAGACATATTTGTTTTTTGTTTTGTATTGTGCATTGAATATGCACTCTGAATTTTACGTCTGTTCGCGTTTCACGTACCAACAGATTGTTAATAAGTCGCGGGCTGGCAAATGACAATTCGTATATACTTCATTTAACTTTTGAATTTCATTCGATTTTTGTGTTCATGGCTTTTATACCTTCTCGTGCATTTCTATGAGCACTTGTTTACAATCATATGCATCACACAAACGTATATTTCAGACAAATTACAAATGAACCGTTAACAAAAAATGGGGCTGGGGAGAGGTAAGGTAATGTTGCTTATAGTCCAGCCGATTCGCAAAGGGCCATATCAGGGCTGTCATCACGTTGAAGGGCTGGGAAGAGACGGACTTAAATTCACACTCACACATTACACAAACTTCCGCATATAAGTACTTCCGCATGCGAATGTACAGTCATTTCAAATAAATGTAGTCAAGGCGACCTCTTGTTTCTCACTTACAGACAGCTCACAAACGTGCATCTCCGACCTTCTGCGGTCCCCCACTATAAAAGACACTTTCAGTCTTTCTCTGTCACACGTAAGTTGATTCATGGCTTCAGACTAAGTCTGGAACTTTCCAGGCAATGACCCATTTAGCCGAGCAACTAGTGGGGGATCAATATTGACCGCGCTGACTGCAGCAAATGGTCGTAGAGCGGAATGGACCCCTGGCAGAGCCATGCAGTTGAATGCATCCCGTGTGACGCACACTCTGATTATGGTTTTTGGGTAGCGCGGCCCATTTCCTGCTGAAATTCAAAGCAAGATTCAAGACTGGAAGACGTATGTTTTGCACGTTGTTGTTGTTGTTATAGTTGTCGTTGTTGTTGTTGTTGTTGCTCAATATCAATACTGTCTGGAGCATATAAAAACGAAAGATACGTTGTTGTTATTGTTGTTGTGCATGTGTGTTGATGCTTTTTGTAAAGCATGTGTTCCAGGATGTTTGGCAGTTGTCAAGGAAACGAGGTACGGTTTTGAGGAAAGGAATAGAGAAGAACAAAGAAAAGTCAATATGCTGACATTTGTCGAGCTTGTGTGCGTATGATGGTACATTATATCAATACACAATGTATAAAAAAAATTCTCCAATACTCAATGTATAAGAAAATTCTCCAATGCATGTAAAGAGAACATTCCATCAAGCTCAGTTTAGACGTTTTTCTTCTTTGGTCACTCTCTCTCTCTCTCTCTCTCTCTCTCTCTCTCTCTCTCTCTCTCTCTCTCTCTCTCTCTCTCTCTCTCTCTCTCTCTCTCTCTCTCTCTTCTCGTCTTCCTCTTTGTGTCACACAGTTTTCTTTCAGTCTGCATGTCATGGTACTTACATACCCAAAGCCTTTTTCCTTTCGCTTTCTAAATAATGCCACCACTTTGAGACACAATGCCCCTGAGCAATAAATCATTTATCTATTTGTTAGTCAACCTGTTAGATAAACTGTTTTCAGACTGTTACTAATGTGTCAGTATTTCAACTACCCAGGAAGGCGATTTCTTGATAGCTATCTGCCAGGAAGGTGCGACAGGTTCTGGACTCTGAGATCAAATACACCGCTCTCTCAAACGCTCGCACATCTACATGGACACCCCTGCCCCATAGAATCCAGCTTAGTTTCCCGAGTTAATGCTCGTGTTCTAGCGACTCTCGCGCGGCGTGGCTGCTCGTGAAGTAATGTGTTTATACCGCTTGCACTTCCTAACAAGATTGATTGTGAAAGCTTGTTTGTAATGCTCGAAGCAGAAACATGTGATAGGAAAAAAGTCAGAGATGTTACAAGCTCTATGTGAGTGTGTGAGTGTGTGTGTGTGTGTGTGTGTGTGTGTGTGTGTGTGTGTGTGTGTGTGTGTGTGTGTCTGTGTGTGTGTGTGTGTGTGTGTGTGTGTGTGTGTGTGTGTGTGTGTGTGTGTGTGTGTGTGTAAAGGGATGAGGGTACAGAGAAGAAGAGGGAGGGAGCAGGGGGGTTGAAGCTTAGCGTGTCGAAAGACGCAGAATAATACGACGGGGAGTAAATCTGATTTTGAGGCCGCTAGACTCCCAAATTGGATTCAGAAAAACAGAGTAAATCGGTTAGTTGAAGTTACTGTCTGCCAAAGACGGATTGGACTCAGTCCTTGGACCTTACCTCCCGCCTTGCTTTGCTTCTGTTTCTGCCTTGTCATTCTCTTGAGAACAGTCGTCTCGATGAGTTTTAGGTTTCCATTTAACAATCATGAATCGATTCTTTTGGTGCTTCTTTTCATTGGTTTTTGTTTCATAGACGTGGTGGTCAGTGTGTGGAATTTGTCTGGAATCTACCTATTGCAGGACGTCGCCAGAGTTTCAGCTTCGTTTGACAAAGCTTTCGAATCGTTCACTCATGGATAAACTGCGCGCGTTGCTTAGTTGTTCTTCCCGCTGTCGTGAATAGTACACCAGAATAAGAACCAGTTAAACGGCAGTTTGAAATAGTAGTAAACGGCTAATACGGACAGACAGTTAAGATGTAGTATGAGCAACTGTTGTTAGTTCATCTTTAATCAGCTATGTATTTGCCTCTGCTTTGCGACAGGAAAAATCAAAATTGTGTCCCCTAAATTGCACACAGCCTGTGGAGCATTTTTGTATGTGCTAAACATGCCTCCATTCGTTGCCATCCCCCTCATCTCCTCGACTGCTTAGTCAAAGTCACTCCTCGACAGTTTGAAGTCAGTGATGGTTACAACAATACATCTCAACATCCTAGACTAATGTCTTATCAGTTGGTCATATGTTTAGGTTCCTATGTTTGATGAAAGTGAAACTAGAACATGTATACTTACCTGTGTATGTGCGTAAAGGAAGGAGGGGGGGCTGTTAAAACGATTTTGTACCGTTTGTTCACTGAAAAATACACCACGTCACAATCCAAATGGTACAAAAACGGCAGATATACTTCTTTTGCTTCATAACTGTACGATTTTCACACCGCAGTTCTTCCTGTATCAGAATGAGAGCACTTTGCCACTGCTAGGCATATTTATTCATCATTAGGAGCCTGTTGAAGCGAGGGAGGAAAGAAAGGTGGGTGAGATGGAAAAGGGGGCGGTGGAGGAGACGCTGTCAAGCCCGCAGCATCCTAGCATTATGTAGAGTGACATGCCACACCCTGCCCTCCCCCCGCCCCCTAGTAAGACCCCTAACTCTTTCAGCCTCACGTTCTTTCTGGCCAGCCAGTCATTATTGTCCGTGCACTGTCACTCAAGCCTGGTGTGGCCAAATCGACAACAACAATCCCCCAAAAGACCTAATGATTTCCACGTCCCGTAAATTCAAACCATTTCTTCCACAGCTGATCGGCAAGATCGCTTGATCTGGAGAAGGTAAGAACGCAAGGGGGGTGCTGGTTCCCTGAAAGAAGGTGGAAAAGACAGAGCGATGTGTTTTTGTTCAGTCTTGATAATTATCCATGAAGAATCATGCTTACGTTGTATTTCACTACAGTTACATCTGTTCTAGTTTTCTGAGAAAGGAGGCCGGTTGTCATACGGGACGTGGATTTGGATCTGTCTCCAGAGATTAAGGATTTGGGTGAAATTTTATGTCCGCTCTGCCTTCAGACGGGATGCGGATTTTGATGGATAAGAAGTCTGTATGTATATAAGTTGTTGACTCGGATGGTGGGGCTATGTCTTCAGACAGAATAAAGACCTGAATACTGTTTCTCCAGAAACTATTTCTCCAGGTACATTTAAGATGTGGATAGAGGATGGCGTTTCTTCAGACAGGCAGGCTGAATATTTGGCTGGAGAAAGCTAAGTCTTCAAACGGGAAAAGAAATTGAATTGGTCACGAGTTTTGTTGATATATTGACAATTTGCGTGGAGAAAGAAATTAGATGAGGGTTTGAACGGAAAAGCACATACTCATGCAATGTAAGGCTTTGAATATACAAGGTATGTTTTCACACAGGATGAAGATTCGGATGGAGAAAAGTGTGTTTTTAGACACGATAAAGATTTGGGTGGAGAACGGTACGTTTTCAGACAGGGTGAAAATCTGGATGGAGAACAGTACGTTTTCAGACTGGGTGAAAATCTGGATGGAGAACAGTACGTTTTCAGACTGGGTGAAAACCTGGATGGAGAACAGTACGTTTTCAGACTGGGTGAAAATCTGGATGGAGAACAGTACGTTTTCAAATAAGATAAAACTGTGTGTGTAGAAAGGTATAGTTTCAGACACGACGAAGATTAAGAAGGATGTTTTCAGACAAGATGAAGACTTATAGAGGTAAATTTTGTTGTGTTTTCAGACAGGATCAACATTTAGATTGAGAAACATATAGTTTCAGACAGAATGTACATCTGGAAGGAGAAAGGTATGTTTTCAGATAGGATAAAGATTTGGGCGAAGAAAGGTGTGTTTTCAGACGGGAAGGAGATTTGCAGGTAGAAGTGTATATTGTCAGACAGGATGAAGATTTGGAGGGAGAAAAGTGTTTTCAACAGGGTGGAGATTTGGACGAAGAAAAAAATATGTTTTCAGATAGGACGAGGATTTGGAGGGAGAAAAGTATGTTTTCAAACAAGATGAATGCTAAGAGGGTGAAAATTATTTTTAGACAGGATGATGTTTTGGATGGAGAAAATTGTTTTCAGACAGAATGAGGGTTTCAATGAAAGGAAAGTGTGTGTTTAGACAGGATAAAGACTGGGAGGGTGAAAGATATGTTTTCAGACAAGATGAAGATTTGGAGGGAGAAAGGTATGTTTTCAGAAAGATGAAACTTGAGTGGAGAAGAGTATGTTTCGGACAGGATAAAGATTTGGAGTGGAAAAGGTATGTTTTCAGAGAGAATGAATATTTGAATGGAGAAAGGTGCGTTTTCAGTTTGGATGAAGATTTGGAGGGTGGAAGGCATGTTTAAAAACAAGATGAAATCTGGATGAAGAAAACTGCGTTTTCAGACAGTTTGAAAATTTGGATAAAGAAAGGTTCGTTTTTCAGACAGAATGAAGATTTGGACTGAGAAAGGTGTTTTTCAGTCATGATGAAGATTTAGAAGGAGAAAAGTGTTTTGCAGATAGAATTAAAATTTGTATGGAGAAAGTGTGTTTTCAGACAGGACGAAGATTTGGAAGGAGACGGGTGTTCTGCAGACGGAATAAAAGATTTGGATAGAGAACGGCATGTGTTTGGACAGGATGGAGATTTAAAGGGAGAAAGGATTTGTAGGGAGAAGAACCACGTATTCACGTTCGTTTGGAATATCAGCAGATGGTGATCCGTCTGCAATTTCGGACAGAGAAGAAATACTTTCAGGCAGACCATGGAGAAAATACAACTGACTGACTTCATTGTAGCCTCTCTCTCTCTCTCTCTCTCTCTCTCTCTCTCTCTCTCTCTCTCTCTCTCTCTCTCTCTCTCTCTCTCTCTCTCTCTTCTTGCTTCATTTGGCGTGCCCCCGTTTCCACATATCACAAATAAGCAAGCGCGCGTCCACACACACACACACACACACACACACACACACACACACACACACACACACACACACACACACACACACACACACACACACACACACACACACACACACACACACACACACACGCACACACACTTGCAGAACAACGCATGCGCACGCACTCACTCATTTCACACACACACACACACACACACACACACACACACACACACACACACACACACACACACACACACACACACACACACACACACACACACGAGAAGGCAAGCAGGTGCGTCCTGGCGCTCTTTGACGACAGAGCTTGATGAACAGAATGGTCCATTGACTTCTGCTTACGTATACGAACCAAAAAGTATACATAGTACACATGTCACAGAAGACACAAACTGACCATGCACTCTAAGATGCACGAATGTGGACAAAGATCTGACCCACCTCTGAACCAAAATATATGGAGTTTCAAGATCAGTCCAACAACGATTAAGAAATTGAATCTATATCTGCTCTATATATTTTCTAACTTAAGGACATAATAAAGGGCTCCCAACTCAGGTATGTGTTTTGGTGCGTGGAAGATTCAGTTGAGTAGAGTGCCAAATTTCCGGTAATCGAGCTGGCGCCCAACAACAACAAAAAAAAAATTGCCATTCACGCTACCGATCTTAATGTGTTGTCGGTCTCGTGGTATGATGTAGTGTAAGAAAGGCCCCCTTGAGCCAGTATCCTTGTATGTTTATCCCCGTCTGCCCCATTATCTAAGGTCGTATGGACGTTACACATGACAGTAACTAAGTAATTATCAGTGCAAAATGCGACCAATAACTTCAGGTTTTCGTTCAGCTTACGGGAAATCAAAAACTTTACATTTCCTTTTGGTATTCTTAATTTCACAGAAAGAGACCCATGATCTAATGAGTGCTCAAGTGTGCTCAGTGAAGTTTCGGTTGTAGTATTTTAAATTAGTCCAGAACCAAACTGATCAGTCAGGTTTTGAACTCTACAGTTAGTGTTTGTGTTATGTACCATGTAGTGAGCCCATTCAACCCGTCTTCTTCCCTTGGTCATCTTCTGTTCCTCTTATCCAAGAGCCCATGTTTCGGTCAACTTGAGTACTCTCTCTCTCTCTCTCTCTATTTCACTCTCTCTCTCTCTCTCTCTCTATTTCACTCTCTCTCTCTCTCTCTCTCTCTCTCTCTCTCTCTCTCTCTCTCTCTCTCTCTCTCTCTCTCTCCACACACACACACCACACACACACACACACACAGAGATATATATAGATATACATATCCATATACACATACACAGAGATATATATAGATATACATCTCTCCTCTCTCTCTCTCTTCTCTGTCCTCTCTCCTCTCTCTCTCTCTCTCTCTCTCTCTCTCTCTCTCTCTCTCTCTCTTTCTCTTCCTCTCTCATTTCTGTTTTGTCCTCTCTCTTGTTGTTCTTGTCTCTGCCTCTATCTCTGTTGTTCTCATTTTGTGTGTCTGTCTGTCTGTCTGTCTGTCCTCTATCTCTCTCTCTCTCTCTCTCTCTCTCTCTCTCTCTCTCTCTCTCTCTCTCTCTCTCTCTCTCTCTCTCTCTCTCTCTCTCTCTCTCTCTCTTTCTCAGTGTCATTTGACCTGTAGAGACCTGAAGAACACACACACACACACACACACCACACACACACACACACCAGTCCATTGAATCTCATTGAACATTAATGCGTGCACCAGTCAATAATACAATGGTGAGCCTGACCTTTTCGGGGCTAATTCTCCTAAATTGACGCGAGGGTGTGTAGTGTTTTGGAGGCTCCGAAGAGATATAGGAGGGTGTTGCAATTCAAAGGAAAAAGTTAATTACCTGCTTTGTCACGTGTGGACTGCAGAACGATTGGTGTGCACGAACGCAGCCACGTTGGTCTGTTCCAGCCATTTTAGGTGGCAGAGTCGAGTGTGTGGTGAACACAACAATTCGTTACCGTGTTTTTGTCTCTGTCTCTGTCTCTCTCTGTCTTTCTGTTTCTTTGTCTTTCTGTTTCTCAGTCTGTCTGTCTATCCCCCCCCCTCTCTCTCTCTCTCTCTCTCTCTCTCTCTGTCTCTCTCTATCTATCTATCTATCTATCTAACTATCTATCTCTATCTCAACGCACAAGGACACAGTTTCTTCCCCTTGCACACCGCGGAAGGAGAGAGAGAGAGAGAGAGAGAGAGAGAGAGAGAGAGAGAGAGAGAGAGAGAGAGAGAGAGAGAGAGAGTTTCACAACAGGAAAGCTTGCAGGTAATGATGATGAGGACTGGCGGTGTCGCGACAAGGCTAAGAAAATATCCATTGCCTACGTTCAGGTGCAAACAAACACGAAAGGCAAAGTTTTCGAACGAAGAGGAAACCTGCATTTTGCCCCGAAAGCCGAACTTGCATTTTTCTACGTACCCTTCCATTGATATTTTCATCTCGTGAAATATTTGCGAAGAAGCAGCTCACACGTAAGGGTTGTGTGTGGAGTCTGTCCAAAAAGAGGGAAGGAGAGAGGCTGGGGAGAGAGAGAAAGAGAAAGAAAGAGGGGGACGGGAAGGATCGCGTTTGGGAAAGTTCTTCTGAAAACTGAGACACTGAATTCTACTAAGACACATATGAACAAACCGAAAACAACAGTCCGTTATTTCGTTGTCGAAGAATAATGAGAACTCGTTAGAGCGTGTGTGGGTGGATAAGGTAGGGAAGGGATGGCCTCGATGGGGTGGATGTTTTTACAATGCTTCAATATGTTTCAATCTGTTGTTCTTTTGTAATACTTTTCATTAACATCCCGGCACTGTAAGGAAGGGATGGTCTCGATGGGTGGATGTATGTTTCAAAACGTTTCAGTCTCTTGTCCTTTTGTGTAATACTGTGTTCATTATCACTCTGGCACTTCAGTGGCATGGGCTCTCCCAGCTTGTGCGCAGGAGAATGGGCAGGACTGCTTGTGGTCTAATATATAATCCTGCTGAATTCAGCCAAGATGACGTTTGTCACTTCTAGTATCTCTTGTTTCATAGTGTTCTGGAACCGACCGTATCAAATGGACACGGATGTCACGTGACCGGAAGCAGCATGCATAGTGGTTAATACCAACAGCTCTTCCTACTAATAGCAAGGAAGTTTACATAATTATGTGAATCACATAGCCCAACGAACACATTAATGGACTTATCGATAGACAGGTAAAAGTGTCAGCTTCGTTCCGAGTTAACCTTACTTTGTATTTGATACAAACAACATAAATTCGCATTTGTCGGGGGAGACCAAAAAAGAAGTCTAGTATATTCGTGTTCAGGGACAATTTTTCCCATCCTCCAAAAGCAGTCATGTCTTTTTGTGGGTAAAAACGTATTTTCACTCAGCCGCCATGGCTGTCAAGTGATGGCTCTGTGTAGCTCCCCCCCCCCCCCCCCCCCCCCCCCCCCTATTCCGAAGTATCCTCTTTCATTCTGTCTCATGACATCGTGGGTATTTAACCCTCTGCTGAAGGAGACTGAGTAAAAGGAGAAGACACGTCTCTGATTTTCGCGGCTATACCTTAATCGACCTGCAAAATAGGACAAAACAAAATAGCACAGAGCAGACACAGAAGAGATGAGTTGAAACCTAAGTGACGATGATGGCGAAAATGGGTGAGGTGAAGGAGTGGGTTGAGAGAAGGAAAGGGGGGGTGGTGGCTGCCATTAACAACTATATTGCCATGTTTCCACCCGTTGAGAAGACAGATCAGTCTTTGGATCACATGGCTGATGGGGAACAGAACTCCTCATTAAGTACATGAATGAACAAGACTGCAGGATCCACTCCCAGGATTCACGTTCTGCAGATAGCTGTCCACTTTGCATGTGTGGTCAGTGACACTACAGATGTGATCTCTGTCTGCTGAAGAAGTCGTCAGGCTCTAAGTTTCACTTGAAATACCGGTCATTTGCAACAATATTTCAGGACCAGCATTTACTTAGCTAGAAATACTGGTTCAACTCAGCAGCAGCATTTGATTTCAGTACACGTAAATCATTAAATACTAGCATTTCATGCACACAAAATTCAACATCATATTCATTAGAAAGACTGGTATGCAATCCTTTTTTTTTTTTTTTTTTTTTGCTGTCCTATATCCACGCTGTTCATTCCGACACCCTGTCCACAGACGCAGCCCCGGCATCGGCAATGCACGGGGTGTAGTCAGTGTCAAGCCTTCATAAGGCAACCCGCCGAAGGAGACACTGCTCTACTGCCAAGTTACTTCGGCGGTGTTCGGTTGCGCCTGTTTTGATTCAACACAGGAACCACCGGCTAAGACCCCTACTGACGACAGTAATTGCTTAGTCGCGGAGCCGGCGTGAGATAACTTTTCTTCTAGAGGGCGCCACCTTGTCCGTTCAACGACAGCCCCAAGGAGTCGTCGATACTTGTGACCCCGACAGAAATCAAACATGGCCACAGACGTGGAGAGGACATCGAAACTGAGGTCACCATAGGAACAGGACATGAATGGTCACAGAATTTGAGACTTTTTTTTTTTAGTGCTGATCGATGAGAATCAAGATGATGATGAAGATGATGCTACGGATTTCCATTCCAGTTTGAGAGTGCATGACAGGGCTAGCTGGACTCTACGCCTACTTTCATAATGTATCCCGGCGTCAACTAGGCCCGAAAGATACGGACACCTGCAGTGTTGGTCAGAAAGTTTGAGCAACACTGTCAGAGACTCATCCATTAAACTCGACTGTGTGGTCTCAGTCCTCCCAATGAGCCCGTAGCAAACTCAACTCTGGGTAGCAGCTGGTCGGGGCAGAAAGTTCCCACATGACGCTGATGGGAATCGAACCCACAACCTTCCAGCCGAAAGTCCGCGACGCCAACCACTTTGCCACGGTGGCTGGTCCATTAGCATATTTTATTAATCTCACCAGAAGCCATAGTGTGTCACATAAAAAGCAGTTTACAAACAAGATTACCTAGAAAGAGAGTGTATTCATTTCATCGGAATTTTATTTCAAGGTCAGTAGAAAAAATGTAATGTTTCAAATGGAAGGCGTTTGAAATACAAAAAATGCTAATGTTGTGTATCGACGACATGTTATATTTGGATCAGTAGAAATCATAGCATCGGTCATCAAGTTTGTTTTTAATCTGTTTGGAGAGGGGGGAGGCTGCATTTTCCATGTTTATTCATTATCGTTAATCAGCTAATACGTGTATGGCTTACTTACCGCGACTTCTGTCTGTGAACGATTATCTGACCAAATGTTTCCATCTTGATGTATTGTTACGTCTTCAGGTTAGTGGCACAGATTTTTCTGTTGCTTGCTGGTCGTCCATCATTCCAGAACGTCGTCCACAGGACCTTAACCATCACAGTTCAGACCCAGGGGTCATCTTAATGGCATAGTGACTCCCTTTTGTTCCACCTCTCCACGATAAGTCGTTCTGAGTTATTAATGAGGAATTCCCTCTGAACGTTTTCGTCTCGAACGTACTGCTTCTCTGTCTCTACTCCCTTCAATCTTTTTAAACCCATCTTGAATGTATAATCATTCGATCGACACTGTTCCAAAAGATGAAATCAAGAACATCAGAAAGTTAAAACTGTTTAAAAAACAAAAGTAAAATGTAAAGGTTTCAGACTTGCAGGCCAGGAGGTCGTAAGTTCAAGTCCCATCGCCGCCATTATATGTAGGTTTATAAGATGACTGGGCCACACAGCTGAGTTTCATCCCCTTAGTGGATGCGTCTCTGAGGGCGTTGCTCAAAGTCATGACTGCCCTTGTCTGGTTCTCCCTCGGCCTTATTGCTTCCGAGATATACTATGAAAAGGAGTGTAGAGTACAGCCCTGTCATGATGTCTCCAGCCAGTATTGAACCCTGTAGCATACTCTTCATCATCCTCATTCTTATTGATCATCGGATGAATTATCAAACTCTGTGGCCCTTTGTGGCCTAATCTCGTGATAACCTCAGCTTCGATTTCATCCTCATGTCCATGTTTGTGGTGGGTTCGTCAAAGAGGTTAGTGTGGACAAGTTCATGGGAATTGTCGTTAGATGGATGTAGTGGCGCCCTCTGGAAGGGGATGCTTACTCACGCTGGCTGTTGTAAAGACAGCGATCATAATCCTTAATACAATCAAGTCATGTGGTGTCCTGTGATATGTAAGAACACACGCAACACTGAACACCATCGAAGGGACGCGACAGTGATGCAGTAGCTCCGCTGGAGGGTTGCCTCATGACAATTCAGTATTAAATGCTCCCAGTGCCAGTGCATGGGCTGTGGTGGTACAAACCTGCATGTGGTTGAACATTAGGGAGCTGGAATAAGCGGCATGAGAGTAATGCCAGTGATAAGGAGGAGTTGAAAGGGGTGCAGGAGTATGGGACAGGAGACATCCACGAGAAGCGCATTAATAAGTAAATAAAGACATAATGAAAGGAATTACCATGTCAATGATTATAGTAATCTGTGCATCCGTGATCCTGTGTAATTTAAAGCGTGCAAATTCGTTTATTTCCATTGTGTAACACCTTACTTAGATAGCTGGTAGAACTACTGCTGCTAGAACTACTGCTGCTGCTATAAAAGATTTTTAAGTGGAGGATAAAAGAAACACATCACTGCAGACTGTGAATATCCATTTTGTTCTGGTAGCTTCTTTCCATCAGATGGCATCGGCCAGGCGGACTGACAGATGATGGAGAACAGGGACTGACCCATATGCAGACTGGTCGATTCGTCAGCCTGTGCCGATTCAGTATGTGAGGATGCTGAGTGGGTCTGGAGTTAGAAAGCCACCACTTCTCTCTGACCCTCTAGTCATTCGCACACCATCCTTGTTTTAGAGTCTTGAGTGCTTGGTGATATATCCTCTCTCTCTCTCTCTCTCTCTCTCTCTCTCTCTCTCTCTCTCTCTCTCTCTCTCTCTCTCTCTCTCTCTCTCTGTGTGTGTGTGTGTGTGTGTGTGTGTGTGTGTGTGTGTGTGTGTGTGTGTGCATGCTCAGGCACTCGCAAAGGTGCTTTTGTCCTTCCTTGCACAAGCATTTGGGTGCTGTAGTACATGTGCTGTGTGTGTGTTTGAGAAAGACAGAAAGAGAGGAGGGGAGTGAAATCCTCTGCGCTGTGGAAAGAATAAACGTAGGTAGGCTGGAAACGTATGAATGTTTGAGACCGTACACTGAAGGCTGATTTTCTGATGCGAACGAAAAGATACATTCTGTATATTCATAGTTTAACTCCACACCCGGGAGTAGTGAAAGTTGTTAAACATTAGAACATGATTGACTGAAAGAACTTATCTCGTAATCATTACCGCATGACAGTGGCCAGGCTACAGAACGATCTTTCCTTCTCCACCATCATAGTTCAGCCCCTATGAGGAGGAAAAAAACTAAGGAATAGGCACGGGAGCTACAGGGCTGCTCGACACATCCGTTTATGTGGCGCAAAACTGTGTTGGTCCTGGGTTTCCAAGATGGCCATCCTCGTACGTGTACATGCTTGGATTTGTCGCCCCAGACCTGCTGTTGGTGTCCTATTCTAGCGACTGTACAGTGAAATGCACACCACCAATTACTTGCATAGTTTTATCCCCCAGGGGAAACTGAGGGACAAGATACACGTTCCATAGAGGTGCATGACTACAGTTCTCACGAGCTTAATTTTTTTTTTATGTGGCGCCATCTCTTTGTGACTTCTCGCAGCGAATAGAAAAGACACTGCCGACAGATGGTTAGAGTATCTTGGGGCTCTCTTGCAAGCAAGACAAAAAAGGCGTCTCAGCACTGAAAGTATATTACATCCTGTGATTGCTGTATGAAAAGAGGTAATGTCCTGTGATGCAAGAAAAAAAAAAAGAAAACTCGCGGAATTTCGATTTTTTGCGCCTTATGACTTACAAAGTCTGTTGTCCTTCAAGGCAGTGGATCTGTACACACACACACGTGCGCTGGCGCTCGCGCATGCACACTCGCACAGACTGGTGTAGATCCAAGTATTACATCTCTCTCTCTCTCTCTCTCTCTCTCTCTCTGTGTCAAATAATTCTTCCCTTCTTTTTCACACACACACACACACACACACACACAGATAGAAGATTGCTTTGTTCAAATAGCTCCAGACGTTGCAGCGTTACCGACACACACAGTTTTGTTTTGTTCCTGTTTATATAGAAAAAAAAAATGACAAATAACTGGACATCTGAAATTATTAGTGAACCTCCGCACGTGTCCGAAGAGGCCAGTGGCCCTCACGATGTTGGCTCTTTTCGATTGAATTCGGCTGATTGCGTTCATTTCTGGCAAACGTGACGTGAACAATTTCATTGCAAACTGCAAGGTGATTTTCGAGCATTCTCTGATGTTGCCATGGCAACGTTGCACGACGTAAAAAGGCACGGAACATAGACCTACAAACAGAAAGAAACCCATCCTCACAGGCGCAGGAGTGGACATTCTGCTTTTCCCTCCTCCCGAGCATCATCCTTTCATTACATTGCGTGCGGGCCGAGCGAGCTGATGATGGGGAACGGACACTGACCCACATGCAGCTGTGGCCGATCAATCAGGCCTTCGGGTGGATCCAGCCTCTGAAGATGCTGAGCGGACCTGCAGCTGGAAAACCCCTACTTCTCACTGCGTCTCCTGTTATTGCACATCACCGCATGTTTGGCACAAGATGTGTGTTTCTAATGCTGTACTCATTATCTCCCCATCCATCTTTCTGTCTCTCTCTGTTTTTCTCTGACCTACCTCTCTCTCTCTCTCTCTCTCTCTCTCTCTCTCTCTCTCTCTCTCTCTCTCTCTCTCTGAGAGAGAAATGGCATGGAATGTGTGTGGTATTGTGTGTTTTGTGTGTGCGTGTGTATGTGTGTGCGCGCGGATGTGTGTGTGTGTGTGTATGTGCATATATATATATATATATATATATATATATATATATATATATATATATATATATATATATCACAAATAAAACTAGAGAGCCGGCAAGAACTCCAAAAACGCTGAACCGAAAAGGGAGCGACATAAGTTTAAAAGTATGATTTAAAAAGAGGTTTTTAATCTCCTTTTTTAATCATACTTTTAAACTTATATGTATATATATATATATATATATATATATATATATATATATATATATATATAATAAAATTCTTATAAAGTGCTCAACCCCCTAGGGAGCAACATCTGTTAAAAAAACTTCCTTTTACCATCCTATTTTTAACAATATATATATATATATATATATATATGTGTGTGTGTGTGTGTGTGTGTGTGTGTGTGTGTGTGTGTGTGTGCGCGCGCGCGCGCATGTGTATGTGTGTATGTGTGAGTGTGAGTGACTGAAAACAACTGTATGTAAGCCCTATATATGTTCTTGTCCTTCTCCTTTTCTTCCTTTGCCTTCTTCTTCTTCTTCTTCTACTTCAGATGAACACTTCCAAAACGACAGAGATTACTTCACACATGAGGGGGCGCTAAAGGAAAGAAAACGAATAAAAAGAGCGACAAAATAAAATCAGAGCGAAAGACAGACATCTAACGTGAGACCGTACAGATGTTTGTGGAGCTGCTGGCGGGCTATGCAGTTTTCGGGCCCCATATATAAATGGAACCCTAACACAGACTCGAGCACAACCTAGAGTCATGCCCAGACCTACAAACCCCGCACGCTACTTAACAAGGGGAGAGGAGGGGGAAGAGAAACTGTCTTCAGATCTGGTGTTGGAATGACTCCATAGAGGATGCAGATAGCGCCTCATCTGGGAGCGCTCTCCACTCTCCAACAGTCTTGAAGGATAAAACAGTGGGAGGGGAAACTGATGCCACAGAGACTCCGTGTCTGTTCGGTTGGGGGATGTGTGTGTGTGTGTGTGTGTGTGTGTGTGTGTGTGTGTGTGTGTGCTTCAAAGGAAGAGAACGGTGGTAAAAGGTTAAGAGAAAGAAGACGAATTCGTGTGAGTAGCGAGTACTCAGACCAGAAGCCATCTGAAAAAACTCAATTTAATCGGTGACGCTTTACAGTTCTATGATAATGGAATATGGTACCTTCGGAGCTAAGTCCTTTTTACTGAATGATAAGAGAACCAAGTTTTTGTCATCGCATGTTCCAAGAATGCTGGGCAGCAATTTTATTTCACAAAGTGTGTTCTGGCACGGAAATCAGTTGGTGAAGCAATGAAGTTCCATGTCTGTGCACTCTAGTCTCTGGGATATCCTCGTTCGTCGCCTCTCTTGCTTCAGCTGCCACTGGAGAATCAACACGGAGCCTGATCCGTCTGAGCATTTACACAGTCTGACGCCTTCTACAGCTTGCGCCCGACATGGTCAACCTCACATTTTTGGTCAGACTGGTTGGCTGCATATATCCATTATCTTTGGGGGGAAATTACCGCTGTTGTCCGATTCTGTGCAAGTTGCAGTTGGTTGTCCATGGACTTACCTTGAACAGAGGCAGATACTGCAAAGTGGAATGTTAGAATGGCCTTTCACATGATATGCTGCTGTGCTGATAATACTTCCATGGAAATTGTGCTGACTTCGAACGCGTAGAGAGTTTAATACAGTGTTGTTTTAGGTAACCTTTCTTTTTCATATACGCATTGAAAAATGAGAAACTCAAACACCCGACTGTGAAATTAGACTGTAACAAATGGATAACAATGAAGATCTGTAGATCTCACTCATAGTAATAAGATTTCACAATACTTACCATCTAGAGAAAATTGTCTAGTGTCGCCCCAGGGTAGCAAGTCATGGGAATACTGCACACTTTGGGACACCTTAGCGTTGCATCACAGGGTAGACGTGTCGTTTACTTGTGCAGTCTTTGACATTGTCTGGCCATGGCTTCTTTGGTTGGCTATAATGTCCACCCTGTACGGTACCCTCCCTGGTGATCTCGGGCAGGGAGTCATGTCCAAAGAGATGTCCGCGTAGCCAGCTTTACAGCGTCAACAAACTACGAGTGCAAGTTTTTTGTGTCAAGGCGTATGTATTGAATAGCTGACTGGAAAAAAAAGTTATTATATCTTATGTCGCCTGTGCAAGGGTTTTTTTTTCCACAAAGAGCGTTATCGCCCAGAAAATAGTTGGTGAAGCATTGAAGTCGAGAATAATTGGACAGACAGAAGTGCTGTGTTCTCGTCTGTGCATTCTGGCTGGATTATCCTCTTGAGTCGCCTCTCTGGAGTAGAGGTCTTGTGTGAAGAGGTATTTATTGAACTACTGTCTAGAAAAGTTTGTTTTTTTCATGTTGCCTGTGTGAGATCTGCAAATGTCGAGTTTTTCTATGACCGTTTTTTTCCTTCAGATCTGCAGTCAGTGTCCTGTCGTCGCATCTTTACAAGTAATGAGCACCACCAGTGACAGTTTAACCTGCGCTAGAAAACTGATTAGCCTGTTTCACCAGATAATATCCAGTATTGTCATAACTGTCATAGTCACAGCAGCCATCATTTTGACCATTTCTGAGCTGCCAATCCAGCTCTTAAGCAGCAGCAGGTTTTCTAACAACAGCATACATGAAGGACTTCTTAGTATAAAGGCAGTACAGTATAATAAATTTTAAAACAATCATAATGTATTTGTGTATGTGCATCTGCGTGCGTTTGTGTGAGGGTGCATTTCTGTGAGTATTAAAGTAAGAGAGACATTTGATATGAATCATTCTTTACACAATACTATATTGAACATAAGCCTGAGAATGTTAAAGCTAATGAAATAAAAAATTTAGAACTATTCGTAAACAAAGAGACGATAAGTACGATAATGATAAATAATCTTCCGTAATGAAGACAGAAACTAAGTCGTCTATCTCCTGTTTATTACTTGATCCTACCTTTTTACCTAAGCTATGAGTCGAGTTATTACTGCTGCTGCTGTCATTGCAAAAAAAGAAAATGAAAAGGAACAGAACAGATCACCTCAGACACATGGGTGGAGATCGTGCTTGTTCTCCTGCACTTCTTTCTCCCATAATATTGTATAGCCACAGAGGGATGGTGGAGCACGGAACTTCCCGACACGCAGCTATAGTCAATCAGTCAGGCCATAAGGATGGATCCAGTCTCTGATGATACTGAGCAGGTCTGGAATTTGTGAGCAACCGCTTCTCTCTGCTCCTCTTGTCGTTTGCAGATCATCCTCAGTTTAGCACAAGATGTTCTTTCTGCAAATATGTTCATTTCCTTTTCCTCTCTCTCTCTCTCTCTCTCTCTCTCTCTCTCTCTCTCTCTCTCTCTCTCTCTCTCTCTCTCTCCTTTCTTCCCTTCTTTTACACACTTTTACCACACACACACACACGCACGCACGCACGCACGTACATACATACAAACACACACATACCACCACCACCACCACTACCACCACCATTACCACCGTCACCATTACCACACACACACACACACACACACACACACACACACACACACACACACACACGCACACATATACACAAACTCTCCCTCCCTACCTCCCTCTGTGTGTGTTTGTGAGTGTGTGTGTGTGATTGTGTGTTCTCCTGCATTGTGCATGTGTGTGCCGTTGTGCATAATCTGTGCATGAATGCCTGTGGCAGAGAGAGACACTGACACTGACACATTTGTATTGTCATTAGGAAATAAGCTCTGTTGGCAAGAGGGTTGGATGGTGATGGGGCAGGGAATGTATGTAAACGAAAAAAAGTCCAAATACTATTAAGTCGATTTATCTGAACATCGCGATTTTGTAATCAAAAACACGGAAGTAGGTTCGTAACTCGTAACACAGCGAATATTGGTGATCATTGTTGTCTTGCTGTCAGAAATCCTTGCTTTATCGCGAATGACGTGAACACGGTAAGTACAGTCATGACTGGTCGCCAAGATTTCCGTTGTCGACAGCTGAACTCGCATCGGCGTCCTCCTTCAAATCCTCCTTAGAAGCACGGTTGAAACTCCCCACTTTCCTCGTTGACTCCCTCAAACACTCCAGTATTTGTACCCATATCTTATTTCCTGACTCTACTGTTTGTAAATCACCACACTGTTGAGAATCGTTAGAAACGTCGCATCGCTGTAATTCACGTGTGTTTCCTACCTGAACAGCTGCTTCGGGTTCAAGTTGTTTTGTGGTACACAGTCGTTATGTTCTCGTTTCACGTTATCACAATCTTCATCAGCACTTAATTGGTATAGTTTCCTGTCTAGAATTAGGTTGCGTTCATGGAGTGTCAATGATTGTTTGTCAATGTCCCGTGTCATATCTATTTCGTGTGCGCCCTTTGCAGGCTTAGCAGCGGAGAGAGGAGGTTGACTAGCACACTGGACACTCACAACTTGATCGGCTTATTCACTGTCCATTCTACAGTCAGTTTCAACATCGGTGTAGACTAGGCTGGGTGGCGTTGATAAAAACAGACCGGACGGGGAAGAGAGACAATGACTTGCCTTTTCTTGTTGTTTTCGTCCATATGTTTCAGCTCTTCGTTTGTCCCTGTTCACCTGTGAACGGCATTTACGCCAAAATACATCCCTACCTTGGATTTCTGTGGCAGGGAGTTGGTCGGAAGTCTCTGAAAGTCTCAACACAGCGACAGTGTCCTTTCCTCCACCTTCTATTTTGTATGACGATAGTGTTATTTCCTTTAACACTGAATTCAGCATGCATTGGGTTAACTCACGAAATTTGAGGAGCGCTGGTAAAGGAGCGTCTTGCTGGTAGCCAGACAAGGGAGATCACTCGGAGAGAGAGAGAGAGAGAGAGAGAGAGAGAGAGAGAGAGAGAGAGTATGATATATGCGTATGGTGAGAAAACTAAACATATGTCAATTAGGGATGTTCAAATAAATACTAGAAAGATAGATAAAGAAATGGTTTACTGATGCAAAGAAAATATTCTGACAAATCTGTGCTCCTCATTTAAAGAACATGATTTTGGGTACGTGGCGAGAGACTAGAATTGTAATCAGCTTAAAAGAAAAACTCAGAAGGCGATCAGTTCTGTGCGATTGTTTTATGATAATGAAACGACCCCTTTCAGTCCACCGTCGGAGGTAAGTTCATCCAGAGAGGAAATAACCAGGCAATTATCACGAGGTTACAAGGTTGCTTGGAAAACGTTGAATAAGTAAAGAATGACTGGCTTGGTCACTGGGTTTAGTAGATGAAGCAGTGTAGTCCGCTACTTGCTGGATAAACAGTAAAATGCTGAGTGTACTTCTGTGGCCCATAATCTTTAGGATGTCACCTTTCGTCGCCCCATTTGCCTCAGCTGCTAATGGCGAGCCAACATAAAGCCTGGTCTGTCCAAAACATTTCCCAGCCTAAGGTCGCGTACAGTCTCGGCTCGGCGCACGAAAATACTGTGAGGGACTTTCGATCAAGTTCGTTTATCTGCGTCTACCCACTGTATAACTTTGGATTTTCTCTTAGTCTGCCTGAGGGACTCCTTTTAGACTATTTTTGCTTTGGAAATATACTGCTTTCTCAATATGGAGTGTTTCGAAAGATCTTTTAGACTATTTCAGTAGACTTGTTTTCCAGACTGATTGGTACTGATGGACAAGCTACTGCACTGGAAGTCCATTCAGAATGACCTGTCACATCAAGAATGTATGACAACTGAACAATGGGGTATGTAGCGGTTTACCAGCTACAATGAAATGACACATCCAGCACACAACAGTGAAAAAAAAAAGTTATCAGCCTTCAACAGTGAAGCTATATGCTATCATCACACTCCTGATGTTCTTAGATAGCTAAAGGAAATGTTGTGAAGGAATCTTTGTTCTTGTTAATGACTGAAATTACACAAATGCAGTGTCACGAGTTCACTAACACCTCCCTCATCCCCTTCCACCCGTCCCTATCCTACCGCTCACCGATCCCTCCATTCTTTCAGGATTTAAAGATCGCAATGAGATCACGAAGTTGTACAAAAAAAAGCAATCTGAAAATCAAAATAGTGACAGGTATAAATCGCATGTATTTTAGCGTGAAAAAAAACTGCATTTATTACCATATTATTTGCAAGGACTGTTATGAATATGAGATAGTGTGTCTCACTAAAGAACACAGAAAAAAATGCTAAAAGAATGTTGAACGCTAACAAGGAAAATGACATAAAAGTCATGAGGTGCACAAAAAATAGCGTTGGTACACTTGAGCTGCATACAAGCGAGGCCTGTAAGAGGACCAAAAAGGTCCAAGACAGATAAATAAATGATAGAACGAAAAGAACGTTGGAAAGAAAGATCCAATGGTTTCAAATTCATGTTGTTTTTTTTGTAGAGGAGAGAATTGGCATTTTCTTTGTATGCTGTCGTCCTACATCTTGATTGTGTTCACATCATAGGCATCTACTGTATTAGTGAAGCATTTTATAATACACGGCATTCGTACACAGACGATTCGGCTATCACGTGCAGGAAGGTCCTTTCGTTCACTTTTGGCAGCCACACAGAGAAAAGTATTGACACTTGCATGCACCGATTCTTTTTCTGCATGTGGAAGTCACACACAAAAAAGAGCTGACATTTGCATTGACATTCACACATTGAGAGAACAGTACATGCGCATCTGACAATCATACACAAAAAAAAAAAAAAACATCCGCAATTGACAATTACACAGAAAAAAAGTTAGCATCTGTATATCACACAAGAAAAGAACCATCCATCCACATATGACAATTACAGACAGAAAATGGCATCCGTCTGGCTTGAGAGACAATGGCGTTGCGCCGTGTGGATAATGAGAATATGGAGTTGCAGCGCCTACTGTGGCTGAAGAGCCCGATCCTTGAATGGCAGACCCTGTTGCAGTTGCTAAAGGCAAAGTCTCGGATTGAGTGTCATCTGGTGCCGACGCAATTCCCGTCCGTTAGCGGTCCTCTGCTGGCTCTTCCCTCCGGGCCTCTCTCCTCTGCACCGCTTGATTGATGCCGGCCTTGATGTGGACCACCAGCTGACCCGGTCTGAAGCTGCTGATCTCCAGGTCTGCCTGCTTTAAAGTCACGCTTGCATACATCTTTGTAGCGTAGGGCGGGCCGTCCTGTAGGTCTGGATCCTATGGCTAGCTCACCGTACAGCGTGTCCTTTGGAATGCAACCGTCGTCCATGTGGCTGACGTGGCCAGTCCAGCGCAGGCGTCTCTGTGTCACCATGCCCAACATGCTAGGCATCCCCGCCTGGGCCAGAATGTCTCTGTTGGGATGCCTGTCCTGCCAAGTGATCCCCTGCGGTCCCGGCCAAGTGAGGCAGCGCAGGTGGAAGGCGTTGCTACAGTCTGTGTTCTCGTGTCTCGAGTGCAGGGTCCACCACTTTTCGCTTCGTCTGTAGAGAAGAATTCTCAGCACGCAGGCTTGATACACTTTCGTCTTAGTGTTTGACGTTAGCAGGGTGTTTGTCCCAGACTCTACGGGCCATCGCAGTTGCTGCCATTGCCGATCCGCACGTTCAGCTCGGCGTCCAGAGAGAGGGTGTTGCTGGAAATGCTGGAGCCCAGGAAAGTGAAGTCGTTGGCGCGCCACAGACGGCAAAGAATTACGTCGTTGCCAAAAGACACTCAAGACCGAGACCTTACTTGCAGCAACTGCAACAAGTTCTGCACTCAAGGATTGGGCTCTTCAGCCACAGTAGGCGCTGCAAATCCACAACTGACTAATCCACGCGCCAAAAGAATTTTCTCTTGAAATTCATTCTTCATTTGACGCAACGGACGCCCATTCATTCGTTTCAGAAAAAGGGGCAAACCAGAAACGCTGTGCTTGCCGTGCCACGGAAGACGTGTGACAATTGCCGCGAGACAAGAGCTGGCGTTCGTCAGCTGTCATTTTGTTCGTGACACAAGACACACACACACACACACACACACACACACCACACACACCACACACACACACACACCACACACACACAACACACACACAAACCGGCAGAAATCTGCATCTAACTATCACTATCAACACATAGAACACGAGCGCCCGAACCATCACATGGTGCATACTAAAGACAAGAACGACGGGCATGTGTAAACAAAAGTCAACATCCACATGTGGCAGCAACAACACACACAAAGAGCCATTATCTGCGTGTTGCAAAAGACGAAACAACAGGGAAGATTCGACGTCTGTTTTTGGCAACTCCACACATAAACCCTCCAGCATCATCACATGTAGAAATCACACCACAGAAACAGAGCCTGCCCACCATGAGCTGATCACACAGAAAAGTGTCTGCATCTGCTAGCGTCAACAGTTACATTTCATAAATGGCATTCACCGTACAGAAAAGAGGCAACGTCCACTGTGTGTCAATCACTCAAGAGACAATAGTCAACTTTGGCTCGTTGCAATGACAGAGAGGAAAGAAGTCAACATCTTGTTCCAATTACACAAGTAGAAAAGCCGACATCTATTAGCATTTACCAGAAATAAGAGCCAGTGCCCTGCTTCTGGCAATTACATGTGTTGTT
This sequence comes from Conus betulinus, assembly GCA_016801955.1. NCBI lineage: Eukaryota > Metazoa > Mollusca > Gastropoda > Neogastropoda > Conidae > Conus > Conus betulinus. The sequence continues at coordinate 47,868 of JADBJO010002470.1, forward strand.
TGTCTTTCGCGGGAGAAGATGACCACGACTTTCTATCACTGGGTGAAGATGTGTGTATGAAGATGCCTGGTCAGGCTGATCCTCGCAAAGAGTAGTCTGTTACAGTGCGGACAGGGCAGACTTAAAGGTGAGCCAGGCTGAAAGGTGTTGTAGGCTCTGTTTTAAAAAAAAACCTGATGATTTTGTTTCTGTGCCTTCACTTTGTTTCATTGTCTTTCACTCTGGATTTGATCATGGCGATACTACAGCACTTCAGTGACGTATTTAGTCTTTACATAGGCAATCACACAAAGAATGGAACGAACGTGAACTAACGCCCTAAATCCATAATATAACGAGTGCCATCATAACATTGTATTGCTTTCCTCTAAACAAGAGATACAAATCATGATCGTGTGGAACGAAATATCCTGTCTGTCCCAAGACAAAAAAAAAAGATACGCAAACCCAAAATCCTTTAAAACGGACGAATACTATAAACTACAATATGATTCTCTTTGTCAGTTCTACTCGATATTCATAAGCGTGTAAGTGTAAAAAAATGTGCGCGCGTGTAAGTGTGTGTGTGTGTGTGTGTGTGGTGTGTGTGTGTGTGTGTGTGTGTGTGTGTGTGTGTGTGTGTGTGTGTTGTGTTATGAATGTGTGTAAGTGCACATGCGAATTTTGTAAACGAGTGCGTGCACATGTGTGGTTGTGACTGTGTCTGCGACTCTCTCTGCGTCCTCTCTCCTCTCTCTCTCCTCTCTCTCTCTCTCTCTCTCGCTCTCTCTCCTCTCTCCTCTCTCTGTGTGTGTGTGTGTGTGTGTGTGGTGTGTGTGTTGTGTGTGTGTGTGTGTGTGTGTGTGAACGAACAATCTATTCAAGACTATGTACATGCGCACGTCTCTTATGACTAACCTTCAGAATACTGACATGTCTGGAGAGACATTGGAATGTCAGACCAGCGTGACTGTATAATAGCAATGTGTTATGGTAAAAGAACAAGCTGGAGGTACTTTGTGGTCATGAAGGAAGAATGGAAGGACCCCGGGGCTTCAGACAGTGTAGTGGTATGGAGACACACTGGGAGGTTGGCGGGGTGCTAATTGAACGGCCTAGGTCCTGAGGAGACGCCTCGGCTCCTTTTTTTCCACGGGAACTTGAAAACTGTCATTGACTGTTCCGCCCGTCTTCACTACTCGTTTATTTCACTGAAGACCCCGAGATCTGCCTTTCAGCAGACTAGGACTGGGCACCTGTCTGTCACTCTTCCTTTTGAGTCTTCGAAGACATCCCCCCCCCCCAAACACCATGCCCCCACCTTTTCCCTGCCCCGGGCTCACCACAACTCTCCTCTTCCCGTCGCACGAATTCGATGAATCTCGGTCGACATTAGTTGTAGTGCTCTGCTTCTCTCAAGAGAGACGCTTCAGATGCTTCAGATACGTTTTTATTGACAATGGCCTACATGGCCTTTATGTCAAAGGGGTGTACATCAATATTTGCAGCGCCGAAAAAGTTTATAATGCAAAGAAACATGATTGAAACGGATTACATAAATATTAATGATGAGGTTTGAAGCCATGTAGAAGAAAAGAAAATAATGACGTGCTTTTTCGTCACTAAAAATGAATATGTAGTTTTTTTCTAAGTAACCTGATCACTGACACAAGTGCCTCACCCTGGCACACGTATTCACTGTTATAAAACTTTCCTGCACTGTCACATCTATCATCACCGTCCGCCTCATCATTAGCTATACTAGTGAAGAAAACAAAACCATTTCTTACCAAGGTCATCAAGCTTGCGGAGTACATGAAAACAAACGTAAACCTTACTTCTTACCGAACATTTCTTTTTTCCTAACATTAGAGAGAGAGAGAGAGAGAGAGAGATTGTCTTGTGAAAGTTGAGGGGTTGGGAGAGGTGTTGGGTTATAGTGTGATGAACATAATGTATTCTAAGCATAAATGTTGAGTACCAATAGCTTATATGTACGAACAAAGCATTGTTGATACAGTGGAATGCATTTTTTCACGTTCCATCTCAACCGTGCTTTATGGATTTTTTTTTTCAGCCATTGATTGAAATTTCAGTACATGAAACTAATACTCTCTCTCGAGTGTCTCCTCGTCTCGTAGCTCGGTTAATGGTAAAAAATCAAAAAAGCAAAAATCGGGTCTCTCTCTCAGGGGGGTCCGTGGTCGGCGCTGCTTCCTCTCTCCTCTCTCTCTTCCTCTCCTCTCTCTCTCGGGGTCGGAAAAACGTTTGTGTGTGCGTCGTCTCATCTCACAGAAGTCCTACTCTCTGTATCGTTGCGCGTTTTGTGTGCGTGTGTATAATATGTTGTGTTGGTGCGGTGCGTTCGTGCGCTGCGCGCGCGTGTGTTTGTGTGTAATGTGCAGGTCCCTGACACAATTGTCGTGCTGCTGATGATGTTTAGATCTAAATCCACATGTTTGATAATCAATTCTGGATGATACGGCATCAGTATTCTAACATCTGTCAGTGACAATATTCATCCAGCATTTGTTTTTTAGGAGACTGACAACAGAATGCTAAACAGATGATTCCCGTTAGGCCACCCATGGGGGGGGGGGTTCTTTTCCTGCATAATGTATGGCGATTTTCTGTAATCTTCATGCTGCACGACAGAGTGGAGTTGTTCAAGCACATATGGTCTGTCATTTTCTTCCAAAGTTGGTGCCATATTTACATTGAGACGTTTGAACAAAAAAAGTCCGCAAGCACAAGATAGAAGCTAAGTATTGATTTGGCTTAGCAATCCGATTATCAGTCGATTGTCATCGATACCTGATGCGTGCGTTGTTAAATACGGGGTGAGCCGGGGCGAAGAATCTGACAGAATGCCGGCCTCTGAAGCTCTATGTATCCAGATGAAATCTTGATGTACGTATCCAGCGTACAGCAACCACCACACTATAAGAAAACATAAGGGGTTTTGCCACAGAGGGATGGGACGACTAATCAAGCTTTTGGCAGGGAGACCGATTTTTTGAAACCTACTGTGTGGGGTCTCTGAAGGGGGGTGTTTTTGTGTAGCCTGCACATAATAGAATAGACGAAGTTGGCAGAGTGGGTTGTGGCCATGACTATATTGGTGGAGTTGTTATCTTCCTGAGTAGTAGATAAGGACAGACTAATGTTTTTGGCAGCGCCTTAGTGTCGCTTGTCAATACTGGGGTTGTACTTATATTTGATAACAACGCTCATCTTCTTCCTTATCTTCTTGCAATACCGCTTCATAAGTTGTACCAACGCGGCTGCTTTTCCATTTTAGTCAACTGTTCACATACAGATCGCAAGCTTGATGTCACTCAGAACTCTGATTACTCCGGTCTTCCATATTTCTCTCGTCTCTGCCCTCCGTCCCCTCTCCGTCTCGATAGCGTCACCTCTCAACTCCTCCAAGCTCTCGTCTCTCTCTCGTCTCCCCCTCTCCCCTCCTCTCTGGTCTCTTCTCCTCTCCCGTCCCTCTCTCCTCCTCCATCGTCTCGCCGTCAAATCTTCTCCCTCTCCCTCTCTACAAACTGGAAGTCTCTGTCTCTATCGTCTCTTCGTCTCTCCTCCTCCTCCCTCTCGGGTTCTCTCTCGTCTCCCATAATCCGTGGTCCTAACGCAATCCTCTAGCCATTCTGCGGGGCTAAGGGGTGGGGGGCGCCATCTTCCATCTCTCCTCTCTCTCTCGGTGGGGGCGTGGCCGTGTGTCGTGGGACGGTCGTGGGGCGTCGGGGGGGGGGGGGGGGGTCTCTTCTCTCTCCTTCGGGTCCGTCTCTCCCCTCAAGATCCTCTCCTCTCTCTCTCCTCTCTCCTCTCCTCATCTCTCTCTCTCGTCTAGACTCTCATCTCTTCCTCTCTTCCCTCTGTCCCTCTCGTCTCTCTCTCCGTCCTCGAAAAAAATCGTCCTCCACTCCTCTCCTCATATAATAATGGACTACTGCAATTCCATCTTGTATGGTTCACATGACTATCTTCTGGACCATATTACTCCTCATCTGATTTCTCTTCACTGGCACCCAGTGTCTGCTCGGATTGAATTAAATTGGCATCTATCTGTTACAAATGAGTCCAAGGTTGTGCTCCGGATTATTTGAAGGACTTAGTCCATTTAAAGCAACATCATCATCAATACAAACTGCGTTCATCTGTTGACGCAACCGCTTTACAAGATCGTCCTGTCAATAGCCAAAAGACATTAGGTGATAGATGCTTCTCGCATGCTGCCCCCTCCATCTGGAACACTATCCCTGCAGAAATAAGAGAAACTAATAACTTTGACTCCTTCAAACGCTCTCTGAAAACCCACATCTTCCAGAAAGTTTACAATTAGTTCATTTCGTTGTCAATCTATGGACACGTGTGTGTGTGTGTGTGTGTGTGTGTGTGTGTGTGTGTGTGTGTGTGTGTGTGTGTGTGTGTGTGTGTGTGTTTCTCTGTGGGTGTGTGTGTGGTGTGTGTGTGTGTGTGTGTGTGTGTGTGTGTGTAAGGGTAGGTGTGTGTGCGTGTGTGTGTGGCGGTTGGTGTGTGTGTGTGTGTGCGCGTTGTCTATTATTGCTTTAATTGTTTATATATGTGGAATCTGTAATGGGCCGCGCGCTCTGTTCAACAAAGAAGTGTGCACATAAAAATGTTC
>JADBJO010002470.1:57500-60000 GCA_016801955.1 Conus betulinus
AAGATGCTGTACGGATCTAGAGTTAGAAAACCGCTACTTTTTCTCTGCGCCTCTTGGCACGTTTAGAACAAGATGTGTGTATCTAGCCGTCTGTGTTTCTGTCTGTCTGTCTGTCTCTCTCTCTCTCTCTCTCTCTCTCTCTCTCTCTCTCTCTCTCTCTCTCTCTCTCTCTCTCACTTCTGTTTTGTTCTGTTCTGTGTCTGTCTGTCTGTCGTGTCTGTCTGTCTGTCTGTCTGTCTGTCTGTCTCTCTCTCTCTCTCTCTCTCTCTCTCTCTCTCTCCTCTCTCTCTCTCTCTCTCTCTCTCTCTCTGTCTATGTCCTGTGTGTGTGTGTGTGTGTGTGCATGCGCGCGCGCGCGCGCGTGTGTGTGTGTGTGTGTGACATGACACAAGATTTCTTCATGCACGATGGTTTGCTAAAGGAATAGAAAACAAATAAAATGAGCAAAAAAACAAAACAAAAACAGAGCTTGAACATTTACGTAAAGGAGAAAGTACAGATGTTTGTGGAGCTTCTGGCAGGCTATGGACCTTTTAAGCACATATATGAATGGGATCTTAGCACAGCGTAGAGCCATGCCCAGGTCCACAAAGTTCCGCCACTCTACATGAAGGGGTGGGTCTTCAGATCTGGTGTAGATATGACTCCACAGAGGGTGCGGATACTTGGAACACATTCCACTCTACAGTAGGCTGAAGAAAAAAAAATTGAGATGGATGATTCTACAGGAGTAATAAGAATGGAGCTAACGCTTCAGGTCTGACGAGCTAGTGTGTGTGTGTGTGTGTGTGTGTGTGTGTGTGTGTGTGTGTGTGTGTGTGTGTGTGTGTGTGTGCGTGCGTGCGTGCGTGCGTGTTGTATGCGTGTGTGTGGGGTGTGTGTGGGTGTGAATACTTGAAAGACAGAGAAGGGGAGGAGGATGAAAGATTTTCATAAGTAAAGAAGAGGCTAGGAATTCAATGTGAGGAGCAAGTACTTAGAACACATCTCATCTGAAAATCTCCGTGTCATCAAAGGGCGTAATTGCTCTATTGTTCTAAGATATGAAATTATCCCCTTCGTTGCTAAGCCCTTCCAGAGAGAAAAGAATCAGGAAATTGTCACATATGTTTCGAAGTCGCTGGGAATGAGTTCATTCCACAAAGAGTATTCTCGCTCAGAAATTCGTCGTTGAAGCATTAAAGTCGAGAACTGACCGTACAGACAGAAAAATATTGTGTCCACGTATGTGCACTGCAGTCCCCAGAACATCCTCGTTCGTCGTCGTCTCTCTTGCCTGAGTTGCCGTTGGAGAATTAATACAGAACCTGGTCTATCCAAATTGTCGCCCCGTCTGGTGCCTTTTACAACTTACACTTAATGTCCTGAAATTCTTGGTCAGGTTGGTTGGTTGCATGTATTAGTTGTGTGTCTTTTTGTCAAATTTACTGCTGTTTGCTTATCCTGTGCAAGGTTTAGTTAAAGTAGAGGCAAATATTGCAAGGTGGGTTGTTCTAAAATATTTCAGAAATACCTACTTTAGAATGGTGTTCCAGACTCGTGAGCTAACACTGGTCGAAATGCTGCTAGGCCAATAAAACTTTTATTCAGAATATACTGGCTTGGCACACCAATAGAGTACAATACAATATTGGTATAAATGCCCTCTCTTTTACAGTTACACCATTTGAAATGAGAAATTTAACTCAAGTCAGTAAAGTGAAACGTAATAAACAGGTAAAAATGATATTATTCAATCATAACACTCATAACATTCTACGACACATATAGCAGAAAAACATTTGTCGAGGATCTATAGTCAGTACATTTGCCAGGGGGATAGTAAGTCATAGGAATGCCTCAAAAAAGACACTTGGCTCTGTGTCCTTAGTCATATTGTGTTGATGTGTGTTTACTTGTACAATCTTTGACATTGCCAGGCCAGGGCTTCTTCAGTCTGCTTCTCTAATGTTTACCCTGTATGGTACTCTACAAGCTGATCCTGGACAAGGGGTCATATCAAAAAAGACATCAACTCAGCAGATTTACGGCGTCTGCAAACTGTGAGCAGTGGTTCTTGTGTCAGGGGGTATGTATGAAACTGCTGACTGGTAAAGTTATTTGATCTTATGTTGCCTATGGGAGATCTGAAAAGCTCATTTTCTTTGTATCTGAATTTTTTTACGTCAGTGTCCTGTTGTCGCACCTATACAGAAGATTGAATGCTAGCAATGACGGTTGGTACAGTTTTATCTTTACAAGAAAACTAAGAGACTTGCTTTGCCAGTTGGTATGAAGTATTGTCATGGCTGCCATAGCTACAGGCGGGATCGTTTTGACCTTTTCTGAGCTGCCATTCCAAGCTCTGAAGCAGCAGCAGTTTCTCTGAGAACAACGTAAATAATTTTAGTAGTAAAAAAAAGCGAAGGAATATGATACATGAGAAAACAAGTACGATTTATTTATGTATGTATGTCTGTGTGCGCGTTTGTGCGAGTGTGCGTTTCTGTGTGTATGTGTG
>JADBJO010002470.1:65000-77500 GCA_016801955.1 Conus betulinus
AGAGAGAGTGTGTGTGTGTCTTCGTCGTGTGTGTGTGTGTTTGTGTGTGTGTTTGCCTGCGTGTGTGCGTGCGTGTGTGCGTGTGATAGCTAACTCGTGTAGAGTGACGTGGGAATGGAAGACTTGAGTGGATGTATAAGAATAGGTGATGCGTTGTGGAAAAAACAAGCAGAGGGAGCGGGGGTCGTGGAGGAAGGATGGAAAAGAAACAGCCTTCAGAGGGGGTAGTGGTAGAGGCGTGGTGTGTGGTTGACGAGGCGCTGAATTGAACGGCATGGGTCCCGGGGACACGCCTTGCTTCCTGTGTTTCCACGGGAACTTGAAAACTGTCATTGGCTGTGCTTCCGCCTCTTTTGCTGGTTTATGTCTATGAAGAGCCGCAGCCTGTCTTTCAGTAGGCAGGAACTCTGTCCTGGGCCACTTCTTCGTCTGCCTTTCCTTGCTTGTCTGTCTCCGCAGACCCCTTTCCCCGCCCTTTCCCGCGACTCCCTACACCTTTTCTTTCCCTGTCGCCACGAATTTGATGAATTTCGATCGAAACGCGTGTAGTGGCCTGGCTCTTACAAGCAAGAGAGGGCGTGTTTGTAGGAGAGAGTGTGGAGAGGGGGTATAGAAATGATGACCCAAATATAACTGTAACATTACTGGTAATGTATTAATGCTTTGTGTGTGTAAACAAAACATAACTGGTTACAATGGAATGATATTTCGATGTTTTTGTTATATGCTCTACCCCATGAGCTTTCCCTGGCATTATTTTAAAGATTATAGGTAAGCAGTAAAGTTCAGCTTCTCTCTCTCTCTCTCTCTCTCTCTCTCTCTCTCTCTCTCTCTCTCTCTCTCTCTCTCTGCATGTTAACTACTCAGCACATCCTTGAGTATGACAGTAGATCAGCATCTTATCAGGCAATGATATTTGTAGTCGTTTTTTGGCAGGGGACTGACAACATAATGGTAAACGTAATTACCTGTTAGTTTCCCACTTCCCATTTTCCTGATGCAGATTTCTGCTGTCTTTTGTTGGCAAGATGATGTTGCCCAACATATCTTCTGTGTGATTGCCAACAGTTTACTGATACATCGTAGAAAATTTAAAAAAAAAAAAAAAACGCTTCAGACAAATGCAAAAGGAAGACAGAACCAAAACAAAGACTAAGATTAATTTGCATAGTGACGGGCATGTGGTTACTTTCTCGTTATTGAGCTGGAAAGAAACTATAACAGAATGTCTTCCACAGGCGCCATGTAACCAGATGGATGAAATGTACGTGGCTATGCATGCGATAACACCACGTTGTTAGTGGCCCTAGACTAAGATTTTGACTGGAGACGTTTATCAAGCTTAATGCGTGGTCCTTAAGGTTTTTGTTCTCTGACAGAATGAAATTCATTGTCAGAAATGCTGGCAGCCAAATGAAGTTAGCTGAATAGGACAGGTCTGTCTTGGTGACGCTGCTCTCGTCAATATGGATGCATATTATTTGATTAAAGTCAACTCCAATCTGCTTCCACCACTGTCTGTAATGCTGTAAGGATTGACAAGCATGGATTTCTCTCTCTCTCTCTCTCTCTCTCTCTCTCTCTCTCTCTCTCTCTCTCTCTCTCTCTCCTTGGAATCTTTTTTTGGAATTTTTTGTTGTCAGATTGTTCTAAACATGCCCTTTCCTGCACCCACTCTCGCCTCTTTGTCCCTCTCTCCCTCTAGCTCCATCTATCGCCCTTCCCTGCACTCCTTTCGCTCCTGCGTCTCTCTCTCTCTCTCTCTCTCTCTCTCTGTCTCTCTGTCTCTGTCTCTCATTTTACTTTTTCCATATCGTATTGTAGTTCTTGTCACTTTTTGCATGCTTCTTTTGTTGTCTTATCTTATTTTGCATTGTTGACCCTACTCAGGGCGAGGACTGGATGTTAAAAAGCACATCAGTGCTTATCTATTATCCTCGTAAAAAAAAATTTTGTCTTGTCTTGTCTTCTCTCTCTCTCTGTCTCTCTCTCTCTCTCTCTCTCTCTCTCTCTCTCTGAAAAGCACCTCCATCCATAAGAAGAAAGCATGTTACCAGTCAATATGTAGTTTGTTATTGTTCAATATAAACAACAGTTCAAGAATTGTATTGGTTAAATGTGCATGCTGGAAGAAAAGGAATGGTGTTCACTATACTATACAAAATGGGAAATCCATTTTACAAGAGAACAAGGGTCATGCATACCAACAACACATGACCTTGTTCTAGTCTATCTTACAACCATCTTCCTGCCGTTTCTACGATCTGCCTTGTTTTGGCAGTGAACGTTAGTTCAATAACGAAAACTGGGGGACATTGAACTTGACCAGTGAAGAAAACATGGACTGGTAGAAATGAGTTTTAAAAAAGGGGGAGGGAGGGATTCAGAAGAAGGTTTAGAAAGGGTAGGGTGTGTGGGGGCAACTGATGACACGCTCGGCGTAGCAAACGCGTCTTCTGCATTGATGACCCATTGTAGGGCCGAGCTTTGAAGTTGCGCCACACAGGAAGAGCGTCTTGTCTGGGCCAATGGCGGGCCTCTGCTTAGGAAGGGCATGGCGACGTGATGCTTGATGAGGAGGAGGTGATCAAACTAATTTGAACTGATTTGACAAGATCCAGTTTTTCCCATGTCTGCCTTTTCAAACTGGACCTTGGGAGACAGCAAGCCTGAGATCAGTGCTGGAGGCTTTGCATACCAAGGGACGGAGTGAAAGCAGAAGAACTAGTTAAATTCCACACACACACACTCTCTCTCTCTCTCTCTCTCTCTCTCTCTCTCTCTCTCTCTCCTCATCTTCTTCCTGCACACACACACACACACACACACACACACACACACAGATATATATATATATATATATATATATATATATGCCCCTTGGGAGAGCTAAACTTTTTGAACTGTACATTTATTTCCGTTTTCAAGGTGATGGCAGTCTCAATTTGGCCTTGGTGAGTGACGGGGGCTCTAAAACGCAGTGACTTCATTTGACTCGATTAGAGATTTTGCGTCTTTTGGCTTACACACAAATAATACTTTTATACTCTCTCTCTCTCTCTCTCTCTCTCTCTCTCTCTCTCTCTCTCTCTCTCTCTCTCAGTATATGCATTTTTTGTGTATCCTGGCATGCTTTTTATCATTTGATTGTATTCAATTTTTTAAGAAGATCAAAACTAAAGCCATGTTACACCCATGGCTTCTGCAGAATTTGTTTAATAAACAAAAAAGACAACATATTGCTGCTAATGGATTTGGTAGATAACAAATAGCCACTGTAATACTATGTAATATAACCACAAAGTCGTGTGTCTTCAATGGGTTACTTTGCCTTACCTTTCCCCTCACAGTGTTGGTAAACTAATGCTGCTGCTATTGATTAAAAAGGAATAAAAAGAAACCCATCCCCACAGACACGACATCCTGGTTTTCCTCCAGTGCATCTTTCTCCCATCAGATCGCACATAGCCCGGGCACGGAGTGATGGAGAACAGGGACTGACTCACACACAGCTGTGGCCAATCAATCGGGCCTTAGGGATGGATCCAGTCTCGGATGATATAGAGCAGGTCTGGAGTTTTACAAGCTTCCACTCTTCTCTGTCCCTCCTGTCACTTACACACTGTTCCCAAGTTAACCCAAATATGTCTTCTTGGTGAAGTATTCATTGACCACCTCTCTCTCTCTCTCTCTCTCTCTCTCTCTCTCTGTGCGTCTGCATATGGCGTCTGCATATGGCTTGTATGTGTGCTGTATAGTGCATGAGAGAGAGAATATAGATAGGCACTGACAGTGCGCGCGCGCGCGCGCGCGCGTGCATGTATGTGTGTGTGTGTGTGTGTGTGTGTGTGTGTGTGTGTGTGTGTGTGTGTGTGTGACGAGACGGACACTGACAGCGTGTGTTTGTGTCGGTGTGTGTGTTTTTTTTTGGATGTGTTTGTGTGATTAAAAGAAACAAGATGTGTGTAGGTTGGGGATGCTCAAGTGAATCTTGGAAAGAATAGAAAGAATCAAATAAAATGGTCACAGAGATCTAAGCCAAGCATTCACAGGAGATGAACTGTTGTGGGGAGCGAGATGTTAGATCACAAATCATCTGGACAACTGACAATATGATCAGTCCTGTGTGATTGTTCTATGCTTGTAAAACGACCATTTCTAGTCCCCCATTGTAGCTACGCTCTTCCAGACAGTAAAGAACCTGGAAATAGTTTCGATATTTTTGGAGATAGCTGGGGGAAAGTGTATTAGGCAAAGAATGTAGTGATCCTGAGTTTAGTAGTACGAAGCAATGAAGTCAAATGCTGAGTCTATTTCTGCTGGCCAAAATCTCTCGAATATCACCTTCCGTCGTCCCCTCCCACCTCAGATGCTGCTGGAGAATCAAGACAGAGGTTGGTCTGTCCAAACTTTCCCCAGTCTAAGGTCTGATTCTGACTTGGCTCAGCGCACGAAAACTCGGACTGACTTTCGATCCAATTCACTGCCTGTGTGTGCCCATCGTATGTCTTTGTGCTGAACCTCGGGTTTTCTCCAGTTCTGTCCAAAGCACCCCTTTTGTTGCCTTGGGAACATAGACGAATCTCGCAATATGGAGTGTTTCCAAAGAATTTCCAAATGACTTCATTAGAATGGTTTTCCTGTCTGCTTAACATTGAATGTCAGCTGCGTTGGAAATGTCCTCATTTAGACAGCATGACAGAGTATTGAGATAAGTAGCTTTACACCCACAACAAAGACATGCGAATCTCAGCACACAACAGTGAAATAAGTCATCAGCCGTCAAAACATGAGTTAGTTACCGTCATCATATTCTTCAATACTTATAATATCAAAGAAGAAAAAAATTACCGGAATAAGTAAAACAGCTAAGTGCATGCACATCACCAGTCAAATCAAACCATATTACCTTCTCTCTCCTTACTTCCAAGACTTAAGAACACAGCAAGATGACAGAGCATCTGAAGTTGAATAATCAGATAAGCAGATAGTTGAAATAAGGAAAGGCAGACAAGATACATGTTTTAGCTTTATTTAATCATTATATTATTTTCTAAGACTTTTATGAATATGTGAAGATGTATCTGACTACAGAATATTTGGAAACAGGTAAAAGAACAGGCCAGAATTATTTCCATACAATACACAACAAAGAAAGAAATTACAATAAAGCCACGAGACGCACTAATACTGCCGAGGCAATGACCAGCTGAGGCATGTGAATGCACAAAAAAGGGAAAGAACGATAAATGAATGAGAGAAAGGAAGACTGGAAAGAAGGATATAACTGTTTCCAATATAAAACTGATCATGCCTGTCCCAATGAAATGTTTGAATAAAAATAAAGTACTGAATCCGCCATCTTATGCTGAATTGGATCAGGTAAGTGTTTGCTCGTTCTTCATTTTCGTTGTCGTGACTGTTGTTTATCTTACCTGCAGAAGACCTAAGAGGTCGAAATGCATCGTGTTTTGTCTTGTGATATGTTTGTTAATGTTTGGTGGATACAGTACTTAATTGATTTTTAAAGATTTGTTTAGATCTCCTCCTGGAGTTGCCTCACTCTGCCACTACCAATGAAATGGCCACACACTAAACAGTAAATATTCGTGGGATCATAGAAAGAGATCAGTGCCATGATGAAGTTGTATTTCTATCAATGGAACAAAAGATTCCAATCCATTTTTTGCCGTAAGAAAATATATCACCATCAAGTACATAAAAAACCGTGTGAATTCAAAACCCCTCAAACTATTCCCCTTGTGTACACTTAGCTATGTTGCCGTCTAGTCAGTATGAGAGAGAGAGAGAGAGAGAGAGAGAGAGAGAGAGCTTGCATATGCGTGCATTTGTGCGTGTGAACATATAGGCACACACACACGCACGTGCGTGATGTGTGTGTGTGTGTGTGTGTGTGTGTGTGTGTGTGTGTGTGTGTTCATGAAGGTGTAATAATTGTGGTAAATAGAAGTAGGTGTAATTGTGCTGTGCATGACCCTCCTGAGAACTAACCCTTGTGGAGGGCGTAGAAGATAAGTGTGCCAGTGTAAATGATAAGTGACGTGATGTGGTCAAAAAATAAGATGCAGCGGGCAGCGTTCGTGGAGGAAGAATGCAAATGCCCTTGGTGGAGGCGTGATGGGTGGTGGGCGAGATGCCGATTTGAATAGCCCGACTTCTGGGGACACGCCTTGGCTCCTTCGTTTCCTCCGGAACTGTCACTGGCTTGCTGTCCGCCCCCTTTGCTGGTTAAAGTCGATGAAGACCAAAAAGTCTGCCTTTCAGCAGGCTTGGACTCTGTCCTAAGCCGACTGTCTCCTCTGGCTGCCTTTCCTCTCCTGTGCCCTAGACGTACCCTCTACCACTTCCACCCAACACTGTCTCCCACACTCACCCTTCCCCTGTCGCCACAAATTTGATGAATTTCATTCGTAACATTTGTCGTGATTTGTCTCTCTTGAGAGAGACTGTTCTGTTTGTGGAAGGATACTGGAGGTCATGGAGGGTATAGTGGAAATAAGCATATCTCTTTTTCTTCCACGAATGTTATACTGTTATTTGTATGTGCGAGACTTAAGGGAAGAGAGCAAGAAACATCACCAACCAAACAAACATTGGAATAATCTCAAGGCTAGCACTGCGAAGACTCCTAAAGATTGGGCAAAACTCATGCTGGGCCTTTCCAATAACGGACACAAATGTTCAAACACATGTCAACTGTGGTAGACTTGGAATCTCTCAGGGCCCCCAGCGCATACTAGTGTGTGCACTGGTGTGTGTTCATCAGTGGGGTGATGCCAGCATGTAAATTAGACAGTCCGCGGACGTGAGTATCCAAGCGTTGGTGTGTGTGTGTGTGTGTGTGTGTGTGTGTGTGTGTGTGTGTGTGTGTGTGTGTGAGAGAGAGAGAGAGAGAGAGAGAGAGACAGTGAATGAGTGTGTGTGTGTGCGTGTGCGTGTGTGTGTGTGTGTGTTGGGGGTATGTGGGGGGGGTGTAGTTGTTCTTAATGTTATGTGTGTGTGTGTGTGCGCGCGCGCCTGGCCTGTCAGTTCCCCTGAAGATAGCTCCCACTTATACTGAAACGTTTGACAAAAAAAAAAACCTCTGCAGGCACAGTAACACTAGGAAGAAAGACAGTGACAAAAAAAGCTGATCAGCATAGCAATAATTGTCAGTCGATTGTCAGCTGTTGCATACATGTTTAAAAAAATGTTAGAGAATGCATTCACTTGATCTACATATCCACATAAAGCTGATGTACAGGGCGTGCATAGAATAAGGCCACCCTGTTTAGAAAAAGTTGTTGCTACAAGCAGATTGTGAAGCTTATTGTGTAGTCTCTATGGGTTTTGTGTCCTGAAAAAAATAAGTTAATTTTGGCACAAGGTTTGTCATGAAAAATGCTGTTAGTCTTATGAAATTAGTAGACTAGAACAGCTTGTCCTCACCTCCCTGCTCTTGTCAGTCGATAGAATCAGCGTCTTTACCGCTTTCATTCTTGATGCTGTTAATATGGAGAAGCATGGATCTCTCTCAGTCTCTCTCTCTCTCTCTCTCTCTCTCTCTCTCTCTCTCTCTCTCTCTCTCTGTGTGTGTGTGTGTGTGTGTGTGTGTGTGTGTGTGTGTGACAGTCACTGAGGTATCACCTTAATAAGTTTCTTTTCTGGACAACTCACATTGAAACATTATGTAAAACAGTACCCCAAAAAGATGTATCACTTATGTAGGATCAAGCACACTTTTTGAACTTTTAATACCAGAATTTTTTTTTTCGTGAGAGCATACATACTCTTTGGTCAGTTACCGTTCGACACTTTTGGACTCAATCAGCACAGATTCAGTGAAACCTGAGATCATCAGCATCTGTAAAACAGTCGTCCTCATGCCCGCTTCCAGTGTCTGCTTTGTTCTGTCATAATGTCCGCTGACTGGGGACAGGTTCGGGGAAGTTAAGCTTGACAGCAAGAATGAGGGTAAAAGAAGGTCGTGGAGGGATTCAGAAAAGGGAGAGTGGGGATGGGCGGGGGTGTGGGGATAACTGATGACACGCTTGGCGTAGCAAACATGGGAGATGTATTAATGATCCATTGTAGGGCCGAGCTTTGAAGCTGCGCCACACAGGAAGAGCGTCTTGTCTGGTCTGGGCCAGCAGCGGGCCTCTCCCAGGGACTGCCATCGTGGCGTGAGGCTTGAGGAGGAGGAGGTGATCAAACTAATTTGAATCGATTTTGACAAGATCCAGTCTTCCTGTGTCTGCCTGCTGAAATTGGCCTGTGGGAGACAGCAAGCCAGAGGTCCACTCTGGAAGCTTTGCATACCAAGGGAAGGAGTGAAGACAGAGAAGCTGGTTTATTCCACTCTCTCTCTCTCTCTCTCTCTCTCTCTCTCTCTCTCTCTCTCTCTCTCTCTCTCTCTCTCTCTCTTCTTCTTCTTCTTCTTCCTCCTTATCTTCTTACTGCTTTTGGTTTCATCATCTTTAACCTTTCTAGCACCCCATTCCAGAATCTGAAATACCTTTGGATGTGCCTCTTTTTTCACAGGGCAATCAATAGCACAGCAGTTCCGGGCTGATAAAGAGACAGCTCTGAGAAGAGAAGATTAAATGGGCTTGCAGCTTTCAGAGACTGCTGTGAAAACGCATTGAAAATATTTTCAAAGGCTCTAAATTGTCTGATTGATTGGATTGCAGCAGTTGACTCTTTTAACAATATGTTCATTTTAATCTTCATGTTGAACGTAATTCCAGTCAATTGTGTGAGCTATCAACCCTTATTACTGCCCCATAGCGGCTCAGTTTCTATGTTCCTGTTATCATTTGCTTTTGCGTAGATTTCTTATATTTTCTAATGTGCCAGTTATTGCTGTTCAGTGCTTGCCATTTACCTCCTGGCATAATTGGCATTATTTGCCTTACATCAGTTTTTTTACTTTCAGCACTTGGCTTGATTAGATTCTTAATCATGACATTGTACCGTGTACATATGGTCAAGTTGTAGATATGATTGCAACCTTGATGTGGCCTTGGTGGTCAACTGGGGTATAAAACAACTTGATTTGACTTGATTTGGGGTTTTAAGTCCTCCAACCCGCACACAAGGAAATCATGATTTAGTTTTGGATTTTAACATTGAATATATTTTATATGTAATATGCACATATCAAAGGTTTTGCGCCACTTTCCACTGTCAAGATGGCTCAGTCTCCACGATTGGCTGGTTAACAGGGTGACTTCAGGAGCTGGATATGATGGACCACCTGCTGGTGGCACCATTGCTTTTGTGGCACAAATGTCATCATTTCCAACAGGAGGCGTGATAGGGGAGCGTAAAAAACCCATCATAGGGGAACGCAAAGTCATCATCCTACAGAAATTGTTTTAGATAGGGGAGCGTAAAAAAATGCCATCATAGGGGAACATAAAGTCATCAGCCTACAGAAATTTGTTTTCTCTGTTTCCGAAAGAAAAAAATCATATTTTTTTTTATTTTCAAAAAAAGGCGTAATATGTAATATGTAGTTCTCCTGGAAACAGGTGTTATCACTGTTTTCTTGAAGAACAAAGACTTTTTGTTCCGACAAGATGATAATTATTGCCAGATTTTCATATTACGGCTATTTTTCTGAAGGATACTAATTTCTCATCGGAAAAACAGGGAAAAAACAGCTACTACTGGTTTACCACACACTGCACACAGTCAACCTCACGTTTTGTCGGAAGCACGTTTGCAACAGATCCTGAGAGGAATGTGACAGCTCAGTATATGTTGGCGCAAGCAGCACAAAATTTCAGCGTTTTGATTATTTATTTGGTTCATTTCTGTTTGCTTGTGGATAAATCTGTATGAAAGAAACATGGCTCTAAGGCACTTTTAATAAAATTGTTTAACAGGAATCATAGACTAGGTATTCGTGAATTATTACACCCTTTTAGAATCGCTCTCTCTCTCTCTCTCGCTCTCGCTCTCTCTCTCTCTCTCTCTCTCTCTCTCTCTCTCTCTCTCTCTCTCTCTCTCTCTCTTCATGTTTGAACTGATTGTTGAGCTGCACCCCCTTCATGAGGAGCAATGGCCTATTACTAAACAAAATCTGTCTGTCTGTCTGTCTGTCTCTCTCTGTCTCTGTCTCTCTCTCTCTCTCTCTCTCTCTCTCTCTCTCTCTCTCTCTCTCTCTCTCTCTCTCTCTCATATACACACAACCACACACACACACACACACACACACACACACACACACACACACACACACACACACACACACACACACACACAGACACGCGCGCGCGCGCGCGCACACACACGTGTATATACATGTGTAGGCGTTTTTGTATTTATGTATCCATGTGTTTTTTTTCGTAACATCCATGCAAAGTGCAGTATTTGTTATTAGTCAGAGCCCTCTCAAGCAACCCATACGTTCAACTAAGAAAGCTCACGGCTCAAAAACTTTTGGTTGTGAATTGGAGAATACTCACTTACAACACACACACACACACACACACACACACACACACACACACACATACACAGGCGCGCGCGCGCGCGCACGCACGCACACGCACACGCACGCATGCACGCACGCACGCACGCACGCACGCACACACACACACACACACACACACACACACACACACACACGGGTGCGCGCTTGCGTGCCCGCACGCACCCCCCCCCCCCCCCCCCACACACACACACAGATGCACGCACGCACACACAAACACACACACACACACACACACACACGCGCGCGCGCGCGCGCGCGCGCGCGCGCACATGGATACTCAGTGAGACAGATGACGAGGAGAGAATGGGAAGCTAGAAGGAGAAAGAAGCGGGGGAAGGGTACGAGAAGTGGCTGAAATGGATTTTTTTTCGTTGCATTGCTTCCGTGGTAGCTCCATGTGTGTGTGTGTGTGTGTGTGTGTGTGTGTGTGTGTGTGTGTGTGTGTGTGACATCTGTGGTGTGTATGTGTTAGAAAGAGAGAAAAAGAAAGAGAAGGGGGCTGCCGCCAGTAGGACTGACACATTAAGTAATAGCGAAAGAGGAGGCCAGATCTTTATGGCTACGTGGACTCATCCTTGTGGCTGATCCATTAAGATGGGCAGTGCGACTAAGGGCTGGCCACGCGACCAAATGCACTGACAAACAATTATCTCTCTCTCTCTCTCTCTCTCTCTCTCTCTCTCTCTCTCTCTCTCTCTCTCTCTCTCTCTCTCTGTGTGTGTGTGTGTGTGTGTGTGTGTGTGTGTGTGTGTGTGTGTGTGTGTGTGTTTGTGTGTGTTATAAAAAGAAAATCTATGAGCAGCTCGTTAACTAAGTGCGGGAGATTTGGGTACGTGCATGTAAATATCTGAACGATGAACAGGAAGGCTGATTTCCTGATGCAAATCAGATGTCTAAAAAATTAATTCCCTCCACATATAAAACATAAAGACGTGCTAGTGGCAAGAAAATAGGATTTCGGTCAATTGGCAAAATCTCAAACTTGACGCGAAATTTCAAGTTACAAGATCATGAAATGACCCATTCCGTTCTACCAAGATAGCTCCTTCCTTCCAGAGAGGAAAACCTAGTGGATAGTCACGACTGTTTCAGAGGTTGCTCAGGCTGGTGTGGTGACGAGAATTCTCTACCAGTATTTAGTCGATGAAGCTTTGATGTCAAGATTTGACAGGACAATCAGAAAAATGCTGAATCCCCTTCTCTGGATCCTGGTCATTTGATCATCACCTGCGTTTCTTCCCAGCTCCCACGACGAGAGTTCTCAGCCAGTATTTAGTAGATGAAATATAGATGTCAAGAATTGACTGGACAATCAGAAAAATGCTGAATCCCCTTCTGTAGCTCTTAGTTATTTGATCATCATCCGCCTTGTTTCCTCAGCTCCAATGGTGAATCTACAAAGTACCCGGGCTGTCCAAACATTTTCACAGTTTACTGTCTCATACAGCCAGGGCTAGACATACTGAAGTCGGGTTTTCGATTAACCTGGTAAGCTGCGTGCATCCACTGTAGATTCGTTTGCTTTTAGGAAAGTAAAGCTTTTCCGTAAGTTGTGCAAGGTATTATTTCGGACCTTTGATTGATGTGGGGATAGAGGTGGAGTGTTCTGAAAAGATTTAGCAGTGGACTTCTTCAGAATATTTTTTTCAGACTGGTGTTCTAATATTGATTGAAGATCTATTGGCAAAATCTCAAACTTGACGCGAAATTTCAAGTTACAAGATCATGAAATGACCCATTCCGTTCTACCAAGATAGCTCCTTCCTTCCAGAGAGGAAAACCTAGTGGATAGTCACGACTGTTTCAGAGGTTGCTCAGGCTGGTGTGGTGACGAGAATTCTCTACCAGTATTTAGTCGATGAAGCTTTGATGTCAAGATTTGACAGGACAATCAGAAAAATGCTGAATCCCCTTCTCTGGATCATGGTCATTTGATCATCACCTGCGTTTCTTCCCAGCTCCCACGACGAGAGTTCTCAGCCAGTATTTAGTAGATGAA
>JADBJO010002470.1:80000-130000 GCA_016801955.1 Conus betulinus
GCGAACCAAATGGTCAGACAGACCTACTGCACGCGTTCAGAGAAGGTGAATTCTATTGAGATGCGAGAGATTAGATCACAAAATCATCTGTCCAGTGAGATTATTCCATACTACAAAAAGACCATTTCCAGTCCCCCATCGTAGCTCATCACTTCCAGAGAGGGAAGAACCAGGAACAGTTTTGAGAGATTTGGAGGTAGCTAGGGAAAATATATTGGGCAAATAACATAGTGGTCCTGAGTTTAATGGATGAAGCAATGAAGTCCAAAACTGACTGGGCAAACAGAAAAATGCTGAATCTACTTCTATAGACCAAAATCACTAAAATAATCATTTTTCGTCGCCAGTCTTGCCCCAGTTGTTATTGGAAATTCAACACAGAGCCTGGTCTATCCAAACTTTTCCCAGTCAAGGCCTAGTACAGGCTTGGCTCAGCATACGAAAATTCAGACATACTTTCTGTCAAACTCGTTGACTGCGTGTGCCCATTGCGTACCTTGTGATGAACTACAGTTTTTCTCCCATTCTGCCCAAAGCACCCTTTTCGTTGCCTTGGGAACAATGACATGAGATCTCAGCACACAACAGTGAAATAAAGCATGATCAGAAGTCAACAGAGAAGCTATTTACTGTCATCATATTCTACAAGACTTATAATCAAAGGAAAATCATGGGAGTAAGTGAACACTTACATGAATGGATTAAATGCATGCACCTCACCAGTCAATCCCAACACCAGCCACTCCTGTCTCCTTTCTTCCAGGAGTTGCAACACAATCGAGATGATAGAGCAGCTGAAGTTCAATGATCAAATTATCGGAGAAGTGAAAAAAGGGCAGGGGAAAAAATATAAACACTTTGGTATGAAAAGCCTCAATTCATCGATGTGCCTAACTATAAAGTATTGAAAACAGTGAAAGAACTGGACACAATTAATTCCACACAATTCATAACAAAGATGCAAGAAAGCAATGAGACGCGTTAGTGCTCCTTGAGAGGTAACGGCCAAGGCAAGGCATGTAAAAGCACAAAATACCGAAAGGTCAGTAAACAAATGAAAGAAAATGAGATTTGAAAGCAAGAATAGTTGTTTGAAATATAAAACTGGCCACGCTCATCATCATCTTTCAGTGCAAGAGGCGTGGCTCGAAAAAAAAATCAATGAGATAAAAGTGAATTCCCTCGTCTGGACTGGGGTCATCTTAGATACTTTTTCACTCCTTCGTACACGTCACGTGTTTGCTGGCGAGGCTGTGAGCAGATTAAACTTTCTTGATAGTGCATATTCCCACATTCCTAGTTTGTGTTTCATGTCGCAGGGGTCAATTGTTTTGTTGAAAACACTTTACACTGCGTTGTATTCATGCACAAAATAAAAGGCAATCACGCACAGAGAGGAGCTCAAATCTGTTTTTGCCAGTCACACAGAAAGTGTCCACATGTGAAAATAACACACAAAATGGAACCAGCGTCAGCATGTGACAGTAACACACGAAAAGATATCATATTTGCATTGACTGAAACACATAGAAAAGACCAACATATGCATTTAAAATCATTCACAGGAAGAGAGCCAGTATCCTCACGTGACATCACACATAAAAAAAAAGAGCTGACATCCACATGCAGTAGTCACACAAAAAGAGTTACAACTGCATTCGACATTCAATTACAGAACAGAGCCGATATTTCCTGTGATAATCACACACACACACACACACACACACACACACACACACACACACACACACACACACACACACACTCACACACACACAATCTGAGATCTTCATGCCATAGTCACTCAGAATAGAGCTGATGTCTGCTTGTAACAATGAAACGTTGACAAGAGTCAACATCCACATGTAGAAGTCACAAACAAAAAGAGCCAATGCCTGCTTGTTGCAAACACACGGAAACCAACCAACATATGTTTTTGCAAAAACATACAGAGAAGAGCCAACATCTGTTCTGGCAAGTGCACATACATAGTACACAACATCCAAATGAGCTGATCACATAGGTGAGTGTCAGCTTTCAGCTGTTGACAGTCAAATGTCTCTGTGTGGTGCATACATACGTAATGAGTTGCTTTTGTTTGAGGCAGTTATGCAGACAGACAGAAAAAAATAGCTAACTTTGGCCCATGGCAATCCCACAGAGGAAAAAGCTAAGATCGGCTTGTAGCCAACATTCAGCAGAAAAAAGAGTCCAGCTGTCTATGTGGCATTCACACAGAGATAAAAGTTAGCATCTCTGTATGATAACCACAGAGAAAATACAGGCAGCATCTGCTGTGGAAAAAAAGAGTCACCATGCCTTTTGTGTGGTCACAGATGGTAAAGAATAAGCATCAACCTGTTGCAATCACACCGTGAAAAATGGCAACATCCACTTGCGGCAGTTACACAAAGAAAAGAGCTGATCACGCAGGAAAAATGGCAATATCGGCCTGTAGCAGTAGTAGTAGCACAGAGATAAAAAACCAACATCCACTTGTGGCAATCACACAAATAAAATTGGAAACATGCGCTTGTGGTTACCACAAACAAAAAACAGAAACAGCATTCACTAGGAACAATCACGCAGAGAAGATTAACAGCATCCGCTTTACTTGTGGCAGTCAGGCAGAAATAGAGCCAACATGTGCTTGTGGCAGACACGCAATGAAAGAGCCGATATGCACGTGTGTAATGGTCACGCACACTAAACAATCAACATTTGTGGTACAACAGAAAGAGATCAATGTCGTGATGACATTGTGTTGCTACCAGTGGAACAAGAGATCCCAAACCATGATATAGCCATATGGAATTTAATTCCATCAAATGCAGAATCCTCAAAACCGAGTAACAATTTATACTTTACTATGTCGCCGTTTACTATGTATTCAATGAGTGTCTGATTAAGTGTGTGCTCAAGTGCACATGCACTTGTGTGTGTGTTGTGTGTGTGTGAGAGAGAGAGGGTCATGTGGGTATGTGTGCATATATGTGTATGATAGGGTGTGTGTGTGTGTGTGCGTGCGTGTGCACATGTGTGTGTGTGTGTGTGTGTGTGTGTGTGTGTGTGTGTGTGTGTGTGTGTGTTCATGAACGTGTAATAATCGTGGTAGATGGCAGTCAGTGTAAAATGTGCTTGTGCGTGACCTTTCTGAGAGCTAATACTCGTGGAGAGACGTGGGAGACCAGTGTCCCTGCATAATAATCGTTGATGTCATGGATTGAACAAAAAAGCTGGGGCAAACAGCAGTCGTGGAAGAAGAATAGAAGGGCCCCAGGTCTCAGACGGGATAGCAGTGTAGAAGCGTGGTGGGGGGTTGGCGGGGTGCTGATTTGAATGGCCTGAGTCCTGGGGACGCACCTCGGCTCCGTTGTTTCCACGGGAACTTGAAAACTGTCATTGACTGTACCGCTCGCCTCCTCTGCTGGTTTGTGTCAATGAAGACCCGCAGTCCGCCTGGGCCGCTTGTCCCTTTTGTCAGCTCTCCCTCTTCTGTCTCCGTAGACATACCCCTTCCCCCACCCACCATCTACACCCCATCCTGTCTCTCACACTTCCCCTCCCCCTGGAGCCACGAATTTGATGAATTTCAGTCAGAACAAATTAGTGCTTTCCGTCTCTTGAGAAAGAAGATATGAATATGTTTTTGGAAGGGCATAGGTCGAGGAGAGTATGTGGTGATAACCATATGTTAATATCTGACAGGAATGTGAGAGTATCCCCCTGATTTGTGTGTATGAGCAAAACTTTCTTGGAATGTGTTGTGGTGATAAGCAAATGCTTATTTGTTTACTTGTCTCTTTGTTTTAACATGAATATTACAATACCCATGGTTTGCATGCACAAACAAATTCAGGCTGATTCATGAGACAGTCATTTTCAAGTACATCAGTATATTCATATTCGACATTCTTGTTCATACAGAAAGATCTGTTTTCAAAGCAGTGAGGAACAGCAGATAATTTCGTTGTTTGGGGGGGGGGGGGGGGGGAGGGAGGGAGAGAGAGATTCGAACGTGCGCTAATATTATGGAAAAACTAAACTAGAAAGAAAGAAAGAAAAAGTAGAAAACCAAAAACACAAACAATGAGAAGAAGAAGAGAGGAAAAAAATACAGTTGTCCAACCCATCAGAACTGCTAAAAGGGCACGTGTATAGATGCTGATTAATGGTTTAATTGAATATGCGCTGGATGAGTCAAACAGTGTAGTACAGTAATTGATTGAAGAGTATGCATGCACTCAGGAATATTTTTGGCACGAAAGTTCAAGTGCTTACTCCTGCATAACTGATAACAGGGTACTGTTTTGCATACTGCTTTGATGTGAGCACTCCATGGAAGATAGTGGTCAATTAGTATGCTGGATGATACCTCGATTATTGAGAGATGATGATAATCTTTATTTCCAAGGGTAACAGATAAGTAAACACATGTTTTTTTTTTCATCCGGCCCTTGCCTCACTATGGGACTAACTAAGCATGACTAGCAACTACTAAACATAACTAGCGACTAAGACTTACAAAAAGTATTTTCCCGTTTCCATCCCTGGTTCCCTGAATACCTCTAGAGTTGGCTTTGCTTTCTCCGAGCAATCAGTAGCGTAGCAGCATCAGCCAATAACAGAGACAGCACTGATGAAAGACTGAATACACAGGCTTGCATCTGTGAAAATGAGGCCACTATGAAAACGCAATGGAAAATCTTTTCAAAAATTATAAGAAACACACATATCTTCACAAATGCATTAAAAGTTGATGAGTTGTTCATCTACTAACATTTAAGGCGTAGATGACTTTTAAAGGGGAAAAAAGAGAAAGCAACTGCAACAGCAAACAAAAATAAAGAAATTAATTTCAAAGACGAGAAAAAAAATCAGCACACACAAACAGAATAAGCGATCCCCCTATCGAAGAGAGAGAGAGAGAGAGAGAGAGAGAGAGAGAGAGAGAGAGAGAGAGAGAGAGAGAGATCCACGTTTGTCGATCTTAACATCTAGGACGGACATCAGCGTTGTTTTGGTCGATGGTAAGCAGCCAGATTGGCAAGAGCAGTGTTGCCAAGACAAACCTGTCCAGGTCTACAAATCTGATAAGACCATAAGCATTTGTCATGACAAACCCTGTGTCAAATTTAACTGATTTTTTCAGGATACAAAATCCGTCAAGACCACTAAGCTACATGCACTGCCCGAAGTAACACCAGCAACAAAATTGTATTTAATCCCTGTGCATCAGCTTCAACTGGATATGTAGGTAAAGTGGATGCATTCTCTCACAGTTGTATTTACAAGCATACAGCCCACTGTCAATCTTTGTGGAGGTCAACCTTATTTTTGCATTGCCTTTCTTCTTCCTCGTGTTCTTGTATCTGCAGAATTTTTTTCTTCAGATGTCTCCAGTGTGTCTTCGGAATGAACTGCCAGACCAGATGTTGATAACTTCATCTTGCCGATGAAAAACATTAGAAAACTGCATGATTGTGTACAAAAGAAAAGTGAATAAGACGCAGGTTGACAGGCAGTTATGTTTAGCATTATGTTGTTGTCAGTCCCCTGCTGAACACGACTATGAATATTAGCAAAATTAATGGTGCTGGTCCAGTCATCCATGAAGAATATCTAGGTTGCTGACAACAAGCTACCACAGAGAGAGAGAGAGGGGGGGGGAGGTTATTATTTACAGATATATTGATCCTTTATCATCAATCAGTAAAGGACAGCAAGAATGGGGTAAATGTAGGTCAAGGGGGACTTAGAGGGGGGGGGGGGGGGGGGTAGGGGAGGGTGGAGTGTACGGATAACCAATCACACGCTTGGCGTAGCTCGGGGGTGTATTGATGACCCAATATAGGGTCGTGCTTTGAAGGTGAGCCGCACTGGACGTGCGTCTTTCTGGCACCAGTAGCGGGCCTTTCCCAGGGAAGGATATCCAGGCATGAAGCTTGAGGAGGAGGAGGAGGTCATCAAACTAATTTGAATCGCTTTGACAGATCCAGTCTTCCTGTGTCAAACTGGCCTGCGGGAGACAGCAAGGCAGAAGTCAGCGCTGGAAGCTTTGCATGGGAGGGACGGAGTGAGGCGGAAGAGTGGAGGGCTGAAGACCGCCCTCCTTCCCACCAAACCTCTCTCTCTCTCTCTCTCTCCTCTCTCTCTCTCTCTCTCTCTCTCTCTCTCCCTCCATCTCTCTCGCTCTCGCTCTCGACCCCTTCTAGCACCAGCCCCCGCCCTCCCTACCACCTCTCTCTCTCTCTCTCTCTCTCTCTCTCTCTCTCTCTCTCTCTCTCTCTCTCTCTCTCTCTCTCGCTCGCTCGCTCGCTCGCCCCTTTAGCACAGATCCCTTCAAGCTTATGGTCTTCGTCTTATTTTCCCGTTTCCATCCCTGGTTCCCAGAATACCTCTAGAGTTGACTTTTCTTTCTCAGAGCAATCAGTAGCGTAGCAGCATCAGCCAATAACAGAGACAGCACTGATGAAAGACTGAATACACAGGCTTGCATCTGTGAAAATGAGGCCACTATGAAAACGTATGGAAAATCTTTTCAAAATACTGTAAATGACCAATTGACCGAATTGCAGTTACTGGAGCTTTCTGACAAAATTCATTAATTAATTGTCTTTTTGTCTTCGTTTTGAATGTGATTATTGACAATTTAGTGAGCTGTCGGCCTTGTTACTATCCCGTATTGGTTCAGTCTGTGTTTCTGTTGCCCGGCGGTTCTGCGTGGATTTCTTGTATATGCCAAATGTGTTTGTTCAGTGTTGGTGGTTTACTTTGCTTTTCATAAGTCTTTTAGTTTCAGTACTTGACTCGATTCGCAATTTTGCCCTTGGCATTGCAACTTATTCATAGCTCCATTTTTAATATGATTGCATTTCCAAAGGAGGATCCGTGGTTGGTTAGCTATAATCAATATAACTTGCTTTGATTTGACTTAAGTGTTTACGTCAAGGAAGACTGGTCTGGCGCAAGTTTCAAAACTTGGACGTTCATATACCAACCTTCTGTTTTCGTATGATTTTTTTTTCCATAAGATGGCCTTCATCTCCGCCATCAGCTGTGCAGTTGACAATATAACTCGTTGACCTTGGTATGATGGAGCATTCACTGGATGACGCTATTGCTTTAACGTCATGGTATGTCACATTTCCATTGTGTGGCATGATTTAGGGATCACATTGGAGCACAAACCCTCCCCAAGCCTACAACAAATGTTTTCTGAAGAACAGTAAAGGGAGGAAACTGTCACAGTAAGTGATTTTTTCTGGAAAACAGGCGATATCCGTTCACTGGAAGAAAAAGGATTATTCTTCCACTAGGAAAACCGTGATGATAACTGAATGTCATGTTATGGTCGCTTTTTGTAATGTTATGACTGCATTTCACGCAAAAAAAGAAAAGACAATTGCTATTGGTTTATGGACATAAATACTCTCTAAACTGCAGCCACATTATGTCACGAGCATGTTAGCAATTTATTTTGTTTATGGACATAAAATATACTCTCTAAAATGCAGCCCTCATTATATCACGAGCATGTTGGCGACAGATCGTGTCGAATTTTTAGTATTTCGTGTAAAGAAGAGCAAAAGGGTTTGGTGGGTGGGGGGACAAGTTGGTTTTGTTTGTTTCTCTTTTGTATGCAATTTGTCCTCAAACCTTGCCTGTCGGTAATTCTTTGTAAAACTTACTTGATTGTTTGGTGCCTATAAATAAGTTTGTTTTTCAGGTGCCATAGATAGTTTAGGTGCTCGGGTATCATTAAGAAAGGGCTTGCCCTTTAGATCTCTCTCTCTCTCTCTCTCTCTCTCTCTCTCTCTCTCTTTCTTTCACACACACACACACACACACACACACACACACACACACACACACACACACACACATACATATATATATATATATATATAGAGAGAGAGAGAGAGAGAGAGAGAGAGAGAGCAATTCGACACTTAGAAGAACATTTGCAGAGAGAGGAGAGAGAGAGAGAGGAGAGAGAGAGAGAGAGAGAGAGGTCAATTCGACCCTTACAGAGAACATTCGTACATGGGACGAGAAATGGGAATTTCATTGCTTATTAGTGCTGTGTAATTGTACCAAGATCACAAGATAATCCCTTCAGTCCACCGGGGTAGCCCAGGTCACGGAAGACTCCGTGGTTTTTGGGTTAGAGTTTATTCAGAAAATGCGTTCTCTCCCACAATCAAGCAGATAAAGAATTGGAGTGGAAAACTGACTGAACAAACAGAGAAATACCGAGTCCACTTCCGTGGGCTGTATTCACTTTAATGTCACCTTTCGTCGCTTTTCTTGCCCCAGCTCCATTGCAGAATCAACTCGGAGCCTGCACTGTCCAAAACATTCGCACACCAAATACCTTCAACAGCCGAGAATCGTTATACGGAAACTCCGGTCAAGTTGGTTAGCTGCCTGTAACCATTGTATTTTTTCTTGGCAAACTCATGGTGTTCTCTGATTCTGCGTGAGGTACCATTTTAGGCCAGTAACTAGAATGGGAGTACATGTGGTTGTTAGAAAGAGTTTAGAAATGAATGGATTCAGAATGGATTCCAGACTAGTTTTCTGACAAATGTTGATTGAAAAGCTGCTGGGCTACTAATCCTTTAATTCAGGATAAACTGACTGAGCATATTCACAGAGATTAACAAAGTACTGGGTTAAATAAATAAAGGCAACACTTAATGCACTCAGTGGTGAATTGAGACTTTACCAAGAGGTGAATGTTATCATTCACTAACACCACACTAGTAGTAGTGACAGTAATTTTCCGACTAAAAGCTGTTTTATTATGCACTGACCTGGACAAATAAATACATTGTATCCTGCTACGTGGAACACGACATCTCTCGCTCTCTTTCCCCTGCATGGTGTATGTAGGTGCTTTTGCACAAAATCTGTGCGTGTGTGAGAGAGAGATAGAGAAAGAGAGAATGTGTGTGTGTGTGTGTGTGTGTGTGTGTGTGTGTGTGTGTGTGTGTGTGTGTGTGTGTTGAGAAAACTAAACGTAGTTGAGGATGTTCAAGTGGTTATTTGAAAGATAGAAAGATGAAGTTTGATTTCCTTATGCAAAATAAACTAGTCAGACAGGTAGATTTACTACGCAACGCATACAGAGACGACGAATTCTCGTGAGAGTCCATAGAAAAACGAGTCAAACGAAAACTTCACAGCGTAGTCAGTGTCACGTGATCTTTTCATGATTACGAAGGAACCACTCTAGTCCGTCATTATAGGTAAGCCCTTCCAGAAAGGACACACCCAGGAAAGTCACGAGAGGCTCCGAAGTTGCTGGGGAAAAGTGTATAAAGCAAAGAATGTACTGCCCTAGAGTGGAGGAAACGACGCAATGAAGTCCAGAACTGACTGGACAAACAGAAGAATGCTGAGTCTATTTCTGTGGGCCATAATCTCTTGAACATCACCTTTCGTCGCCCCTCTTGCCCCAGCTGCCACTGGAGAATCAACATAGAGTCTGACCTGTCCAAACATGTCCCGGTCTCAGGTCTAATACAGACTTGGCTCAGCGCACTGACACTCAGGCAGGTTTTTGATCGAGTTCATTGGCTATGCATGCTTATTGTAGTATATCTTTGTGGCGAACTACTGGTCATGTACTTTTATTGTTCTGTCGTTGCCATTGGAATATAGACGATGTTCTCAATATGGAGTTTTTTCGACTCTTTGTATAATGTACTAAATCACAGTGGTTTTGCAAACTGGCCAATAATGAATGAAGAGCTGCTGTGTTTTTGTAACCCCTTATAAAGAATGTAATTGCCTTGTACATAATGATGCAACATAGTTTTTAAATAAGTTAATTTTCACTAGCAACAATGAAATCAGATACTCAGCACACAACTGTAAAAGGAGCTGTTTTCAGGTGTCAGTACCGAATTTATTTGCTGTTATCATATTCATGACGTTCTACCATTCTTATTATAACCGAAACAAAATCGTGGGTGGTTTTTAGGTCTTGTGAATAATGAATACTTGTATGGATAAATCACCAGTTCCCATTCCCAGAAACCATGAGCTGCACTAATGAAACATCGGTACCCTTGATAAGAACAAGAAAAGCGAAAGGAAGATAAATGCATGGTAGAAAGAAAAAGAAAGACAATGAACACGTATTTCAAATTTAAAACTGGCTGCACCTGTCTTTATCTTTTAGTAACATAGATTTACCTTTCAAAAAAGCAATTACAACCAACCAAACATAATAAGGTAAAGCTAAAAGTGGAATCCCCAATCCGGATTGGTGTCGTCTTAGGCATCTTTCTTCCACCTTCTACAGTTCACAGAATGATGAATTCCACATTTTTTTTTACATTTTTCACATCACAGGGATGTCTTGTTTTTTTTTTAAAGTTTTACACCCTGTTGCATTCATACACGGAGAAGAGGCAGCTTGACAAACCAGCACAGAGCTGAGTTTGTGTCCCCTGTTGGCAGCCACACATCCGCATCAGACACACAAAGAAGAGCTGACATTGGTACTGACAGCCTCACATAGAAATTATTTTCATGCGTATTTCACACACAGACAAGAGTGACATTCCTCTGTGACAAGAGAAGAAAGCCGATAATCACTCAGAAGTGACCTAACAGAGCTGACATCCACATTAGGCAGTCACGCACAGAAAAGAACGGAGATCTATATGCGACAGTCACAAATGGACACGGGCTAACGTCCGTACGTGACGAAGATTAGAACTAGCATCCACTTGTGACAGTTTCGCGCAGAAAAAGAAATCTGCATGTGACAACCACACAGTGAACAGAATTATCGAAGAGCGCCCCACGACTGACTGACCACATGTTATGCCCTGCAGCATGAATCAGTAACAACGTGGCGGAAGCGAAAGACATTTTACATCGGTTTCATTGATTCATGAAGGCTTTTGATTCAGTAGTCCGAAATAATCTATGCACGGTTCTTACAAAAGGCAAAACCATCAACTATGATTATCTAGATGCTACAGACAATGTGTACCTCTGTTCGGTATTACACTTGTTGGTAGCACCATGTGACAGAATGTTTTGACTGCTCAGCTGGGGTAAAACAATATTCCATGCTAATTTCCTCACGTCTTTCACTTTTAATTTCTGAAGTCGCTGATGAAGTTAATTAAAAAAAAAAAAAGATAACAATGATTCCCGTTTGTGCCCGGCCTGCAACGAAAATCAATATTGAAACCAAACATTTATTTCATCGCACAATTAGCTGTTTTGATTACTTGGTACAGTGAATTGAAATTTAGTCACCTTTATCGACAGGGAACAAAGAATATTCAGATCGTGGCAGAATCGCGAAGAGAATCTGCGGATTGACGGTCTGCTCATTGTGTGATGAGCATGAGGTCAGAAAGATCTTTTTTTTTTAAGTATGTACAAAAATATTTGCGTTCCTTAATCGCCCCATCTTTTACGAAAGGAACATTGTAATACAACTGTGTTTATTTAAGAAGACTGAGAGAGCAGAATGGGCCAATTTGAAAGTATCAAAAAGGGAGGGGGCTCCTTCTTCTCCCCCATATTGTGCTTTTATGAGATTGACATATTTGTTTACAAAAGAAAAATTGCAATACAATTGTGTTTGTTGATGAGGACTGAGAGAGCAGAATGATCAACTTTTAAAAGAAGAAAACATATAAGGAACATTCTTTTCCTAAATTGTGTCTTTTGATATTGATGTGTTTGTATGTGTACTTTTTTACGCTAAGGTATTTTTATTTTGCACACATACTTCTTTTGACATTGAGTTGTTTGCATTAACAACATTATCTCTTTTGACATCGAAAAAAAAAAAGAACTGGCATCCAGTTGTTACATTTTCTCACACAAAAAAATCCGCATGTGACAACCAACGTAGGAAAGTGCTGACATCTGCATGTGAAAATCACGCTCAGAAAAATAGTTATATTCTCAGCTATGACAGCTACATGGACAAAGGAACCAACATAATCATGCGGAAATTGAACACAGAAAATAGCCAACATCTGCGTACGACAGTCCTGTACAAGAAATAAGCGAAAAGCACATATGGCAATCACACACAAACAACAGCCAACAAATGCAGGTGGCAATAACACAGAAAACACAGGCATCTGCATGTAACCATCGGACACAGAAAAAAAGCAAATATACTCATTTGACAATCACTCACTGACAAGATCCAGTCACACACGAAAAAAGAGCCAACATCTTATTTCACTGACACAGGGGGGGAAAAAGTCAAGAATTGCTTGTAGCAATCAGACATAGAAAAGAGCCAACGGTCACGTGTGACAGTCACACACAATGAACAATGAACATCCGTGGAATCACAGAAAGAGGGCTAATCCATAGTGACAATGCATTGCTGCTAATTGAACAAAAAGTCCAAAGTCGTGACTATGTTTGCTCAATTGAATTTGCCATCAGTCAAGCACAGGAACAGATACGCAAACCCAACCGCAAACCAAACTGGACAAACATTATACCACCACTGCAGGCATGTCTACGTTGCTGTATACTCAGCAGTTCCTTCATCAGTGTGTGTGTGTGTGTGTGTGTGTGTGTGTGTGTGTGTGTGTGAATACCTGTATATGAACATGCATGCTTGTGTATCAATCTGTGTGTGTGCTTGTGTAAGAGAGAGAGAGAGAGAGAGAGAGAGAGAGAGAGAGAGAACATACTCATGACAACATAGCCGAGTACTTGTGCTCGTGCATGACAGTCATGAGACCTAATGCGTATTTCCCCAGGCCTTAAGACGGGATAGTGGTATGGAGGCATACTGGGTGTTTGGCAAGGTGCGTGATTCAATGGCATGAGTCCTGGGGACACGTCTGGGCTTCTTTGTTTCCTATGGAACTTAAAAACTGTCATTGACTGTGTCTCTGCTGATTTATGTCAATAAAGACCCACAGGTGGCCTTTCGGCGGGATAGTACTCGACACTGGGCCACCTGTTCCGTGTGTCTGCTCTTCTTGTGTCTCTATAGACACACGCACGCGCGCGCGCGCGCGCACACACACACACACACGCGCGCGCGCGCGCGCGCGCGCGCGCGCGCGCGCGCACGCACGCACGCACGCACGCACGCACACACACACACACAGAGACCCTGTAGCTACCCCCAACTCCCCATACCGACCCCGACCCTACACTCAATGTCGCCAGGAATTCGATGAATCTCGATTTTACAAAAATGTGGTGTCATGTTTCTCTCAAGAGAGGAGAGAGGATATGCCTGTGTCTGTGGATGGTGGGGCAAGGGGGGTGGTGGTGGGTATATAGTACTGATTACTGTAGGTATTGGTAATATGATGTTAGGGTATCCCTTTGCTTGAGTGTGTGAACAAAACATGCCGGAATATCAACGTACTTCTTTCTATGTTTGTGTTACTGTGCATTACCCCATAAGTTTTTTTTTCTCATCATTGCTTAAAGGATCAGTATATAAAGATTCGACGTCTCTCTCTCTCTCTCTCTCTCTCTCTCTCTCTCTCTCTCTCTCTCTCTCTCTCTCTTTGCTCAGTGCCTGTCAGCTACCCAGAGGCTCGGCACATCCTTGGGATGGCGCTGGACGAGCATCTTATGTGTTCATGATAATATTCACAGTCCTCTTTTGGCAGGGGACTGACAGCATAACGCTAAACTTAATTAACTTTCAGCCTCTCACTCCCGTTCTGTTTTTCTCTGCATAATTATGCAGATTTCTAATGTCTTTCGTTGGCAGGATGAAACTGCCAACTCTTTATCGTTTAGTTCCTTTCAAAGATGGCCCACGTTTACATTGAAACGTTCGTTGAAAAAAAAAGCAAAATCTGCAGCAGACACAATAACACAGTGAAAGAAGTCAAGTCCAAAATGAAGAGTGGGGATGATTTGCATAGCACTGGACTGAGAGTCAAGTATTGTGGTTTCTAACTCGAAATTGCGCTGCAAAAGAAGAAACAGCGACAGAATGTCATCCACCAAAGTAACGCATCCAGATGAAGCTGATATTTTTTTTGTGTTCTGCAAAAATAGCATGAGGTTTGCACAAGGTTTAAGCAGGTTCACACACACACACACACACACACACACACACACACACACACACACACACACACGTGTTTATGCAAGCAAAACAGTGCAAAGTAAACTAAGTCAGTGGCAGTAGTTTCTTGGCGCCTATCTTGCCTTCCCGGATCCCTCCTTGGACTTGCTGTTTCCCAGTGTAAGGGTTTACAGTGTATGTGTAAGTAAGGCCACTGAGGTCAAGTCCTGTCAGACTGTTCACAAGGCCATCTACTGCAGCCGTGTCACTTCCGTGGTGTTCGTTAGTATCTCATTCAGCATACCACCGCACACAGCACCACCCACATCTGTACTTCCACTCTTTCCCCACTGACCATAGTAAGCTCGTAAATCGAACAACCCAAATGAGAAGCATATATTGTAAAGCCCAGGTTGTGCTGTATTCAATGATTTCTCCCCTCTTATTTCCCTCACCCACACCCCCCCTCACTCTCACTGCGCACCCACCAACTCCTCGCCCAAATCTGCCAATGCTGTGACATTGACATGAATGCTGCACACACCCTGAAGTGGACTGTTAATTCAAATTTAGCAGGCCTTGGGGCTTCATGGTGAGAAACACTCGAGTGGAATGTTACAGTCGTGACTGCAAAACAAGTTTCTTTGGAAAATGAGGAAAACGCTAGAACGTGGAAAAAGAGGGTCTACAAATTAAAACTCATCCTGTCTTTCAGCTTTGAAATTTCCACTGTATTTCATGTTGTCTTAACTGTTCATTCATTCTCTCTCTCTCTCTCTCTCTCTCTCTCTCTCTCTCTCTCTGTTCTTAATCCTGTCTTTCAAACAGTCGCGTTTTTGCTCGTTTCCACCATTCCCCGTGTTTTGTCAATGACATCAGTGCAATAAGGACGGGATGGGAAACGTTAAACTTGATTGGTCGAGAAAATGGGGGACTAGAAGAAGGGGGCTAAAAGAAGCTGACGGAGAGATTCAAAAGGAAAGGTCAGGGATGGTGAGGTGTGGGGGCAACTGATGACACGCTTGGCGTAGCAAACGCGGAGGTGTATTGATGACCCATTGTGGAGCCGAGCTTTGAAGTTGCGCCACACAGGAAGAGCGTCTTGTCTGGGCCAGTAGCGGGCCTCTTCCTAGGAAAGGGCATCGTGGCGTGAAGCCTGATGAGGAGGAGGTGATCAAACTAATTTGAATCGATTTGACAAGATCCAATTTTCCCGTGTCTGCCTGTTCAAATTGGCCTGTGGGAGACAGCAAGCCAGAGGTCAGCACTTGAAGCTTTGCATACCAAGGGAAGGAGTGAAGGCAGAGAAGCTGGCTCCTCCCACCCGGGCAACACCCCCACCCTACCCTCCCCCTCTCTCTCTCTCTCTCTCTCTCTCTCTCTCTCTCTCTTCATCCTCCTCCTTCTCTCCCCTGACCTCCTCCTGCTGCTTATGGTCTTCTTCATCCTCTCTCCCCCTTCTAGTGCCCCAACCCAGTTCCCAGAATACCTCTAGATGTGGCTATTCTTTCTCAGAGCAATCAATATCACAGCAGCTGCAGACGACAACAGAGAGAGTCCTGACAAAAGACTGGGCGAACTAGCTTTTCGCCACGACGAAAACCTGGAGAAAAATCCTTTAAAAGACTCAAACTGCCCAGCTGACTGCATTGCAGCAGTTGAGCTATTTTTCATTATTTATTGGTTGTTATTAGTCTTCGTTTTCAGTGCAGTTCTTGTCATTTCTTGTCATTTCTGTGGGCTGTCGACCTTTGTTACTTCCGTATATTGACTCAGTTTGTATGTTTTGGTCCCTTGGCGCTTTTGTCTGGATTTCTCATATTTTCCAACGTGCCAGTGGTGGTTGTTCATTGCTGGTGATTTTTTTTTTAACTTTGCGTAATTGGTGACTTAATTTGCAATCTTTCACTCTTAGCTCTTGACTAAGACTGGAGTTTTAGTCATAACATTTTACTTAGATACAGTTCCATTCTTAATGTAATTGCAGCCTTGATGTGGCCATAGTGATCGACTGGACTGTAACTTCATTTGATTTGACTTGGATCTGTGTATCCTGCCTACACAGAGGGAAAATTGTGATGTGTTTTGAATATGAACCTTGAATGCTCAAGTGCACATATTTCTGGTTTTCCATCCTGATGATGGTCTCCACCCCCGAGATCAACAGGAAGGTAAAGGTAAACTTGGGGAGCTGACCTTGGCATGACAAAGGACCTGCTGGATGGTGCTATTGCTTTAGTGTCATGGCCTGTCTTCATTTCACAGAGTGGCATATGGGATAATAACATAAGCATATAACAACTATTTTCCCTCCAGTCCCAAAGGAAAACGCTGATATTTTTCAAGAATGTCTTTTCCCGTGAAAACAAAAACTGTTTTCCTGAAGCATGAGAACTGTTTTACACAAGGAACACTGTGGTTATATGTAAGTTCCATGTCATGATTGTTTTGTCTGGAGAGACTTTGCTTTTTTCCATGGGAAAACGGGGGAAACAATTATCAGCTAAAAAAATGGTATGTGCCCATGCAGTCACCCTCAGTATAGGCTGCAAACACGTTAATAACAGATTATCAAGAGAAAAATGACTTTTCAGCTTAAAGTTTAAATTTTTCATATGAGGGATTTTTTGTTCCTTTTTGGCGTTTCGTTTTTCCAAAGACTTACGTGTGCATAAATCATGGCAAAACGTATATGACATTTACCAGTTTATAAACAGAATTATTTTAGAGACATCATACATCTGTGCCCGTGAAATTTCAGGAAAAAAGGCTTGCCCTTTAGAACATCTCTCTCTCTCTCTCTCTCTCCTCTCTCTCTCTCTCTCTCTCTCTCTCTCTCTCTCTCTCTCTCTCTCTCTCTCTCTCTCTCTCCTCTCTCTCTTTTCTCTCTTTTGTAGACGTAGACATCAGGTTGCAATTGACAGACAGTTTTAAAGCATGTGGAACAGCGACTATAACATAGACTGCAGATCATAGACACTTCATACATGTTGGAACTGTTACAATGACGTACATTGCAGATCACAGACAGCTCATCCATAGCATAGTGGCACAGGGACAATGATGTAGACAGCAGATCACAGACAGCTCATCCATAGCATAGTGGCACAGGGACAATGACGTAGACAGCAGATCAAGACAACTCATCCATAGCATAGTGGCACAGGGACAATGACATAGACTGTGGATCACAGACAGCTCATCCATACCAAAGTGGCACAGGGACAATGACGTAGACAGCAGATCAAGACAGCTCATACATAGCATGTGGAACAGAGACAATAACGTAGACAGCAGATCACAGACAGCTCATCCATAGCATAGTGGCACAGGGACAATGACGTAGACAGCAGATCACAGACAGTTCATATATAGCATGTGGAACAGGGACAATAACGTAGACTGCAGATCACAGACAGTTCATACATAGAATGTGGAACAGGGACAATGAACGTAGACAGCAGATCACAGACAGCTCATCCATGGCATAGTGGCACAGGGACAATGACGTAGACAGCAGATCACAGACAGTTCATACATAGCATAGTGGAACAGGGACAATGACGTAGACTGCAGATCACAGACAGGTCATCCATGGCATAGTGGCACAGGGAAAATGACGTAGACAGCAGATCACAGACAGTTTATACATAGCACAGTGGCACAGGGACAATGACGTAGGCAGCAGATCACAGACAGCTCATCCATAGCATGTGGAACAGGGACAATGACGTAGACTGCAGATCACAGAAAGCTAATCAATAGCATGTGGAACAGGGACAATGACGTAGACAGCAGATCACAGACAGTTCATACATAGCATAGTAGCACAGGGAAAATGACGTAGACAGCAGATCACAGACAGTTCATACACAGTATAGTGGCACAGGGACAATGATGTAGACTGCAGATCACAGACAGCTCATCAATAGCATAGTGGCACAGGGACAATGACGTAGACAGCAGTCACAGACAGCTCATCCATAGCATAGTGGAACAGGGACAATGACTTAGACAGCAGATCAAGACAGCTCATCCATAGCATAGTGGCACAGGGACAATGACGTAAACAGCCGATCACAGACAGTTTATCACAGGGACAATGACGTAGACTGCAGATCACAGACAGTTCATACATAGCATGTGGCACAGGGACAATGACGTAGACTGCAGATCACAGACAGCTCATACATAGCATGTGGAACAGGAACAATGACGTAGACAGCAGATCACAGACAGTTCATACATAGCATGTGGCACAGGGAGAATGACGTAGACAGCAGATCACAGACAGTTCATACATAGCATGTGGCACAGGGACAATGACGTAGACTGCAGATCACAGACAGCTCATACATAGCATGTGGAACAGGAACAATGACGTAGACAGCAGATCACAGACAGTTCATACATAGCATGTGGCACAGGGAGAATGACGTAGACAGCAGATCACAGACAGTTCATACATAGCATGTGGAACAGGGACAATGACGTAGACTGCAGATCACAGACAGTCATACATAGCATGTGGCACAGGGACAATGACGTAGACTGCAGATCACAGACAGTTCATACATAGCATGTGGAACAGGGACAATGACGTAGACTGCAGATCACAGACAGCTCATACATAGCATAGTGGAACAGGGACAGTGACGTAGACTGCAGATCACAGGTACATGGTTCGCTGTAACAGGGGTAATTAAGTAGACTGCAGTTTACGGACAACTCTTTGAAATGATGAAACAGGGACAATGACGTAAGACTACAGGACACGGAAAGCTTATAATGGGCCTAGTGGAAAAGGGACAATGAAGTGAACTGACACAGACACCTTCCACGAGAGCTGCGTGTAAAAACGAACATTAACCCAAATCAATAATCAAAAATGTCTGTAACGCGAAATAATTCCATGTGTGTGCGTGTGTGTGTTTTTCATGCCAAATAAATACTCATTCAACCTTGTACTCTATTGCCTGTCTGTGGAGACGTTCAAATTCCGAAGTGCTGTAAGGCTTTCCCCCACAGAGGGAAGGTCTGCGACTTCCTTATCAGCATAACGTTGGATATCGATCTTCGTTCCTCAATGCCTGTGGGGAAGAACCCCCCCGCCATTCTGTATCGCCAGGCGTGAAGTGAAGTGTCTTCGTTTGTCATACATCGCCCCATGACAAAGAGGGGTGCCTGGACAGATGCTGTTCTCAATCATGCCCATTAGGTTAGGATACATTGCTGCCTGAGCGTCCATTACGACATTGCAATGAGCAAGGGTGAAGAGGAACTAGAGGTGAAAGGAGGTGCTCATCTCTTTTCTGAATGAACTGGTGCATGTTGAATACGTTCGTGTGTGTTCACAGCCTTCTGAAAACTGACATGATTGCAGGATCTCTAACGAGCTTGTCTGATTCTCTGCTTGCATGCACACACACACACACACACACACACACACACACACACGCACGCACCCACGCACACACACACGCACGCACGCACGCATGTGTTCAGGAGCGTTTTGACCTGTGGGATGGGAATTTTCTTTTTAAACCCTTCGCGCGCCAGAGACTACCAAAGTGCAGACTTCATACCCTCAGACTGAGTCAGATTGAGCAAAATTACGGGTTGAGTGTGTGTACAAACCAGATAAAGACAATCAATTGGGCCACCTTCTGTCATACGGATGGACCATTTACATTTTGAGTTTGCCAGGAAGTACACAATGACGATCGATTGCATGACATATTACTGTTGCATTTGTCTTGATTTGAAGAAATGTAAAGGACAGTTGAGTTGATACAGTTAAAATTATAGAAGATACTGGAAACCATGTCACACCTTTGTGATCATGATATATGAATGTGTGCGTTTGTGTGTATGTGTGTGCTGTTAACTTGGCTGTCCGCACGTGGCCAGCGATTTCAGGTTCATGCATGATACATTGGAACATTTCATCTTCATTTATACAGGTCTCTTGCAGGTTTATCTTAAGATTTTGAATCATGCTGGGAATCAGTCCAGTCGGTTTAGAAAACACGTGACAGCACTTGACCAAAATAGTTCATATTTACTTGAATAGTATTTATTTAATACGACAGAATCTCTCTCTCTCTCTCTCTCTCTCTCTCTCTCTCTCTCTCACACACACACACACACACACACACACACACACACACACACACACACAAAACACACACACACACACGCGCGCGCGCGCGCGCGCGCGCGCGCACACACACACACACACACACACACACACACACACACACACACACACACAAAGTATCCAGAATTTCCCACGGATGGCCAACAAGAAATAACTGGATACATTATACGTGCGTCAGTAGATGATTACATAATTCGGTTTACTTAAATTTCAAAGTAACTCGTGTTTAGACAGAATAACATTCTTCGGATCTTGGCAGATAATATCTGTTTGTAAATTGGATTTTCAGAGGCCGAGACAGCCATTTGATCTCTTTGCACAGAATTACACGTCGTGAGACGCCTGCGGGCATCTCATGGTAAGTCCACGTCCGTAGCAGGGCTTATCAGGTCATGAATATGTAACAGAGACCGCCTCAGAATGTGTCGTAGCCTTGTCAGCGTGGGAACTTTCTCAGCTGCTCCCTGGCGCTTTGCCAGTTGACTGAGGCGGATGGTAAACACCCAGAATAGATACATAAAAAACAACGCCTTTTCACAGTGAATGAATAAATACATAAATATGAGAAGGGAAATGAAATGAAGAGATTCTGCATGCAGATTGATAAAGGACAAGGTGGCAAAGGATCGTCAGCGTTCACGTTGACTTCATTTTCCCATGGAGCGAGTTCTATGAACGCCTGTATGCTGCGAATGACCTTTGACATTATCATTGGCTAAATGTACTTTAAAAAAAAAAGACCACACTCCCTACAGCTGGATTGGGTAATACATTTTCGAAGTGCTGACTATTGTCACCATCATCATGCAGCATTATCACCATCGTGCAAAAATACTCTATTCTTGACGTGTCGGAGACGAATTCAGGGCTGCTGAAGAACTACCCAGAAAATATCTGACAGAAGAAGAACTCAGTAGCAAAGGCAGAAGACAGCTCAGATTTCTCGTCTCCAGATCTGAAAACTTCGGCCCCTTCATTCTTGTTCTTCACCACTGTGTTCCACACTAATGGGCGGCAGCGATCCCTTCACACCACCTCTTCACCTGTCCTGCATCCCACTCCTCCACTCCTCTTTCCCCCTATTTCCCATGTCCGACATCAGCTGTTGGTCAGGTCCTCCAGTCTACAGACGTGTCTTTTTTTTTAATGGTCTGTGTTCCTCGTTTCTTCATTATCAACTGGACTGTACACCATAAACTGTATTTCAGTTATCATTTTCAGGTTATCTTAAGCTTATCAGAGTCCACTCTAGCCTTTAACCAGTTACGGTAAGCGTGGCTAGAAAGAAATTCATGTCACACATAAACAGATGTCTTTGAGGAATTAATGTAATCTGCGGACGTTTAGGTGATGTTGTTAGTATGTTTGACATTGTTAGGGGTGAGTGTTGAAGGTATAAAACGATAATGTTCGCACAAGGAAGACGTTCTTTGTGAAATGAGCAATTAAACCAGTCATTTTCTTTGGCCATCAGGCCTGTTTGTCAAGAATGATTTGCGCACATACACACGAGTCATGACTATTTTTCGCCTAACAAATCTTAAATAGATGTTAACGAACCGCCAAGAAAACGTGGACAAACGAATTACAAGACAAAACACGACGCGTTTCGACCTCATAGGTCTTCTTCGGGTAATATACAAAACAATTATTTTGAACGCCTATCTTGCGCTGAAGTGATTGAAGAAAAGTGATTGCTCGTTCATTTTCGTTGTAATAATTGTTTTGTATCTTGGCTGAAAAAGACCTAAGAGGTCGAAACGCGTCGTGTTTGTCTTGTAATTCGTTTGCCCACGTTTTGGGGCGGTTCGCTAACAATTATTTAAGATTTGTTTAGATTTCCATCTGCAGTCATCTCACTTTGCAGCTAGATCTATTTTTCCCCTGTTTACCTTTACAGCGTGTTGTGAGTGCCAGGAACACGGTAACTACCTTTCGACACAAGTTGTCGACCTTAGTCTGCTGCTTCCACTGTCTCTTTGCTTCCTTATTCATATCGTAGAGCCCACCACCGCCAGTACCACTGACTGTCCCCCGTTTCCACTGTTCTTTCCAAAATACGACTTATCCCTTCCAGGGAGACTGTATTTTTACCTTGCCAGTTTGTTTGTTTGTTTGCAGAAACTACCAAAGCAGATTTAACGAAGCCGAATGAAAAGACTGAATGTTACCCAGTGCGTTTGACAGTTTTGGGGGCAAGCATGTAGAAGGTCTAAAACAATAATTACGACCTTTTTTGACACCAGACGGACATTATTTTGCGAAGTGATTAGTTAAGCCAGTCATTTCCTTTCGGCCGTCAGGGCCGTCTGTCAAGAATGTCTCGAGCACACGCGCATGAGTCGGAATTACTCATTTTACCCCACATTACCTTTATGGTGTGTGTTGAGTCTTAAGACTAAGATAATCACTAACGTCATAGGAAGATTTCGTGTATAGTGTGTATAGACTCTTCTCGAATGTAAATCTTATTCTCTTCATGGAAAATTTAAACCGAGATTGCACGACATGTGTGTGTGTGTGTGTGTGTGTGTGTGTGTGTGTGTGTGTGTAAGCAGGGCATGGTACTTGTCGCTGACCTTAAAATTGCTCTCTATCTTTGCCACTGAAAATAAAGACGACAGCGAACAAAACTTAAGTTTAGGGGACACTAATTGTTTCACTAATTTTCACTGTTGATGTCATTTTACCTCCAATTATCAGCATTTCTGACAAAAAACACTGCATGAAAACAGTTCTACGAGTGCAGTTACCTGTTTTGCACAGTTGAATATGTTTTTCGTCTCTCGAGACCAGCGTCTCCGTTTCTGTACAGAGCAGCCGCCAGGAATCACTGTGGTGTAGTTCAGGTGATATCCAGGATATCCCAAGCCCACCTTCTTTGTCTTTCTTCTAATTACTCTGGTCCGTACTAGGGAAAACTCCGTTGACTGATCTCAATTGCCATGGAGCTTTGAGGTTGCTGTTACAAGATGGTTTTGGAACATTCGTAACCCAAAACCGACCAACCATTTACCGGGGGTCAGTGAACATGAAGGACAAGTGATTCAGTTAGATATAGTAAATCTCTACAAACAACATACAACCATGCTTAGCCATCAAGCGCTTCAAGATAAAGCTCAAGTCCCCAGACAGCAGTAAATTGGTGCGAAAAAAACACGGGACCCCAGACGTAGTGTTGCGAAAAAGTAACCTGATTGTCAGAAACAACGTCTGCAGTAGATTAGGATCGAACTGTCAATCCCTGAAGCTTAGAGATCAGTACACGCTAAGTCATTGAGAACCTCACGTGAACCAAGTGTGTTAGCTTCAATAGTAGTCACGGCGGAGAACAGCAGCCCAGCATACCGAACAAAGTCAATAATTTGCCATCACTTTCGATGTGATTCTTTGACTGAGTAACGAATCCAGTCCTCAGTTTCCTGAAACTATATCAGGTATGTCTGTAGTCTGTATTCAAAATGCTGTCGGGAAAATGTGGGTTGACATTGCCTTGAGTGGCCGCTAGACAGACCGACAGACAAATGAAAGCAGAACACTTTGCCTGTACCTACCCCAACAATGTTATTCCATAGTATATAGACAACCAGCAGAATACATCATCAGCACGTCGACATGAGCACAATGACGCAGCAAGCCAGGCAAGTGTGCAAATGAACTCACCGAGTGACAGTGAGAGGGCTCGAGGGGAAGCAATCATTAGTGAGAGGAGACTACTGTAAGTCAGGGAAGACTTGTTAAGTCTGGGGAGAGAGCGCAGGTCAGGAAGGGTAAACGAGAGCTGGGAGTGGGTGAAAGGGGGTTGTAATGGCAGCGTTGAGAAGGTAGCCAGCTGAAGATTGTGTCTGACCCCACAGATACGTGTCGATCTTTGGCCCAGATTACTTGTAATCAGCCGTGCGGCCCCAGTAAATTGGAAACCGGATGAGCCGGGGTGTTCACTGTGGATGACTACCGCCGTACTTTCAAACGAACTATACCACCACCGAGTATTGTCAATACCTGAGAAGATCAGAATGCGACGATCCGTGTCAATCCAAACAGCGTGAAGGATGGTTTTCACTGAAATGTCGCTTGGGATATGCTTTCGTTCTTCTTGAACGCATTCTACTTGTAGTAGGTCACGGGGATGGTTTTAATACAGTTTCAAGATGAAATAAAAAAAAAAATTAATTAAATTTAAACAAAGCGTACTTTTGCAGATCTGCTTCATAGGCCTTAACATTTTTACAAATACGTACCCGTTTATAAACAGTAAATTGATATCATATTCAGTTCAGAGATGATTACAAAAAAGGCAGAAGGGGAGGGAAGGCTCTACCCCCATCAAGCCACCCCGTAGACACGGTGAATGTCTGACATTGTACTGCCCCTGCAACCAGTAGACTATGACAAATTTTATCTTTTATCCATTAACCTGCAACTTCAGGAATGATCCCACTGGATTCTGAACATGCGATGTGACTGTGAAAATAGCCGAGAAAAACATTTAGTGAAAATGAAATTGTTTGCAAGCATTTCTGCTGAAGAGTATTGAGAGGATACTGTTTCAAACATGGACACTTTGTTAGAGGTCCTTTCTTACCATATTTCTGCATATTCACACCTGATACTAGATGCATGTGTTTTAAAGTGTTTACCATGGTGATTTTGAGAGAAAAGGATTCAATGTGTTTCGACATCTGTACTTATTTTTCATTAACAGAGTGGGAGAGACTTTAAATATCTTTACTTATGTAAGAATACCTGAAAAAATGCATAGTTTCTTGTTTATCTATTCGTCCTCTTCTAAACTAGTTCCAACAAATATTGCAGTTTCGTATGTTCGTGGTTTTAAAGAAGTTTTAACAAATACTGCAGTTTGAAATGCCTCATTATCACTGTAATACAGTCATGAAATGCTCCTTCTTCTGCTCAGATGTAAATGTTCCTAAGTACAACATGCCCTGTTTACAGTCCACACACCGGGGAAGTACATGAGAGAGGTTGCTGAGAGCTTGTACCAGCATCAGTGATGAGAGTGATGAGGTCGATGATATACTGAGAACGTGTCCTTGCTGGTGCTTTTGTGGCGAGCTGTGTTGGCTTC
This sequence comes from Conus betulinus, assembly GCA_016801955.1. Classification (NCBI taxonomy): domain Eukaryota; kingdom Metazoa; phylum Mollusca; class Gastropoda; order Neogastropoda; family Conidae; genus Conus; species Conus betulinus. Next base: position 105,297 of record JADBJO010002470.1, read on the forward strand.
GACTATGGGTGGTGTGTGTTGGAAAGCTCCAAATAGTCCACGTAGCTATGGGAACCACTAAAAGTATCATAGCTGTCTCATACTGATGCTGCATTTATCTAGAGAATATGGGGGGAGACTTGTACTGCATCAAGACGTAGTGCCTGAACTACTCCGTGTGTGGCAGCTGTTTTGCTTGAAGCAAAGAGAGAAAAAGGATTTGGTCATAGCCCTGATTCCTACTTTCATCATGGATGCGCAAAAGCAAATATTGGTCCGTATATAAAAGTGGTGAGATACGTTCAGCACATGCGCTTACCATTACCATACTTTGAAGTACTTTGAAGCAGCGTTGCTGCTTGCCATCTCGCACTAAACGTTTGGAAGTATAGGAGAACAGACCGTTTGTGGAGTCTAGCCTCTCTCTCTCTCTCTCTCTCTCTCTCTCTCTCTCTCTCTCTCTGTTCCTCGTCATTTCCGCCCACATGACAAGCGTCGGGTTAGGACCAAGTTACAGGAGAAGCAAGTGAAAGGCCCCTTGACGCTCTCAAAGACTTACTGAATATAACTATAAGATTGCCTGTAATCCACATGCTGGTCGGTGCATTCAGCTGCCGATGGTTAACACACCCTATAATTCTGTGATAAAAGAAAAAAAGCTCGAAGTGGTCGGATATTTTTGAGAATGTAACTGGGGGAAATGGGAGTGATGGAGAGAGCAGACAAATTCAATACGTTTCTTTTTGGCAAGCTCCAGAAGAAAGTTTCCAGGATTGAGAGCAGCTTGAGATAGTCGCACGGTTGCCAGGGGGTCGTTTGAGAGTGGATCTTAACGGAAGCTGACTGACGACACCCAAATAAAATGTCGTACACACGAGACCATGCCCAAGCCGACGCAGGGTGTTATCGATTGGACATGTCGTGAAGCACTTTTTGCGATAGTACAGACTATTTCTATATTAATTTACTTATGTTACCACATCTATTTCATTACCTTGTTGATAAAAAGCTTGAGGGATTTTTCCCATAAACCGTAGGTATTTACTCATCGCTGAAAAGGTTTCGTGTGGTCGTCTTTGATGTGACAAAACTGAAATTGAAAAACGATTCTCTCGCGCTTTTCGTGTATTATTCTCGCAAATGAAGAAGTTACAGATCAGACTGTATATTGTATAAGAAATGTACTGCAATTCGTCTTAGTCTCCATCAACTCTGAGAAGAAAAATCGAGAATACAAGACTTGCCTGACAGAATAACACACAAACACCTGACAGACATAAGCCAGAACATCAGATGGAAGTATAAAGAGCACAGTTATGACCATCTGTGCCATGCGTAGCTTTACTTACCTCTTTCATTTCAAGCTAAAGCAACACAGGCCAGAGCTAAACCGAAACAGAATAAAAAAAAAAACCACGAAATAATGAATATTTTATAAGTTTAGAAATGACAAAGCAAAAAAACAAAGTCCAGATTATGATGTAAATGAAGTTAAAATCACAACCAACATCAAATTCTATCAGAGCAAATGTCTTTCGAGAAGAAAATAAAACATACGGCCAGACAATATCTGTAGGAAATATTTAACAGGTAGCTAAGAATGTCCATTCTCAATGGACTTAACACCATGTAAAACAATAATGAAGGTACATGAAACAACAAAGGCGATGGAAAAAACGTTTCATGACTGGGGAGTGATGATATCAAAGTGGAGTTGTCTATGATTACTCATTCTTTCAAGGAGGTTAATAGACGTAAACTCAAAAACAAGCGTTATTGAATTATGACGTAAAGGCAAAGATCTTAACATAAACGATTTAACAAGCTGGCGAACCTCCACACTAAGAAAGTCCGACTATGAGATATTAACTCGTCACACATAGAAGACTAGGTCATGTCATAAACAGCGCCATAAGTGACGATCAGTTTGGCTGTAATAAAGGTAGAAATACTACCATTACCCGAAGACATGTGGCAATATAATCAGTTCATCTAAATGCAACAATAGGGATAGTTACTTGTTGGCTTATGATTACTAAAATATTTTAACTCTGATCAGAATCTTCTCGCTGCAAGCTTTTAAGGACTTAAGTTTAGAACTATGACTTTCAGAACTGGGTTTTTGTTCTACAGATGGCAGCACGAGTTCTATGAATCATGGAAGATGGTAGCCAGTCATTTGTCGTTTTGCAGCATCAGACAGGGCTGACTACTTCCTTCATTGATATTTGTTTTGTTCTTTGAATTATTGCCAACAAAATCATAAACAATAGAAGCCATAAAAAAACACTCGATCAACGCTAAACGGTTTTTACTTTAAATTGGAGAGCGAATAGCAGATAACACCTTATTCCTCGAAGAACAGATACTAATAAAAGTATTGAATTGCTAGATGTATTTACAAAGCTCTCTGAATCAAAGCTGAATGCTAAGAAAGCAAAAGCGCTGGAATGGTCTGTATGAGGAAAAAAAAAACAGTATCTTCGGTTTAGTGTAGTAAAGAGGAAAACTGTGGAAGTTGGGTATGAGAATTTCGTAGTCAGAGAGTTTACATTTTGATGTTTTTTGTGGTTTGAAAAAGTTTCATTGTAGAAAGAATGCTCTAGCATCACGCCCGAATCTAAGCAGGCTAGAAATTGGAGATTTTTACTCTTGTGGACGAGCGTGAGTCATTATTTACAGAGGATGCAAAGCTTACAAGAAAACAGTGCTTTACTCACCACACCAACTTCACTCCAGGCGTCTCTCCGATGTAGAAACAAAAAATTGAACCTAGTATTTATGTTAAAACAAAAAGATAAACCTAGTGTTCTGCTCCTTTGTACATTTTGATGGACTGTTTGTAATTTTGAAAATTCTGATGGAAAAAAGTTATTTTTCTCTAAAAAAAAAAAAAAAAAATACAGTCGTTCATATAACCAAATGTACATTTTGATGGACTAACTGTTTGTAATTTTGAAAATTCTGATAAAAAAAAGTTATTTTCTTCTAAAAAAAAAAAAAAAGAAATACAGTCATTCATATAACCAAATGTACATTTTGATGGACTAACTGTTTGGAATTTTGAAAATTCTGATTAAAAAAAAGTTATTTTCTTCTAAAAAAAAAATACAGTCGTTCATATAACCAAACGATAGTATTTATATAGAACAGTTGCTTTAATTATGGCAAAACTTTCTATTGACAAAGAAAACGCATGTCTGACCCACACACGTCTTATGACAGGGCACTGAAGGCCCAGGCCAGAAGTGAATGTTAATCATGGTCCCACCTCACGGAGCATGATGGATTGCATGGGCCAGGGCTAAGGGGAGAAAGGGAAACGAGCACTATTTGTCTCTGTCTCACACATGTGTGCATGGCACGTGGGTCCCGCTGTTGCTTCATCTATGTTTGATGTTGTGTTTCCTCTCTCTCTCTCTCTCTCTCTCTCTCTCTCTCTCTCTCTCTCTCTCTGTGTCTAACCATCTCGCCAGCCCGTCCCCATCTCCCTCTACAGGCGTGTGGGTCTGGCAGTGTTTCATGCATTCATTCTTCATAGTTGTAGTAGTCGTGTTTTAAATATGTTTCTAATCCACATAGCAAATTTCATACACAATAAATCAGTCTTTTATACAGATTTGGTCTGATGAGGACATAGCTTTCATTTCTGACATATGTTTTTAACTCATATAGAACATACAACTCTCTCTCTCTCTCTCTCTCTCTCTCTCTCTCTCACACACACACACACACACACACACACACACACACACACACACACACACACACACACACACACACACGAACGCGTGCACACACACGTACATACACTGCATACATGCACTTGCATACAACGCAATACACTTCGCTGTCGGTTGCCTGCTACTCTGACACACTCGCGTACCCAGTCACAATCATTTACCTCTCCGTCTTCCCATTCTCAGTTCCCTGTAGGCACATCTGCAGTCAGAGCAAAATATTGATTAACTTCTTGGTGAGAGAATACCTGGGAAAAAATGGACGTAGCAGACCTTTCCATTTATTCTTTAACCTCTCTTATTCTGTTCTTTCGCTTGCCAGAAAAACGGACACCCAACGGAAGAGCATAACCTCTTGGTGTTGTCTGTTCTGTATGAAATCGTGCACATACATTGAGGTGAATACAAATGAAAAGGGAAACAAAAACCACATAATTCGTAGATCACAACAATCAAGCCATAGGTGGCCCTGGCTAGTCCGTTCAAACCTCGGACAGTGGAGTTCTCTTAGTGAGGGCAAGTATTACCTACAGACTCTACTCGAATGATAAGCTGCTGTCAGTAACAAGTAATCAAGCAGAACAAAGTGCCTCACAGAACCTGACAGATCACGAGCTATCACAGACAATGCTTTCCGGTGCCCTCTTCCTTCAGGGCACTACAAGCAAAAGAGTCCAGTGCTTCTGAAGTCTTCTTACTGAGCACTCTGATCGTGGTTTCTTCGCCAGATCTCTTTTTAATCACAGTCCAGTGTCAAATAGGACGGTTCTCCCATGATGCTGTTATTTGCAAGAATGGCACCTGAACATGGAGTGAAGGTGAAAACATGTTAGGTTTTAGATGTTAAAGAAAAAATGTGTAATAGTTGTAAAAATGTCAGCGACAATGGTAGTATATTCGCATCGCGTATCTCTCCAACATAGCCTTCTAAAAGCCGAAGGCCATGGTTTGGCAAAAAGTGAGAGTCATGTCAAACGAATCACTAGTTTGTTTTGAAGTTTGAAAACGTTGAAACATCAGAAATTTCCTCAGAGTTAGAAAGACTGTTCTCCCTGAATTTTTTGCAACTACATCGGCCGATTGATCTACACTATGACGCTAGGAGGATCTGCTGTAGGAAACGAATGTCAATGTTCGTGTTGTTTTGTTGTTTGTTTTTTTTCGATAAGTCCAGTTTTGTATAGGCCAATGGATTTAGATCTATGGTTTGTAGAGGGAAGCGCATCTTCGTAATTGTATACATACAAAGCCTATATATAATAGATGTGAGTCATCTAATGTTCGTTAGTCTTAATGTGAATTGTGCGGTATGTGTGAATGAACTTACCTTCTGTATTCTGAACGTGAATCTTTTGGTATTTGATTGTGCACACATTTATAGACAGACTTATACACAACATGTTTAGACCAATGTGGGAAGTGGGAAAAAAAACAAGTTTACACCAAAATGAAGGAAGTGGGACAACATTTGTAACTCAGAAATATTAACTGGCATGCAAAGTTTACAAAGATATATCGTAAATAAGAAATTAAGTGGTTTTAGATCAGACTGATCCAAGGGATTTAAGCGAGATATATTATACTTTGTTTTCATGGATATTAGAACGAACGGCTGATGTTGTTTTTGTCACTAACAAAAAGATAGCAAGGAACGTATATTTTGGACATGCATGCACATAGTCCACACTTTGAGCTGGCTGCTATTAATACTTGTAAAAATATTACATGTTGCTCACTTAATAAGTAACCAGCGAAATTCGGAGCACTTTAAGCATGACAAAATGTCTGACATTTTCTTGATTCCATATCAGTAAATCTAAAGTAAACAAGAAAAAAAAAAACAGAGATTACTTTTTCACTTGTATACTTTAAAACAAAAAGGTCTGAAAGACGAATATGAAATATCAAAAGATAGCCCGTTTCATAATTTAAGTTCCATTCTGGCAGACATTTTTTTCAACCTTTGAACAAAAGCAGAAGAAAATGAAGACAGATCAATAAATGTTCTTTTGTGTATACTCTACCATGTTCTCGTGAAAGATATTCAAAAATTGATAAGTCATTGTTTTATCTATAAAAAAAAAAAATTAAGATGGCATATGCATGGTTCATGTGATTCTTAGGCTCTAGGTGTGTGACTACAAATAACTGGGGTTCAAGGACTCTCATTATTAGAATATAGTTTTACAATGTATGTAATTTAATTGCTGATGGTTTCCCTACTCTTTTTTTTTTGGTTTTCTTATTTATTTTGCCTCGATTAGTTTAGTCTGAGTGTTAGTATAGTAATTTCTGTGTCTTTGTCCTAATGTGCTGATGCCTAAGGTGTTTCTCCTTCATGTTCATTAAAGATTACCTTAACATATTCTAAACATATCTAGAGCGACATAATCATGCTTTGAGCGATCCTGACTTGGTGATCAAGAATACAATGGCGAGACCTTCTGGTGTGAGGTCATACACCACGCCAAGGGTCTGGTAATAAGCTGAATGAAGTAAGTGACAAGTGATCAGGCCGAGCGACGTGCCAGACAGGATGCCGACGGGACTTAAGCCATCATCGACAGCGCTTTCCGACATCCCTTATCAAGGCACCACCTGGAAAGAGTTCATAAAGCGATGCTTCAGTAAGTACAAGAACTATGTGCTTGCAAAATTCTCATTAAAACTAGTCTGATAGCGATTTTCGCAAGACTGCTTTTCATTAACCCATGGTCAATTCAACAGCCAACGTTTTCCCGTTTAAACCATGGTATCTGAGAATGGAATGGAGACGCGTATTAAAAATGAGAATAACTGTCAAGTTTCAGGGGATTTTAGGAAAAGATTGTGCCACAAGACTTGTTTTGTGTGATTTTTCCATATCTGGGATTTTTATTCTAAAACTTAAAGAAAAAAAGATGTTATCAACATGATGCTAGATGCATAGAAACTGAGAGTACACACTATCCGTGTACAGTATATATTTTTTAAAAATGCAAGAAGAAACGGACTGGCATTGTAATTTTTGTCCAAGCTGTTTTTGTTTTCGGAGGGACTATGTTTTGATTTTTCATTTTCTCCTACTCCATCTCAAATGAATTTGTCATTCTGCCCTAAAAATGTACTAATCCATTTATTTACTCATTTATTTCAGTTCTTTTAAATTGACCTCCCCACTGTGCTGCCATGCCATCTCTTTCTCTCTCTCTCTCTCTCTCTCTCTCTCTCTCTCTCTCGCTCTCTCTCTCTCTCTCTCTCTCACACACACACACACACACACACACACACACACACACACACACACACCATTGCAGCTGCCTGTTCCCTGAATTCCACACCTCCCTTGTTTGCACCTCCACTTCGTATCATATTTCTTTTTCTTACTACGTCTGGCTGATTTTCACCAAAGATCGCAATAGTAGTTTGGCAAACCGGTCTGTTACCTCACAAAATGTCACCACTGCACAAATGTCACAATTGTGACATTTTGTGCCAGTAGTGACATTTTGTGCAGTGAAGGACTGCACAAAATGTCACAAACTCGCAGTTGTGACAATTTGTGCACCTATGCCCTATTTTTCGAATTCACTCTTGCACAAAATGTCACAACCTCTGTCAGTCTTGTTAGTCCGCCGCTTTCAAGGAAGCGAGCAGACTATTAGGTTCGTTCGTGTCTGTTTTTTTTTTTTTTTTTTTGGGGGTGTGTGTGGGTGTGTGTGTGTGCATGCGTGTGTGTGTGTGTGTGTGTGTGTGTGTGTGTGTGTGTGTGTGTGTGTGTGTGTGTGTGTCCCACGTTGGCCAAAACGGACATTTTTGGCAATATATTCTTCAACCACTTAAGACAACCTTCTCAAATTTGTTTGTTGATTAGGTAGGTATGCTGATACTGCTGGCAAAAAAATTCAAGGTCAAAGGTCAAGGTCACGCAGATCGTTGAACACCCATCTCCTTTTTTCCTGCAATATTTTCTCAAAGTATGATTATATATAAAACTGAAAACTATAAATTGCAAGCCAAATTGAAAAACGTAAAAAAACAAAATACGTGGACATCATAGAGTATTTCCACCCATCCACCCATCCACACACACGCACACAGAGGTAAGAGAGACAGTTGTGACAATTTGTGCAGCTGTGATTTCAATGTCATTGTGACATTTTGTGCAATGGTGACATTTTGTGCGGTAACACCGGTCCCAGCCTGACTATCCCGCACTTTCACAAAGCAACCAGTGTCAGAACTTGTCCCAGAGAAACGAAAACCAATGACGATATGGTGAGACCCTTCGCTGGCACGGGGCTTCATGATAGGTTTACGTTTTTTCCCCCTAGCTCTGTTAAAGTTGACGGTAGACGTGAACCTTGAATATTTTCCGCACCATCCGAGCATGTTTTGCTTGTTTGTAGTAAGAGAAACATTGATTTTGTGCAACTAACTATGGACGTTTTGATTGTTTGTTTTATGGTCACACGAATATATTTATCAGAATTCAGGCAAATAGAAGTCAGATGACGGTGCTGATTGCAATTTTGCTCTATATGGACCGTCACAATCATGCTTTCAATATCCTCATCCTTGCCAGTATGTGATTATGATTCTCCTGTTGCCAGTGTGAGATGTGAGTTATATCAGTCTGTTGTAAGACTCATTTTCTTACAACTTTTGTCTATTTCATTGACCATTAGTCAGTTGCTCTTGATTACCGTGTCTTCTCTGGAGCTAGTCAGCGCCGGCACAATCATAGCGTACTCACTGTATGTGCAGTGTGCATTCCAACATTTAAGAGAAGGCTTCACATAAGACGATTAAATGTGTTGAAACAATGTGTATAATATGATGCATACGCGCAAAAGTAATCATACATGCTTTGAGGGCAGACACAGAACAGATGAGAAATGGACTAACAGAATACAACACGGATAAGCATAATGACATTTATCTTTCACGACATTGACCAGCTGTCGGGGATTCCCTTTCAATAAGACATTGAACTGGTACGTGCACTGGTCTAGAGTGCTGGACATTTTAATCTGGTGCCTTCAAACAGCTTCAGCTCTAGGGGGCCACTCCTAAACGATCCCGTAGGCAGCTGTACAACTTCCTCAAGCATTCCACATGCTTCGCAACTTCTTCCCGCTCACTCTGAGTTTGACAGTAAGAATCCTCTTGAACATGTCTCCTGTCTTCTTCATCCGGATTTCTCACAATCACATTCTCCCAAATATCCGACGGATTTTTTTTTTTTTCCATCACGGTTCATTGATTGGAATCTTCAGGGGTTCTGTACATTGGTTCAAAACTTTGAAGAGCACGTGGGTCACGGGAAATCTTATTGTTGCATTCATTGAGCTTCTGAGAATAAGTGGCCTTCAACCAACTTTTCCTATAAATTGGTATCAACTCAATGCAGAAGAGACCTTCAGACTACACATTCCTCAGGGTTGTATGATAAATACAATGTCGGATGCAGCATTTTTCGATAAAAGCAGGCGGTGGGTGTGAATGTAGCGCGTAACTCTTATTTGCTGATAGATGGATGATTTCATTGTGAGTCGATGATAAAGCCGGAATCAGTTAGCTCTGCATGAATCCCGTTTTGATCTTTGCAACAGTTGCCCCTACAAATGTGTGAAACACAGCATACCTAAACAGTGTTATACTCACCCGTCATCTACGCCCTTCAGATAAACACAACATTTAGTAAAAAAAATCAATAATGCTGCTTCTTACACAGCAGCGTTGTTGCATGCATCCTTCAGATAACACAGCATTAATGTAAAAGGTGTTTGGCCTTGCACAGTCCCTTTTTCGTGTATATCGTTAAGATAGATACAGCAATAAAAATCGATCATGTTTTTTATCGTGTAACAACCACATTATTGTCTGCATCCCACTGCTATGACAGCATTAGTGGAAAATCATTCGTGTATTTTCTTGTACAATCCATTTTCCCATCTGTTTCCTTCAGAAAAACACAACATTGGTAAAAAAAAAAAAAAAACTCATTCATGTTTTTTTTTCTCGTAAAATATGCATTCTCGTGTGTATCCTACAGATAAACACAGCACTTGTAGTTATCAGTAATGTTTCTTCTTGTATAATCTTCACCGGTGTGTGTATCCTTCAGATAGATATTTCATCAATAAAATCGGTTGTTTTCATTGTACAATACTCACCTTTGTCTGCATTCTTCAAATACATGCAGCACTGGAAAGAGTTAATTATGTTCTTGTGCGTGTGGTTCAGAAAACTGCCGTGTCGTAGCTTTTAGTCACCATATTACAACTAAAGACGAGGTCTCAATACATCTTTTATGGTTTTCATAACCATTAGGTCTGAAGCCACCAACTGCCCGCATGCCAGCCTTTTCGCATTGATGATCAGACCCACTGAGCTTTTAGCAATACACATATTAATCATACAGATTTCGTCAGAGCAGGAAACGCATTTCAGCAGCTGTAGTTAATCGACTGACGTACTGGTTAGTCTCTCTGCAGTGATAATGAAAAACATTTTAAAAAGAAAGAAAAACTAAAGGATTATTTAACTTTATTCCTCCTTTATGATACAGATAAACATGTACATAACTTCTTGTAGTGTGCCTTCATACTCAATACAAAGTTGTGAGTCTATTAAAATTTCAACATTGTTAACAATTCATAACATGCCCTGGAAAGATAAGCATAATCATAAAATACTCGGGACTCGCATATGACCTTACCCTTATGTCAATGTCACCCGAGAGGCTTCGATGTTTTTATAAACAACAATAGCTTTGCTTGCGATCCACCCGCTGGTCCGTACTGTCAGCGGCCAGCCCACAGCTGCTCTTTTAATTCCATCTGATATGTAATGATGGAGGAAAAAAGTAGTATAAAGAAGATTTTGGGGAGTGTGAAAAATATGGATCGTGGACAGAGGTGACAGGTTCAAGAGATTTCTCACTTCAACAATCAAAAGTGAATGAGAATAAAGTTACGAGGCATGTGAACAGCTTGACAAAATCATGCATTTGCGTAGCGTCGCTTTGGAGTGGTCTTTGAAATTAAGCTATCTAATAAACATAGCTTGCAGTCTGGATTCATGCCCTTGCCAGTACAACGTCGTATTGATCTGGAGTTCCTCTTAGTTAGTCCACGTCGTAAAACGCACAGGTAAGAGGGATTAAACAAAAGGTGTTAGCTGTTTATAACAGTTTTCTGTCTGTTCTATGTTCTGTTTAAAACCTTGAATCAGTACTCAAGCTTACACACATAAGATCCATTAACGTCTATATAATACAATTCAGTTACATGGTGTAGATTCCCCTTCAATTCTCCACACCACTCCTTTATCCTCAGTACAGTCAGAAATTACACCGCATAGATAAAGTGTCTTAATTTTTGTTGGTCTTTTCCAAATCCAGAGAAGAAGGGTAGAAACCCAGAGCAATCCAGAATGACCAACGAACATCGTAAGTTCATGTATGATTTACACATGCCACATAAAAATCATAGAAGAGTTAATCATGGATCTAAATGGTATATCACGTTGGTAACAAAGGACATTTTGGAATGTCAGGAATATCGTAATTATGATTGTGACTCCAAAGGTCATGTTCAACTTTAATATACGGACTGAACTCTCGTTTCCTTGTCTGAATTTGTCATATTTTTTTGTGACCATCAACAGACGCATCCGTTATTATTTGAACTCAGGAATTGTTTGCGACGTGGATGATGCTAAACGCCCACTTTAGCGTTTATGTTTGTATAACTAATTCGTGCATAAGTAATGACAGATTTGATTCTGAGGAATAACGATTTTGTATAATAGAACTAACCTCGGTTACAAAGTTAGTTAAATAAAGGTTTGCTTCAGTTGACTTTTGTTAGCATACAATGTAGATACAATTGCTTTTCGTGCTAAAATCTTATACAGTTGCGTTTAGGGCTAAAATCTTATACAATCAGAAGAGTGCATGTTGCAAATTCAGTTTCAAAGAAACCTTGTTTATTCTGAATTGTGAAGATGTATATATTTTCAACCATTGAATTAGGTGTTTTAATAGTTTTGATTTTGATATGTTTTTTGGCTCGAATGTCGACATCTAGGCGGACACGCTATAAACAGCACGAATAGATATGCAGCTTGAGTGCGCTCGTGGCCTATATGCCTCAGACAGTCTAAACAATACGCATGATTCGCTTGATATTTTGTTTCACTTTGTTCCATTTGAATGTATTAAGGCAAATGAGCACAGAGCTGTGACATCTACTGATTAACGGAGAAGCGTCCTTCCCCTGCCCATTCGTACTGACGTCTGTAGATGTTTCTGATTACATGCAGGAATAGTACTTCTGTTATTATTTTTCAGATACGTGAAAGTCGCAATAAAGGAAGCAAGCTGATACTCACAATCTCGAAAACACAAAGAGTGAAAATACTACCCGGGTAGTTGAGATGTCTGTGCTAATGCTATTATCTACTTTGGAGAGACCTTTTTAAAGTCATCACATGACAAAAGTGATGTAAAATTCAAATAATTTACAGACAAAGAAGAATGATTTGAAACAGTCAAAAAAGTTATACAGTTAGGCTACAAATGAGTGGATGAGGCGACGTTACAATATGAAACATAACGGCAAAACAGGTGAATATAAATACAGTATACCAGTATTGTAGAACCTTGGTGTTTGATTCATACGCGTCCTAGTGGTTTACCTACAATAATAATTTAAATCAATAAATCTACCACAACTGTTGCTGTAGATGGAGGTAAAACACAGACCGTGGTCTGGAAGGTATGAAATCAGAAGAAATCTAAGTCTACTACTTCAGGCCACGGTCATGCTGTCGGTTGCCTCAAAAGGTGAAAGATAAACAAAGACCATGACCAAACATTAAGAAATTTTGAATTCTGTTCCATGAAGATCGGCGAGTTAGCATTTTTCCTAGACCTGCACCAACGATTATTTGAATGCTGAAAAGATGTAAATAAAAAAGAAGACATTGCAGATGCAAGCACACAAAAATGAAATATCCTCATGCATGTGCGCCCAAAAAAGTGCGTGATAGCTGAAAAAAAACAGGCATTTTTACTTTTTGTATGCACATGTACATGCACACAGGTGTAGTATATGCATGTGTGTGCGCGCGCATGCATATCTGTTTGTCCTTTTTTACCAAATGAAGAATTAATGATGATGAGAGGGTCTTACGGTAGTTAAAGGCAACCATGTTTCATTTTTAAGAATAATTCTTGGTGAGTCCGCCAAAAGCAAGGACAAACAAGTTACAAAACAAAATGCGACGCGTTTCGACGTCTTAGGTCTTCTTCGGGCAAGATAAATAACTTTCAGGACAATGAAAACGAAGAACAAGCGATCACTTATCTTCAGGTCAATGAAAGCGAAGAACGAGCAATCACTTATCTTCTCTTGAAAAGATAAATGATCGCTCGTTCTTCGTTTTCATTGGCCTGAACGTTGTTTATCTTGCGTGAAGGAGACCTGAGAGGTCGAAACTCGTGTTTTTGTCGTGTAGCTTGTTTGTCCCTTTATGGCGGATTCACTGAGAATTGTTCTTAAAATGAGTTCCAACTTCCGTCTGCAGTCACCTCACTTTGAAACTGACCATGCATTGTTCACGGTCACCTCAAGAATGTTTACTTAAGACATTCCAACTGGAAAGTGTTCCATACCACAGTCAGAATTGTGTCATCCAGAAACACCACGGCTGCAGCTTGGGATAGTCAGAAGTTGCGTATTAATAACTGTGTACAAAACAGAATTCGCCTATGATCTGTCTAAAAATACACATAACTAAAACCAGGTGCTGAAGTAATGAGCTTTGTGTCGAATTGTGTACAATCCTAAACTCATATAAGCTCATTAACTGAGGCGCTTTTTCCGCTAACTGTGCGATTCATCTGCATACAGTGACACGACTGAATTGCATTAATGTAAAGTAAATTTTACAATTTTCTTTTAGAGTAGAAACACGTTCACAAGAAGGAAATACATCTTCCATAAGTGTGTACTAGTCTTAACTGGTAGTGTGGATAAATAGGGTGAATATGATTGTTCATGAGCGTAGACCACCGTCCTATGTTTGATTCAATAAAGTCCTCTCTCTCTCTCTCTCTCTCTCTCTCTCTCTCTCTCTCTCTCTCTCTCTCTCTCTCTCTCTCTCTCTCTCTCTCTCTTCTCTTCTCTTCTCGTTTCTTCTCTTCTTTCTTCTTCTCCATCTTCTTCTCTTCTTCTTCTTCCTTTTCTTCTTTATCTTCTTCTGTGCTGGATGAATGCGTCCAATGAAAACAGTCCATGAAAAACAGAAAACACAATGTTTGTAGTTGCTTACGGGATTTAAGAAAGTACTAGACATGATATTAGGTCATAAACGTGAAATCGGCATACATACCCTTTCAAGAAATACTTATGAGCAAAGTCAAAAGAACAATTACTATACTGCTAAAGGAAAGAAACAAACAAATTACAAGACAAACACAACGGAAGATGTACAACATTCTAGACAACACAATGAAAACGAGCTGTTACTTATCTCCTCAAATTGGGCGCAAGATAAGTGACTGTCTGATAGTGCTTGGTTTTCATTGTCTTGTTTTGAATGTTGTTTGTCTTGCCTGAATAAGACCAAACAGGTCGAAACCCGTCGTGTTTGTTTTTCAGTTTGATTGTTTTTCGTTTAGTGGCATAGTAATTTCTTTCAAGTTTATTTTGATTTTCGCCAACAGTCACCTCACTTTGAAATTGTTTATGAGAGAAGATGAAAATATCATTAAGTTCATTGCATGATTTACTTCCTGTGGAATTGGACAGTACTTCTATTTGTTTATCCGCTGGGAGGTCGTGGGTTCGAATCCCATCAGAGTCATGTGGTTTTTTTTCTGCCCCGACTGGCTCCTACCCAGAGTTGAGTTTTGCTGCGGACTCAGTTGGGAAGACTGGGACCACACAGTCGAGTTTCATCCACTTAATGGATGCGTTTTCTGAGAGTGTTGCTCAAATTTCCTGACCAACACTGCAGGTGTGCCTGTATCTCTCGGGCCTGGTTTGACGCCGGGATATATTATGAAGGAAGCGTAGAGTACAGCCCTGTCATGTAGTCTCAGACCGAAATGGAAATCCGTAGCATCATCTTAATCATCCTCATTCTCATCGATCAGCATTAAAAAAAAATATCTCAAATTCTGTGGCCCTTCATGCCCTGCTCTCATGGTGACCTCAATTTCGATGTCCTCTCCACGTCTGTGGCCTTGGTTTGGTTCCGTCGGGGTCGCCGGTATCGGAGAGTCCATGGGGGCTGTCGTTGGACGGACGTGGTGGCGCCCTCCGGAGGGAGAGCTCACTCACGCCGGCTCCGCGACTAAGCAATTATTGTCGTCAGTAGGGGGCTTAGTAGGTGGTGTCCTGCGTATGTTAGATCAGAACAGGCGCCACTGAACACCACCAAAGTGCTCCCTGTGGATTGCCGGTGCCGGGGCTGAGGCGGGGCCGACATGGCTGTGGCTGTGGACAGGGTGTCGGAATGAGCGGCGTGGGTACACTGCCTCTGAGGTGGCACAGAGGTTGGGACAGCTAAAAAAAAAAAGAAAAAAAAAAAGAAATACTCGGGATGCACTAGGATACTTGGAGAGTGATTACACACTATTCAGACCTCCCCACTGCTCACAGCACTGTTACGATCAACACGAAAAGGATCTCAGCAAAAAACGTGTGCATCAGAGAATAATATAAGATAGACGATACACCAGCACACGATGACATGACACAAACACAGTGTAATGGGTTTTCTGACTACTCCCAACAGATGTTTTTTTTTCTCTTTTGACGTTTTTGAGGATCATCATTATATACACCATTTTTATCTTAAAAATCAGTTATAGGAAACGCATGTGATCTGTTGGTTTGACTGTGAGGAACATAAACTGAATAGCTCGTTACAAAACAGCACCATTTCTCCTGCTATCCTACAGCCCCGTCCGCCCTGCTCGCCAGTGCCTCCTGAAGCAATTACAGCCATGGTGACCAAATGTGTGTCGTCTGAATGGCTGTGAATTGGAAGGCGGAAACTACTGACGAGGTGATTTCGGAAAGTGCTATCAGAAGTTTCATGAGAGCCCTTTACAGCAACAAGGGTGTATTTGGTAACTTTGACGCTGTTCACGTGTCCTTCCAAAGTGCTGTCCTGATGGCAGGCAATGTTGGGAAGTGCTGTCAGTAAAGGATTATGGCCCACAGTGGCCATGTCTGGCTTCCATCTGGCCTCTGTCTGTCTGTCCGTCTATCTCTCTGTCTGTCTGTCTGTCTGTCTGTCTGTCTCTCTCTCTCTCTCTCTCTCTCTCTCTCTCTCTCACTCTCTCTCATTATCACATGCACATACACACACGCACACACACACACATACACACACACGCGCGCGCGCGCACACACACGCACACGCACGCACGCACACATGCATTCGTGCACAAATGCATGCGTTAAAGGAATGCTATAATCTTTTGGAAAAAGACACCAAAGCTCGTGTGGGTTATAATGCAAATCGGCACACCTCTTACAGCATGTCTTTGTTGAACGTTTTTTCCAAGGGAAATTTCCAGTTTTGTGTTTTAGACTTAAATAATTCATTAAAATGTAAATATGTTGATACTGCAAAATGCATATGTGGGGAAAGACTTTTGACATTTCATGTACTATTTAACTGTCCCACTATGCGGCAGTACCTACCCAATTTTCAGTTGCCAAATAATCCTACAATTGATGATTTTAAGACTCTGATTTCAAATCATTCATTTTTTGGCTAATGTATCAAAATATTTACTTCGCAGTCCTATCGGTACATTAGTATGAGATTTCAGTATTTTTTAAGCAAACATTGTTTATGCTGTTCATGTTCACTGATTTAAGCTTTATTTTCAATTATGTTTCATTTTTGTATAATAATATCAATATCATCTTGATGTATATCATTTACAAATATCACAATCGTCTAAAAACACGCCATGTGAAAAGACGTGTTCACCGTGCGCTTGTTGGTTCGTGTAAAAGGCCTTTTCGATAAGCATGCAGACTAATGAAAGTTTAGTCAGCACAAGGAGCAAAAGAACTTTCATTCCTGAAGGGCTCCTTTTTGGTCGAATCGATCTTATTAGTGTGCAGCGCTGTTACTATCTACAAACTGATTTTTGTTAGGTGTGCCACATACTGGCAGGCTGAAGCGTGCGGGCGAAAAGCCGTATGAAGCAATTACAGCCTTGGTGGACAGAATATGTGTGGTCTGAAGAGCTGTGAAGTGGAAGGCAGACACCACCAATGAGATGGTGTTGGAAAGGACCATCGTGATGAGTGTCCTGAAGATTCACAGCCCATTACATTTGTTGGTAACTTTAGTGCTGATTTACGTGTTGCCTGCAAATGGCGTCTCGGTAGATGGGGAATTGATAATATACTGACTGATACAGTTCGTGAGCTGCAGTGGTCATGTGTCCCTTTGGGGATGCCGGGGCTCTTTCAGTGCAAATAATTCCACTGCCTTATGAAAGTGTGTGTGCTAGTGATTTGCTTCTTTCTGTCTTTATCTTCAAGTCTTCCTTTCTTATGTGTGTCTTTTGTCACTGCCATCTACTCATTTTCTGCCTATATGGACATTTTTGTTTGTGAAGGAAGCTCTTTTACATGTATTTCTTTTCGCAATCTATAAAAAAAACTCGCCAGGGTGGAGACTAGCTGCCCATTCCGCTAGCATCGATTTTTCACTATGGCATTTAATGTAATAATGTTTTTCACATTTCAATGTTTTTCATTAATTGTTGACGATTTCTTATTAATTTGGGAATGAGCAATGAAGATATATGGAGGCAGCATTTGGTTCCATAGGAGACCTGCTGACAACAGAAAACGAAAACTGAAAGGGCATGGTCACATTTGTCGCTCATCTGACCTCGCAAAAACCAGTTTGCAGGGCACTGTGTCACAAAACATGAGAAGGGCAGATAGAGTAAAAGCTGAGAGTAGAACATTCAGGAAATGACAGGCATGATAATTAGTGATTCCCACAGAGCAGCGCAGGACAGACGAAAGTCACATCGCGTGATGCCCCAACGACCTTACAGTTAAGGGGTTGATGAATTGTGATGAATCTTTCATGATCTGGCCTGATCAGGATGTCGCCTTTTTTACTCTGTGAGATTGACAACCATGAAAAGGCCACGTGTAATTCGGCTGGGCTAAAAATAACAAAAAAATGTAAGAGCAGCAGTATGAATCCTCTCTCTGGTTCCCTTGCTGCGCCGTACTGCTTGACCGTTAGCCTGCTCCACGTAAGCAACATATTCACATTCACAACTGGCAAGGAATGATTTCAGCAGATCGAGGTAGCCGCTCATTCCTTTTTTATGGAATCCCCCCAACCTCTCTCTCTCTCTCTCTCTCTCTCTCTCTCTCTCTCTCTCTCTCTCTCTCTCTCTCTCTCTCTCTCTCTCACAGCCAGCCTATCTCTTTTTCCACCACAATCTCGTGGCAAAACATGTGGTATAAAGGCCTGGATTGAAGGGTAGAAACTCCTGATGATGTGATGTCGAAGAGTGCTGACAGGAAAGGTTAATAAGAGTCCATCAGAGCAACAAAGCTGGATGTGATACCTTCAAGCAGTTTGTGTTCCTCATAAATGATGTCCTTATGGTTGCAGACCTATACTTGTCTTCTCTCAGACATAATCATTTACATCATGTGAGAAGGACTCCAGTGTGAGGTGAAGGATATTCCAGTGTTCATACTCAATCGAATCAACGAGTTCGATTATGTGAGCATCTTAAAGGTTATGTTCTCAACACTCAAATGTTGTCAAGTAAACCGATCATCTAGAAAATGAATTTTTAATCGAAAAAGACGCAATTTCAACATACTACAAACATGATGATTAAACTTTGACTGCAGGTGACACCTAATGCTCCATTCAGGGAAAGCAGGGGTGGCATTAGAAGCAGGCGTGAGGGATTGGTGACATTATTAGCGGTGACTGATTACAACAGAGCGTGTTATAAACAAAGGACCTTAGACATTGACCGGTCAAATCAGAACAAAGCCGGATCCATTGCTGTTGAAGCGGCCGATGTGGCCAGCGCCGTCCAGGTATCGCCGGATGGAATGAATACATGTTAATGTGATTTTCAACATTTTTGCTTCTCATCAGCGTCCACATTGTAAGTAAGCCTTTGTTAGTTGACGTTCCAGATTGCGGTTGGATATTGGGTGAAGGAGTGGATAGATCTGCGTTTGCTTGACACACCTCATGGTGTTTGAGCTGTGTTCAAATCTTGCTATGTTTTAAACAAAACGTCAGATATTACTAAAATGTCAAGCTTCACTCAAAACAAAATTCAAAAAGCCCTTAGATTAGCGACTTTCAGGGAATGTCACTATGTAATACAATCAACAAGCCAAGCAAAAAAGCTTGGGAACTGGAATTTGTCATTTCAGAGCCACCACTCTGGCTTCTGGCACTGTCTGTTCTGCCTTGTTGACTTGTCCGCGGCCATTCTCCATGTGCAAACATGTGCGAGGATTGGCAGTCTCCAGCTGATGGGGCCAGCAGCGTGAGGGCGGGTATTATAGAAAACCTGATGCTAATACTGAAGGTGGGAGGGGATGGAGAAGTCCGAGGCCAAACAAGGCACTAATGGTTGTCTGGAGCCGGTGGCATACAGGCGGGTGGAGTGGGGGTGGACCACGAAAGCTTTTTGTTCCAGCCAAATTCCCTCTCGACACATCAGCTGCAAAAAACAGCTCCCTTCTCCAGCAGTTTTCTAATCAGTCCTCTCCGCCCGATTACCTTGGCGGGTCTGCGTTAGCAAATTGTCATATGTTGGCGGCATTGTTTGCCCCCCGCCCTCCCCCGCTGGCCCAGGGGTCAGCAAAGCGCTGCTGGTGGCTCATGTGTCGTGCTGTCAGCACGCCTTACGAGGTTACCACTGTCTTAGACCAGACTAGGATACACAACAGCAAACTGTCTGTCTCCTCCTTTACCACCACCCATGCCCCTCCCTCCACGATAGGATTCAAATCTCATCTGCTGCCCATTGGCCTTTCATTACCAGCTCACTGGGCACTGCTGTGTGTGTTTATGTGTCCGTGAAATGACGTTGGCACAGGGGCTGCTAGGGGTATTGCCCCCACTTCTCATCAGGTTTTATCTGTCGTCATTTATGATGTTTTGTACCAAGGGATCAAATGGGATTCCTTAATACTATCGTATCTTCAGAATCGGTGCTGTTCTGTGATATTTTTGTCGCTTTTTGGGTCCCATTTAAGAAAAGTCCTAAACTGATTCTTTGCCTCCAGTACCATTCAGCAGTTGTTGTTTTGATTTGTTTCTATCGTAATGACTTTCCTCGATTTCCGTCTTCTAGGGAATTTTTGTTTTTTTGCTAACGCTTTTGGGGAAACACCACTAGCTACAGTACGTAACCATACACACTCATGCGCATACACATGCGCATGCACCTCTGTGATTGTCTGGACCATAAATACCATGATTCGATGCACATATATAACAAGCACACATAACCAGTCATTTATCCATTATTGCAGAATTACAATATTTGTGGTGAAAATGAAGTGATGGACATTTTGTTAGGGGATACCACATCCCTTTGCCATCCAACTGGCGTTGTAGAGGCGCTGCAAACAGTCCAGTTCTTCATGTTGGCTGTCTAGGATTTCTTTGGTCTGCATCTAGATGTACAGCCTCCACCCCTACTTTTGCACTACACTGTCCTGTAGGATGGTCTTTACTATAGGGTCATGGTGAGATGTACCTACATACCTTGCAAGCTTAGGCTTTGGAAGACAGCAAGGAGAGGTTCTTATTTTCCTTGGTATGTGTTAATCTGCTTCCTGGCATTATCTTTTATGTTACGTTCCTTGTAAAAAAAAGAGAAAAAATCACCCTGAAGCATTGATGCCTACAAATACCTGAATCTTTGCCTCCAGATCTGCTATCAGAGTCCAGCTGTTACACACTTTGAAGTGGATGGTCTTCACCACTGACCTGTAGAGTTTATCTCCACTGGGAGGCTCATAAACCTAGTTTTCCAGATTACATAACGTCGAATTTTGTTGTGGAGGACAGCCAAGCGAACCTTTGAGTTCATCTGTTTCTGTTCTTTGTCAGAACGTGCATAAGATTCTTAAAGTGGTCCACTACTTCCCACGCTTCTGTATGTGCAGCAAGATTTTAGCTGCTCAATGTAGTCTGGAACCGACAACCGATACTTTGGTTCTCTCTGCGCTAACTTCCATTCCGTATATACAGTCTGCATTCTGATGTTTAGTTCCTCGAGTTCTACTCCGTTGTCTCGCGACAGTCCAATGTCATCAGCGAAAGTTAGGTTTCACAGAGGCCAACCTTTAATGAGCATGGGAGTGTTGCAATCCAGAAGCGTTTCCCACTTGCTACCTTCTAAGGAAATGTAGAATAGACTAAGAGAGAGGAACTGTCCCTGGTACACTCCAGTCTTATTTGAAGGTCGTCTCAAAGGATGTTATTCAAGAGCTCAGCGCATTATTAATTTTTAGAGCGTGGCTCTGACTTGGATAATAAGTTTGTTGTCAAAGATCCTGTTTCTCATGACCTACCAAAATCTCCTATGCCTCCATTATGTCTCTCTCTCTCTCTCTCTCTCTCTCTCTCTCTCTCTCTCTCTCTCTCTCTCTCTCTCTCTCTCTCTCTCTCTCTCTCGTGCGCGCACGCACACACACACACTCTCTCTCTCTCTCTCTCTCTCTCTCTCTCTCTCTCTCTCTGTGTGTGTGTGTGTGTGTGTGTGTGTGTGTGTGTGTGTGTGTGTCTCTTTCTCTCTCTCTCTCTCTCTCTCTCAGTGTGTCTATCTGTAACTGAACATCAGTGCAGTCATATGATATATCAGCTCGGATGTAACCCCAATTTTTTCACGAGGTAAAGTAAGACACACAGAGACGAAGGGAGAGAAAAACATATTCCGTGCACATGTCATTACGCTTCATGAGCAGTCATTAAGTGCTGAAATATGTTTTCATGCTGTCAAACGCACACACGTAGTTCATTTATGTCCAGTTGAGCACAGTCGAAATGTTTTGTCTTTAGAATAAATAAATAAATAAAAACACATTTCTATTGTGTGTTCAGCCCTATGTTGTCTCAAGTGAAGTTAAAATAATCCGACATCGATGTATTCATATCTCAAATGAAAGCGCTCTTTAAATATATATATATATATATATATATATATATATATATATATATATATATATATATATATATATATATATATATATATATATCAGTGACGTGAGAAAGTGAGAGAGGATAAAGAAGGAGAGAGAGAGAGAGAGAGAGAGAGAGAGAGAGAGAGAGAGAGAGAGAGAGAGAGAGAGATGTACCTCTTCCGTCTGTGTCGTTTCAAATGAAGATTTCTCGATGTGTTTGTGTTCAGCATGTGGAGGCAGAATCAGACCCACGCGAGACGGCAGCAGCAAACTGGTGACTTCTCAGCCTGGTTGATACGTATGCCACTGGTGATCTGGTGACCGCTTCACTGTTGGCGGAGAAGAGTGAACAGTCTCAACCACGGTGTCCTTCAGATCATCTGGAGAGGTAACGTTTTCTTACTTCCGTTTGTTTGTAAGAGTGTCTCTTCTCTCTCTCTCTCTCTCTCTCTCTCTCTCTCTCTCTCTCTCTCTCTCTCTCTCTCTCTCTCTGCATTTTGTATACCATAGATTTGTTTTGAAAACAATGCTGGAATGCTTTCAACCCCGTTTGCTGTTTTTCATGGAAGAATTTTGGGCATTTTCTTCGCCAGCTTTTTTTTCCTCTCATTTTACGTCGTTTTTGTTTCGTATTTTTGTTGTTGTTGTTTAGGGTTTTTTTATTTTGCATTTCTCCCTCTCTCTCTCTCTTTCTCTCTCTCTCCCTCTTTCTCTCTCTCTCTCTCTCTCTCTCTCTCTCTCTCTCTCTCTCTCTCTCTCTCTCTCTCTCTCTCTCTCTCTGTGCGTGTATGTAACGGCTCTTGAATATATTTTCAATAATGTTTTTTTCTCGGATAATTGGATATTGGATCAATCCTCAAATTTGTCCATCAACGTTTCTATTGAAGCATGCGACACCTCAGCATTGGTATGTTGAATGTGTGTGTCGGTCAGAATTTTCTTTTAAGATTACTTCTTTTATGAAATCGTAGATTTTGAATATCAGTTCTTCGATATCTGCATTGTGTATAATGCCAAAAGCATTGAGCCGGCTTGTTGGGGGGGGGGGGGGGGGGGGGGTCCTGTCTCATCGTTCGTGCCCACACCGCTCATGTCGGCTGCCTGCCCACAGCCACTGCCTGGATTGTCCCACTACAGCCCCAGCACCGGCAGTCCGTAGGGAGCAGTCATCGTGAGGCAAACAACTAGAGGGGACATTGCACTTCTGCCGAGTCCCTTCGCTGGTACCTGTTCTGATCCCGAATGTGCAAAACTTCACCTAGCAAGTCCCACACTAATTGCTTAGTCGCGGAGTAGCGTGAGTGAGGTCTCCCTCGGGAGCACGGCACCACGTCCGTCCAGTGACAGTCAGCAGCATAACCTCACCAAGGTCATTGACGCATAGAGGTCACCGTGGCAGCAGGGCATAAAGGGCTACTCTGTTTGCGACATTTTCATGCTTATCAGTGAGGAGGAGGATGACATTCTGTTTGACGTACATGACATAACTCGACGCTTACTTTCATAATATATCCTGGTGTCAACCAGACCTCGTGAGATACGGACCCGGTACCCTGCAGTTTGGACAGGAGAGATTTCTCTTGGAAGCATTCGTTGAGTGGGATGGATTCGGTTGTATGGTCCCAGTCTTCCCATTTGACGCCATTGCAAACTCAGCTCTAGGTAGTAGAAGCTGGCCGGGACAGAAAAAATCCAGAAAGAACTGGCTGTGACGGGATTCGAACTCTTGAACTCCAAGCCGGGAGTACTTTACTCTGGCGGTTGGTGCATTGCACTCTTTCATAGAAGATTTCAACATGTACAATGATTATTAATTATCTGACATTGCCTGTGTATATTACTGTATCCGTGAACGCATGGAAGAAATCCTGACGCGGAGCTCTTTTCCTTGACGATGCTCTTTGCAAACAACCGAGAAAAACATCAACTGTCACTGATTCTGCTTTAGCCCTAAGAGGCTTCAGCAGCTTCAGCTAAAGAGTACCCTGAACGAAACCTTTAAATGCTTGTATTCATTTATCTGTAGTTTCGTTTACAGTCTTCAGAGATCTTTGTTATGGGAAAATAGTGTTTAGTCCATGTACTTTGCTCGCCAGCTCCTTTGATTGTACAGAAACTTTTTTCCTAGGGTTCGTATGTTGTTGATTCAATTTTTTTTTTTCTTTTTTTTTTTTTTTCCTTTTTGGGGGGGTGTGTGGGGGTGTGGGGGGGTTGCTTTTTCGACGAACTTCGGGCCGTTATCAGGGGCGTGGAAGTTTTTTCCTGACTCTGCTTTTGGTAGGGCAAAGAAAAAGAAGAGCAAGAACAGAACGAGAACGAGAAAGAAAGATCATTAGGAAGCACGCGATTCTGCCTCCTTTGCTTAACAGGTTTCGCTTTTCCCTTCACAGAAACGTTCACAGATTCGTTTATCAGCCACAGCACGTGCTCAAGTCCGCCTCACCTTAACGTTCTCAACCTCTACGTTATCACGCGATGTGACGTTTTCTCCGAAGGCTTGACGACTTCCATCCAATGTCTGTCCAACCACAGCTTGAATGATGTATTTTGTAATGGTTGTTGAGAAATATCATGTTTGTTTGTAGTTCTTTGAAAAAAAAAACGTCAAAAAACCTCCATAAAGGATCGAAAACACAAAAGTGGTAAGAAAAATAAGCAGGAAAGGTTAGTTTTTTCCCCCACGTAAAACAAAAAGGACATCATCCATACTGTTGCTGCTTTGTGACACACATTCATCAAGCGCGCAGGCAGGCAGGCA
>JADBJO010002470.1:135000-140000 GCA_016801955.1 Conus betulinus
CTGACGAGTCTGTCCCCCAAGATAGCTGACAATCCTACAGGTGAAAGCCTTTCATATTGTTTTGTTTGTTCACTTCTTTCAATGCATGCAGTCCGCATGCCGCCCTTGACAAGATGGGCCGAAGCACAGTAGGACAAACAAGTCTGAGAAATACTTTTTTCCAAACACTTGCGTCATTGATTCATGTAATCCGTCAGCGTACTCGTTTACCAGTACATATCAAATTACCAGGAATTATGAAGCAGTTCCTCCCTCTCTCTCTCTCTCTCTCTCTCTCTCTCTCTCTCTCTCTCTCTCTCTCTCACACACACACACACATACAGTGGAAGCAAGAGAGAGAATTTAGCGGTATTGACCCGATGAGAACAGAAGAGCACCTTTCCGCCGGGAGCTGGTGCCGGGATCTGACCATCAGTCTGACCGCCTGTTTGTACCATGGAGTCCTAGACACCATTGTCATCAGTTGTTCACTGCTTTCTCGCCATAACTCCTTCGCTCTCTCTCTCTCTCTCTCTCTCTCTCTCTCTCTCTCTCTCTCTCTCTCTCTCTCTCTCTCTCTCTCTCTCTCTCTCTCTCTCTTTTAATTTTTTTTTTTACACACGAATGCACACACACACCTACGTTCACACACACACCATGAGGCAAATTTGGAAAGGACCGTCTTAATGAGAGTCCTGTAGAGCCACGACTCATTTCATTTTTGGTAACTTTGGTGCTTAGTTTCGGGTTGCCTGCAAATGGTGCCTTTGCGGAGGCGGAGCTGAAGAGTGCTGACTGCGACAGTTCATGAGTTGCAATGCTCGTGTGTCCTCTTTGGAATGCTGGGGGCTATTTTAGTGCAGATTACTCCTCAACTTACGAACGTTTTGTACTAATAGCTTGCTCTTTTCTACCTCTGTCCTTGAATCTTCCTTTCTGAGTTTTGTCTTTTTTCACTGCTGTCTTCTGATGTTCCGCCTTTATGTACCATTCGTCTGTCTTTTTCTGGAAACTCTTTTACACCTCTTTCTTTCCACAATATCACATGTCAGCCTTTATAGACTGGCGACAAGGTAATGTCAAAATATTGCAAACTGGCCAGAGAGGACACTAGCTGCACATTCTGTATTGTTAACTTGCCACTATGACATTGTATGTAAACTTTTGAACATTTCAGTGTTCTTCATTATTTTTGCCAGTCTCGGGATGAGAAATGAAGTGGAATAGCTGGCGCTTTGAGCATGGCCTTCACGTATCAGCTGAAAGGCTGTTAACAGTTTAGCACCTCAGAACACATTTTCATCTCCCAAATCTATTGTGAGAAAGAACCACAAGTCCAGCAAAAAATTATACTGTGTTCACTGATTTCAACAAAGCATTTGACAAGATTCAGACGTGGCTGGATGGATAGGAGGAACTTCCCCAACTAATGAACGCCTGGAGAAAATTTCGGCAGCACATGGCGTGAAAATCAGTATGTGAAAGACCAGAACTGATGACAAACAACAAAAAGGCATTAAGACAGACTTTCAAAATTGGTCGAAAAACATATGATAGTAAGCTGCTGAAGTACCCAGGAGAAGCTGTGACAGAACAAGTCCTCTTTAGACTGGCCTAGGCATCAACTGCACCCTCAAAACTCAAGACCATTAAAACAATAGCAACATCACTCTCAGTTTCGCACTAGTGATATCAGTCTTCCGCTATGCCTGTGAAACGTGGAAAATGACAGCATATTTACACTGAAGAATCCAGACATTTAAAACTAAATGTTTTTACAAAATCCTGTACATGTCCTGCAAAGACCATGTCACCAATGAAGAAGAGGCAGCTGTTGGTTCATTTGAAGATCTGCTGAAAACAGTCAAAAAAAAAAAAAAAGAAAGAAAGAAAGAAAGAAAACTGAAACGGCATGGTCACATCTCCTGATCACCCAGCCTTGCCAAAACCAGTTTGCCGACCATTGTGCTGGGGAAACAGAAGAAGGAGCAGACAGAGGGAAAAGCTGGGATGACAACATTCTGGAATGGACAGGCTTGGTTTTTGGCGATTCTAACGAGTGGAAGAAGACAGATTTAGGTGAGGGAGAACTGTCGCATCACGTGGTGTCTCAACAACCCCAAGGTTAAAGGACTGATGAATGATGATGAATCTTTCATTATCTGATGCATTTAGAATGTGACCTTTTTCTCAATGAGTTTTGCAGACACGAAAGGGCCTTGCGTGGTTTGGCTGGGCAATGAACGATAAGATAATAATAAAATGGTGATAGAAATATGAAAAGATGTGTAGTATGTGGCTTTTATCTGCTTCCCTTGCTTTGACATATTACTTGTCTGTTGGTCTGCTTCACATTGGCAGCAAACTCACACTCACAATACCGAGAGAATGCGGTCAGCAGACTGAGTGAGCTGCATCTTTTTTTTCTAATGAACTCGTATCTGCACCTTTTTTTTCTCCATCTGTACTTCTCAGTTGTGAAAGTCTCAGTTGGTAGTGTGTTGCTTGCGTTGGGTCGCTTCCATCCACCTGATAGTTGAATGATCCCTATCTCAGAAATCATTGTAAATCCTAGTTTACATTTCAGTTCCTGTACATTGCAATTGAGTGTTGAGGAAAGGACTGGATTATTCTTGTAAGCTTGTTTGACACATCCTATGGTGTTTTGGCGCTGTACCCGTTTTTTCATCTTCTTTTTAGCGTTCAAATGGTGTTCGGTGTTATGTTCCTTTTCAACAAAAAGTCAAAAGTTGTTTACGATGTCAAACATTACTGAGAAAACACTTCATATCAGTCTCTAAAGATGCAACTTTCTTCCATTATCAGGAAACGTAGCTTCACAAAACAACCAGCTATCTTAGCAGGAAACATTGAGCAGATGATTTCTGCGCATTGTTCATTCATTTGTGTAGGGGATTAGCACTGAAAATGCAACTTGAGAACTGGGTACACTAAAAGCTTTCCGCATTATCACATCATCACAAGTGCATTCAGAACATGATCACAGATTTTGACAAATGTCTTCGAATGTTCTTCTGATGTTTTTTTTTTTTTCTCTATTGCTCTCAGATCCCATACAGGCTTCAGCTTACATTGTCAACTGATTTCAGCCCACCACTCAGGCTGCTGGTACCATCTATTCTGTGCTTTGTTGACTTGTCCAAGGCCATTCTCCATGTGTAAACATGTGCGAGGATCGGTAGTCTCTAGTTGATGGGGCCAGTAGGATGAGGGCGGGTATTATAGAAAACCTGATGCTAATACTGAACGTGGGAAGGGATGGAAAATGTCGACGCCAAACAAGGTCTGAATGGCTGTCTGGAGCCGGTGGCATATGGGCAGGTGGAGAGAGAGTGGACCACGAAAGCTTTTTCTTCCAGCCTAATTCCCTCTCAACACATCAGCTGCTGAAAACAGCTCCCCTCTCCAACAGTTTTCTAACCAGTCCGCTCCGCCCGATTACCTTGGCGAGTCTGCGTCAGCAGATTGTCATATGTTGGCGGCATTGTTTGGCCACCCCCGCTGGCCCAGGGGTCAGCGAAGCGCTGCTGGTGGCTCACGTGCCGTGCTGTCAGCCCGCCTAACGAGGTTACCGCTGTCTTAGACCAGACTAGGAAACACGACAGCAAAGTGTCTGTCTCCCCCTGTTCCACCACCCATACCCTCTCCACAAGATGGAATTCACATCTCATATCTGCTGCCCATTGGCCTTTCATTACCAGTTCCCTGGCCACTGTTGTGTGTTTATGTATCCGTGAAATGACGTTGACAATGTTGGCACAGGACCGCGAGGGGTATTGTTCCCGCGCTTCTCATCAAGCTTTATGTGTTGTCATTCACGATATGTTGTTCCAAGCGATTGAAGGAGATTCCAAAGGGGTTATTGTGTCTTCAAAATGGGTGCTTTCCTGTGAATTTTTCTTGTAGTCGTTTTTTTTTAGTCTCGTTTAAGATATGTCTTCTACTGATTCTTTTTGCCACCAGTGCCTTTCAGGATTTGTTTCCCTTTTTTGACAGTGTACTAGGTTTTTTTTTTTTTTTTTTTTTCAATTTTCAATCATCCAGGGGATTTTTTTTTTAGCCAAAACCATTTGGGAAATAACGACCAGCTACAATACACACCTACACATACCCATGCATGTGCATGCGACCCTGCGGTCAGGATTGACTATACATAACACTATTTAAGGTGCGTGTACACAGTCAAACATTTCAATATCCATGAATCCATGTTACGATGTTTGTGGTGAGGATGACGCGATGGATGTTTTGACAGTCAGGAGATACCACAGCCTTTTGCACATCCAGTTTGCATCATAGAGGCACAGAATCAGTCCAGTTCTATAGGTTAGCCCTCTAAGACTTCCTTAGTCTGTATCAGCATTAAACACCCCCACCCATTCACGCCCACACTGTCCTGTAGAATAGTCAGGGACAAGTCATGGTGATATGTACCCCCATATCTTGCAGGTTTTGGCTTTGAGTAACTGATAGGGAGATATTCTTTTTTGTCTGCTTATATGCTGACTTGCTTTCTGATATTATCGACTATGTTTTTTGTGTGAAATGGGAAACAAACTTTTTTAAAAGCACTGATTCTCAAACATCTACATTTTTCGGTCAGTGTCTGCTATAAGATGTCGCACCTTTTAAAACGGAAGGACCTCACTAGTGACCTGCATGCTTTATCTCCACTGGTAGGCTAATACAGGCAGGTAGGTAGGTAGGTAGGTAGGCAGGCAGGCAGGCAGGCAGGCAGGCAGGCAGGCAGGTAGGTAGGTAGGTAGGTAGGTAGGTAGGTAGGTAAGTGATTTCAATGTGTGAAATTGTTAGGAACAGGTCTGACACTGTCTATGTTTATTACCCTATATCTCTCCAGGCACACGTGAAAGTAATCATTGAAATCATTCCCTTGACCGTGCTTTTTGAACACAATTGAGAAGTTGATTGTTAATCATCACTGATTTATGCGGAAGCTCTTGAAAGCTTTAGCAGCTTTCAAATAAAGAGTGCCCCAAACG
>JADBJO010002470.1:150000-165000 GCA_016801955.1 Conus betulinus
CACACACACACACACACACACACACACATGCACACATATGCATGTGTACATACATGCATATACACACGCACGCACGAAAGCGCACACACACACACACACACACACACACACACACACACACACACACACACACACACACACACACACACACACACACATGCATACATACTTGCATTACATTACATTACATTATATGCGTACATCCATACACACACACACACACACACACACACACACACACACACACACACACATATATATATATATATATATATATATATATATATATATATATATATATGCGCGTACGCACATGGATACCTATATACGTGTATATCTAAGTATATGCATGCATACGAGGAGATGTGTGTTGTGTTGAGCCCTGGCGCTTTGAGAAGCTTGGACCGTTCAAACTATTCAAATCAGATTTTTATTTTTATTTTCTTTGGGTGCTCATGTTTAATTTTTTGTGCACTTTTCTGAGGGGCAAGATCTGTCCGATTTGTTGGAATTTCTTCTTGTTCATGAGGAAATGCTTCTCATTACAGGTATCCAGGATTGATAAAGAACAATAAATAACTAAAAACATGCCAGACGAATTGATTCGATTGCCCCGATCTTTTTGGCCCTCTGGTTTTCCCCAGGAGGGTTATCACACACCTGCGAGGACAACATAATTACAAAAAGACTACTGAAATAACCAAGTGTGTGTAGAAAAGGAAAAACATCAGGAAAACACATTATTATTACCCTAAAAACGAAATGAAAATAGTATCTTTTATGTATTGTTATACTGTTGTCGATCTCAAGGCTGAAGGAACTGAGAAAGACAGGAATACTATCCGTGGGCTCTCACAGAGAGCGGGGTGCGTCAACCTAAAATGTGGTTCCTAGATGTATGGACGCTTTGATCGGCTCTAGGCAACAAAACCGCAGTTTTTGTTGTTGTTGTTGTTGTTGTTGTTGTTGTTTTGTGAATGCACCAGAGATAGATTTACGTTTGTGTAAACGATTTCGTGCATCTCACTTCAATCGTCTTTGGGACCAGATTCATTCATCAGTTCTTAGAAAATTAAGATTGGGTTTTTTAAAGTCTTTTCCATTTTGTCAGTGTTTTTCTTTTCTCTTGCATTAGACGAAAATACTCATCGTCCCAGTCACACAGCAAACTCACAATATCGGCTTTGTTGCTGGCTGTATTCTGATATAATCTTATCAGAACCCACTCGTCATCAAAAAAGCAGAAAGATCCGGTATGGTCTTCCAAACTTTTTTTCAGAGTGGTTGTTTTGTTTCTTAGTTTATTTCAAAAGAAACGCAGCGTTCGATTTGCCGCCGTTTGATCTATAGCGATCTGTTTCTGCGTGTTTACTTGTAAGGCTGTGCTCAGGAAGCAGAGTAGCCGAGAAGGTAGGAGCTGAGGGGGCTTGATAGGGGAAGCAGAATGGAGGCGAAGACGTCTTTCCGGCAGCTTCAGAGACAGAAAGAGAGGTTTGTTTTCGGTGCTGCGAACAGTGTGATCGATGACGCGCTTCTTCCTTTGGTGAAGAAATGACGTAATGTCAATCGAACTAATGGGTGTTAAAATGCGACTCAGTAGAATGTTCCTGAATAAAACACATTCTATTTTTTTACCGAATGATACAAGTTTACTTGTAAACTTCCGAAGCCGTAAGTTTAGAAGAAATCCTGAGGCTGTCTCACTCCACAAAAATAAGATTTGTTACCGTGGAGATTGCGTCAGAACATATATTCACGAAAACATAGTAACTCCAGAAAATCACACGTCATTGCCGAAATTTTGGAGGCTGTCTCGAATTCTTAAATTACTTGAAAATGCCCGACAAAACAGACCAGACAGAGCTTTCAGAAATACCGGAGATTTGAACCTGGAACATCACACACACACACACACACACACACACACACACACACACACACACACACACACACACACACACACACACACACAGTATGTTTAATTAAATTAGCTGAAATTTATGCGACTTCAGTAGACACTTTTTTTTTTAACAAATAAGCTGATGTAAGACAATTGCACTTTTGAAATTTTCAGGGTCTTCCCAATTTCTGAATGGGTCAGCTACTCGTTTGAAAACATTATGCTGTTTGGGGAGTGTACATCGTTTGTCTTTGTTTCCCATGGAACATGGAACGACATAAAATGGAGGGAAGGAAGAGATGAGAGAAAATTGATTTTACGTCTTAATGGATCGGGCAACAGTAGAGGCCATCTTCAGGTCGGAAAGCAAAGGGAAAAAGAGAGAGATAAAGGGGATTCTGTTTAGAGAGAGAGAGAGAGAGAGAGAGAGAGAGAGAGAGAGAGAGAGAGAGAGAGAGAGGGAGGGAGGGAGGGAGAGAGAGAGAAATGTTTGTTTATAGTCCAGCCGACTGTGGGGAGAGAGACAGACAGACAGACAGAGAGATTCTGATACTCAAGTCCGCACATTGTCATTTCGCACTGAGTTCGCACCACTTTCACTCACACACCACCACTTCTGTTACTCCTACATCACACATCACTCATCGTAGTCTTCTTGCACATTCATCACACCTTTCTGTTATGTAAAGCAGCCCTGGACCTATTGCTGTTTTTAGTGATGAACCACTGAGGAACGTACGTCTTTTAACTGGCCATCAAGAAAGAGCCCCCAGTTCAGTCGTTGAGTGTAGTTATCATATGCCCCTTTTCCTCTTGAGATTGTTGGTGTCCTTGACGCGTTGAGTGACTAGCATTCCTGTGTTCTTGTTGATATCTGAGTAGTGCTGACAGAAGTGCTTGATTGAGTTTGAGTTTAGCTTCGTCGATGTATTGCACTCTGGCGGAGCACTAAGAGCAAAAGGAAAAGGTCCATGTGGTCATGTCTTTCGCAAGTCAGGTTTTTTCTCCACTCCACATTGTGGATCTTTCTGGACAGCACTGTTGAATATATTTCTATGGACCGCATCGAGGTTTCTGGCACTTGGAGCTCACTGGCTCATCCAGTACATTTCTGGAACGCATCATGACAGGTGACATGCAGGTGACGTTGATGGCCTGGTAGGCGCCCAGCAAGTAAGCAAGAACTCGCGAAGCTGAAAGGCTGGTGAAACGTCAAGATGTAGCACGGAAATCGGTGCTGAGTAAAACCGGTTCATGGCCAGTCACACCAACACCATCTATGCTGATGGTTTTGTCCAAGTGTCAGCAGACGTCTTCATCGACCGAAAGAGTGGAAGAAGTAGAGAGCTTCACATACATAGGCAGCTTCATCAACAACGCCAATGACCTCGACCATGAACTGAAATGTCGTATTGGGAAGGCAACATCAACATTCAATCAGCTGAACAAAATATGGGAACAGCAACAACTTCTCCCTTGGAATCAAACTGAAGTTTTTTTTTAACTCAAGTGTGATTTCAAGGCTGATATATGGCTGTGAAACCTAGCAACTGAAGACTTCCCAGGAAAAGAAACTCGACGCTTTTGACATTTAGTGCCTACGTAAGATCTTGAGCATCAAGTGGTCAGACTACCAAATGAAGAGGCCAGGGAGAGGTCCAAACAGCTTCCCATGTCAACCATCTTGTGCAGCCGGCGCCTTCGCTGGCTGGGTCATGTCTTTAGATCACCCTCATCACGACCTGCAAACTAGGCCATTAAATAGACCCAGCAGCATGCCAGAGAAAAAGAGGACGACCCAAGATGAGCTGGCAACAGTGGAGAGAGACCTCAGACTCACTGACAGAGGATGGAGTGACACCAGCAGACTGGCTGAGGACCGTGCACAATGGAGCACTTTGGCTGCCGCATGCGTCGCAAGACGCGGGAACATCTAAGTAAGTGTGTCCATTGACAGAATCTACAAACTGTTCACTTACTTGATATTCTTCATCAGCAAAGAGAGATCCAAACTAGAAATCCTATGAAAGTCAGCAGAGCGAACAACAGCTTGTTCAGAATAAAACATGTGTGAACAGGGCGATAACATCTTAATAAAACACACGATCAAGATCATGTGTGTACCCTGGTATATTCCATCTCCTGTCCTGTGTACATTAAGACGTGGACTCTTAGAGTGGACCTGGAAAGAATGATCCAATTTGAGGAAATGAGGTGTTACTG
Organism: Conus betulinus; assembly: GCA_016801955.1. Classification (NCBI taxonomy): domain Eukaryota; kingdom Metazoa; phylum Mollusca; class Gastropoda; order Neogastropoda; family Conidae; genus Conus; species Conus betulinus. Next base: position 154,124 of record JADBJO010002470.1, read on the forward strand.
AGAGATACTAAACATCAGATATACTCTTTATAATCATCAATGCTGTCGTGTATCAAACCATTATACAGCACCATTAACCATACAAAAATCTACTGAAATCGCTTAAGAAAGGAAACCTACTTTGGTATGGCCATGTAACAGGATATAAAGGCCTTGCTAAAACAGTCTTCTGTGGAACCATCAAGAGAGGAGACAGAATCAGACTGACAGCGTTGCATAATGGATAGCAAAGCCGTTTGCAGAGAGACCCAAGCCATGGTGGGCAGCCGACAGAAACTAGAAAAAAAATACCTGCTGTGAACTATTCTTCAGTTTGGTTCCGCATTGACTGTCCATGTAGTCAGGAAGAAGAAAAGGAAGTAGAATACACGGTAGAATATAGAACTTTTATGCGTGAAAGCATAGACACGGTTAAGCATAAAACATGGGAGGAACATTAAGCCTGCACTGGAAGGAGATTATACACGGTGGTACATACAGCTGATTCCCGCTTTGCCTTGCTTGACCTGACAAATCAGCTCCGGACACACAAACGGTCTTCTAGGGACAACGTGGTTGTTGCCTGCTAAGGAACGGGGTCATCATCATCACCATCATCGTCGTTATATCAACATTATCATCATCGTCATCGTCTATATTAAACAGGTCAGTTGCTGAGAAAACAAGTACAACTAAGTCACTCTTCCGTCCATTTCTCAGTTGATTTTCGAAAAATTAGAATAGGTGAACCACTACAAGAATCTTCTTATTGTCTAAATGGAGATTGAATGACAGCCACAAAAACACAAAAAAGATAATTGATACCTCGAATCTGCGATTAAAACTCATCATGGAAATGCGGGAAGAAAATCGACAGCGTTTTGCTTTTCTGGGGGTAGAATTTAATCTCTGAAGTAAAACAGAGGTTTGATTTGTTTGTTTTTAACACTCCCCCCCCCCCTCCCTCCCTCCCCTCCCTCCCTCCTCTCTCTCTCTCTCTCTCTCTCTCTCTCTCTCTCTCTCTGTCCGTTGCTGTTTGTCTCTCTCTCTCTGTCTCTGTCTCTCTGTCTCTCTCTTTTTAATCTCTCTCTCTCTCTCTCTCTCTCTCTCTCTCTCTCTCTCTCTCTCTCTCTCTCTCTGTTCTTCTGTGTCTCTCACTGACTCTCTCTGTGTCTGTCTCTGTCTCTCTCTCCGTCTATCTCTGTCTCTCTCTCTCTCTCTCTCTCTCTCTCTCTCTCTCTCTGTTCTTCTGTCTCTCCCTCTGTCTCTCACTGTCTCTCTCTGTCTGTCTGTCTCGTCTCTCTCTCTCGCTCTCTCTCTCTCTCTCTCTCTCTCTCTCTCTCTCTCTCTCTCTCTCTCTCTCTCTCTCTCTCTCTCTCTCTCTCTCTCTCTTCCATTCCTTCCATACTTCACTCGTAAGCCTCACAATTGTCCGACAATCTTCCCGGTCGTCCTGAAAAGCAATACGAATATGTCTCTTCTCCTCTTAAAAAGAAGCCTCATCTATAACCTCTCTCGCTTTCTGCGCCTGAAAACGCGCCCGATACTTCACTCGTAAGCCTGCACAATTGTCCGAACGAGCAATTTCCCGGCAGCGTGATGAAAAGCAATACGAATATGTAATTAGTTTCCAGTTAAAAGAAGCCTCATAACTATAACCAGAATCAAATCGCTTTCTGCGCTTGAAAACGCGCCCGATTTTGCTTTGATTTTACAGGGATTCGACCCTGTTTGACCTTCAGAATGTCAAACAACAACACAACCGTTTGCCTTACAATTGTGTTTTTTAGCCTCTTTGCCTTGGGTGTGATATCTTTAAATCTTCTCCTTATGAAGTCGGTCGGTTTGTCAGTTTTTCTGTCAGTGAATTGAGAAATTGGCTGATTCCATTCCTGAAAACCCGTATCCATGCAGTGTAATCTGTGCATACGTTTTGGTAACTACGCCGAATATGCTACACGGAAAAACACCCCCAAAACACAAAGTTCTCGAATGGTAACCACCACATGTGTGGAATGTAACCACAGTGGTGTCTTGGTCTGTCAGTCTGAATGCTACTAGGATGCCAGTCCAGACTTAGCATCAAGACTTGATTGACGTTTGATTTTGAAAAATTACGGGGCTTGTTATGACTTCGAAGCGACCACCCATAATCCCTGAACCCGACCCTTTGACTAATGAGTGACGACTTTCGCTAACTCTCGCACGCGACAGAATGCCAGTGAGATTACAGGCACCGGAATATTGGGAGGAAAATCCGGCGAGACAGCTCGAATTTCTCCCAAAGTACGCCAGTGACCGAGAATCGTTTGTTGGAAAATCCTATGCTCTGTGCAGTTACCATGAGATCGACTAGAACATCAGCCCCGGCGGCAAAGTTGTTATTTAGCGTCGCGGACTCGCGGAGAGGAGGTCGTGGGTTCGATTCCCATCTGAGCCACTTATTTTGGGGATTTTCCCGTCGGGATGGATAGATATATAGATAGATAGATGGATGGATGGACACAGACAGGCAGATTAGTAGATGGATAAGTTCACTTACTCGTTAGCATAACAAGATGCATCAGAGAGTGCAGGTGATTAAGTCACGTCCGGTGTAACCTCATCTTCCTGTGAATTCTTAATTTTAAATTCAGCTTTCAATTCATGTGAATTCTAGATTTACCTTTTAAGTTCATATTTCGGATTTAGCTTTTAGGGGGTGAGGCATGGAGAAAATAAACGCTCATGTGTCTAAATTACCGTGTAATATACATACGAACCGTAGTTACTGACGTTCAACTGACCTGGTCTTTTACACTCTCTGTAAAAGATGTGGAAAATTCAAGTATTCTCCGACATCCCTTATGTCTCCACATTGCTTCTTTTCAATACTTTTTTTCTTTTTCCATCTCTCATCTCTCTCTCTCCTCTCTCTCTCTCTCTCTCTCTCTCTCTCTCTCTCTCTCTCTCTCTTCTCTCTTCCCCCCCCCCTGCATTTTTTTATCTCCTTTTTCCCCCTTGCGAGGAGTTGCATCACTGTTTTTGTTGTGTGTGGTAAAAGGAACCGTGATTAGACTTCGATCGGGCTGAGTGGGATCAAGAGGAGAGTGCATGAAAGGGGGGGGGGGGGGGGGGAGAGAGAGGGAAGGAAGAGAATTGTGCTTCATTTTTTTTGCTCTTCATTGGGTGAAGATGAATTGTCTGTGTGATCCGTAGCATCCTTCGCCCATCAACCATCCGCAGCTGAATTGATGACGCACTTGTATGTACACACGCGCGCGCGAACACACTTACACACACATGCGCGCGCGCGCGCACGCACGCACACACACACACACACACACACACACACACACACCACACACACACACACACACACACACACACACACACACACACACACACACAAGCTCCCTCTCTCTCTCTCGCGCGTGCACACACACACGCACGCACTCACGAACGCACGCACACACACATACACACACACACATACGCGCGCGCGCGCGCGCGCGCACACACACACACACACACACACACACACACACACACACACACACACACACACACACACACACACACACACTCCACCTGTCAACAATCAGCAACTGAATTGATGACGCACTCGTAAAATACTCTCTCTCTCTCTCTCTCTCTCTCTCTCTCTCTCTCTCTCTCTCTCTCTCTCTCACACACACACACACACACACACACACACACACACACACACACACACACACACGTGCACACGCGGAGAGAGAGAGAGAGAGAGGAGAGAGAGAGAGAGGAGGAGGAGAGAGAGAGAGAGAGAGAGAGAGAGAGAGAGAGAGAGGCAGAAAGACAGACTAAAGTTAATATCATATTTCAGCAGTATGTATCTATTATATCTGTCGGCTGATAGGTAGGTTGGTAGGTAGACATCTGTGGTGTGTGCGTGTGTGCACGCGCGCGCTCGTGCGTCTGTGTGTGTATTGTGTGTGTGTGTGTGTGTGTGTGTGTGTGTGTGTGTGTGTGTGTTTATATGCATAAGCGCAAGCACGCACGTAAGCACACCACCACACATACACACACACACACTGCGCGCGCGCGCGTGTGTGTACACTTACTAGTGCATGTGCGCTTGCAAAATGAATTAATAGACCTGGAGGTGAGGGTGGGAGGAAGAAGGGAGGCTGCACAAGAATTGTCAAAATCCAGTTGTTGGGTTGCAATTAATCTAGAGATTAAACGAAAATGAATGATAAAATAAAAATAATATTATAGAGGAGTTAATTCAAGAAGTAGGAAAATTCGAAGGGGAAAAAAGCACGTCCCTTCTTCTGATCCTATTTTCTTGCAATAATTGCAGAGAAAATTGAGGGATATGATTCACAGATGAATCTCTGTCACAACGAATCATTTCCAGCGTTTCGTTCTCGCATCTCCGGAGCAATATTATTTTGCCGCTGTCTCGTTTGATCCGCTTCCATTGAAGGAGACTGATGGGAAAACAAAACTGAATGAAACAGTTTAATGGATGTTTAAACGCATAACAAATGTTTGGAGTGCATTTTCTGTGAAACAAGTGCACCTTTTTTTTTGTTCAATCGGGTGATCATTTTTAAGAAGTTCCAAACCCTCACCCAACCAGTGAGAGAGATTTCATCAATACATTCGTTGCTGGGGGATTTTTTTTGTTTTTTTTGTTTTTTTTTCTTTCACAATGTTCAGAACATCCAGTATCCCCCAAAACAGAGTAAGTAGGGGTGGATACATGTTCTGTTTTTGAAGTTTTCAGAATTAAAAAAAAAATGCAAAGAAAAAGGAGAAACAATGATTTGTTGTTTTCTGTTCGAGAAGCGCCAGATGCTACAGAGAGAGAGAGAGAGAGAGAGAGAGAGAGAGAGAGAGAGAGAGAGAGAGAGAGAGAGAGAGAGAGAGAGGAGGTCTGATGAAATGCCTTTTTACAATGCAACCAGAATAAGGGAGTAATGGCATATAACCTACTTTTGGAGTTTTTTGTCTTATTTCCAAACAGCCGCCGCCCCCCACCCACTCCCCCTCCGCTTCCACTCCCCAGTCCTTCCTCAGTCCCCACTCTCTCCCCCTGTTTCCCCTGCTCCCTTCCCCCGTTCCCTCCGCGCCCCCTTGTCCTCACTGGTCCCCCGCCCCCAGTTCCCTACACTTTACACTACGCCTGTCCTCCCTCCTCCGTCTCTTGCTCAGCGACCGCCCCCCCCCCCAACCCCACCCCCCCCCCCCCCCCCCCCCCCCCCCCCCCCCGCCCCCCCCCCCCCCTGTCCCCCCCCCACCCCCCCCCCCCCCCCCCCCCCCCACCCCCCCCCCCCCCCCCCCCCCCCCCCCCCCCCCACCCCCCCTTCCTCCCCCTTTCCCCCCCCCCCATTTCCCCCCCTCCATCCTTTCCTCTCCCCTTCTGCCCCTTTCCTTTTCCCCCATTCCCATCCTTTCCTCTCCACGTCCCATTATCCCCGCCCTCGTCCCCCTACCCCTACTGAGCGTGAATAGCAAAGGCGCGGGACTCGTTTGGAATCCCGAGAGCACTTCGTTTCGCCATTTGGTCACATGAAAATGTAACTTTCTGGTACAAAGGTGATTTAGTTTGACCTGTTTTTGTATGCTTATGTGTCACTATGTCAACCTTGGAGATCGGAGGAAAACTGTGAATGTTTATATCCAAATCATAGATTGCAGACTACAGAAACATACGGGACAGTGACAGACAAATTGCAAAACAGACCGACCGACAGACAGACCACGCTTGTGTGTTCCAAATACAGCCTAGACCAACAGTATATAGAGTTTTTTTTCGTGAATGATAAGTTCTATGTTTTGTCTTGTTAACAACCAATTTCCATATGCTAAGTATTTCAAAATACATTTCTTACAAATATCCAAACGCTTCCGGAGACATCAAGGGAAGAAGAGAGAGTGAGGGTGGAAGGGAGACAGTCATACAAACAGACAGATGCGTTTTGTCTTTTCTAACTAACAATTTCGATCTGCAACAAGACATACTGTTTTTTTTTTTAAATTATTATTATTTCTTATACAGTTAAAAAGTGCTACCTGAGAGAGACAGGGGAGGGGAGGGAGGGAGATAGAATGAGAGAATAACCTTCACGTAAGAGGCGAGAGAGGTGTGGAGGTCTGACATATGAGTATATTCACTTATTCTGACGTTAATAAAATATCGGCTAAACGATCGTATGTAAAATCAGCTTCACATTCACTTGTGTCCGACATCCTGGGGAAAAAAAAACGGATTTGAACTAACTGCACCCTCATTCTATACCAATTTCAATGTATGAATTTAATTTTCAAAGATCGTTTGATATTTCCGTCGGGAATCTTCACTGTCTGATTTCATAACATCTCTGTCTCATTAAAAATGGATGGACCCCATTCCCACCACCACTTTTCACATTATCTGAAGTGTCCTATAATCAATACATGTTCCAACATGTAGATGAATAAATGAATGCATACTGGGGATGAGCAATTAATAATTTAGGATGTCCTTTGGATGACCCGGAACTAATTACTATCCGTTAGTGAGCAGTGGTCAACGTCGCAGACTTGGGGCTTGGAGGTTAAGGATTCGATTCCCATCATATGCATTTGTTTGACGGATTTTTCGGCCCTGGTTAGCTCCAAACCAGACTTTAAAATTTCTGCCTTTAGGATCAAATGGGAAGACTGGAGCCACGCAGTCGAGTTTCTTACACTGAATAGATGCGTCTCTGAGAGTGTCCCTAATTTCCAGACAAAACTGCAGATATGTGTAATATGTGTATATAGGTTATGAAAGGAAGCATCGAGCAAAGTCCTGCCATTTGGTCTTAGAAGAGACTTAATAGCATCATATTAAACTCCCTTGTTTATCATCCAAAAGCAAAACATTAATTTCTGTGACTCTTCATACTCATCTATCATAGTGACTCCAGTATTCACTATCTTCCCACGTCCATACCCGAGGTGAGTTCATGACCAAAGTGGTCAACATCGGCAAGTCAATAGTCACTGTCGTTTAATGGACGTGGTTTCACCCTCCGCTGGAAGACCTACGATTGCTCCGCAACTGAGCAATTGCCGTTGTCAGCAGAGGGCTTGGACTGTGCTGTTCTGCGTATTGGAACCCAGAAAATGAATTTAAAGAAAAAAAAATAACCGCAGCAACAACAAAAGCTGAAATATACCACTCCTCCCCCTTTTCCCGCAGCAGAAAATTGGAATGAACTTCTGAGTCCTTTTCACCTCCCCCTACCCTCTGTTATCCCGGATTCAGACCTTGTGTGAGACGTTGCAGAATTTCCCTTCATCTCCCGCCAGCCGTTATTTTCTTCCGGTGTGAATCCATGTGCTGAAGCAGTATAACAACCTCTTTCACTCGGATCCGAAATTAGGCAAAAGAAGAGATTAAAAAAAACACAGATGAACGTACCTGAAAGGCAAGTTTCAAGTGACAAGGTACTGAACATTCCCAGTGCGCTGAATCGAATCTATTCAAGACGGTCTCTTCATTATTTGCTTCAGAGTGCTTTGCTTGCTGCTTTGTACTACTAGTTCATATCATGCGCTTCTGTAAATAGCAAGGTGCATTCCTAAAGTCTGGCCAGGATGATGATGAAATGGAAACAAAAGTTTGGTGGGCACAGTCTTGACGGGCTTAGACCTTCTGTTCTATTTTCAGGCAATGTGAGAGTCATGCTTATAATTTCAGTAGTCATGATGTTGCTGTTGTTGCTGCTGCTGCTGCTGCTGCTGCTGCTGCTGCTGCTGCTGCTGCTGCTGATGATGATGATGATGATGATGATGATTATAATGATGATGACGATTTGATCATCATCATCATCATCATCATCATCATCATCATCATCATCATAGTCATTGTTTAGCTGTTATTTGGATGATATTTGACTGCATTTTAGTAAGATGATCCCTGCCGGTTGTCAGCACTGATTGGATGTGCTTAGTTACTCACTTAACCCAAACCATCCCACCCCATGTTACCCCACCTGATGTCTTTTTTATCTCTCGCGCACGCATTCATACACACACACACACACACACACACACACACACACACACACACACACACACACACACCACACACACACACACACACACACACATCATATACATACTAACACACTCGCAGATATATGCACTCAAACATGCATACACTGCCTTTTCACTGCTGCAGCTACTACTACTACTACTACTACTACTACTACTACTACTACTACTACTACTACTCTTCTTCTTCTTCTTCTTCTTCTTCTTCTTCTTCTTCTTCTTCTCTTCTCATACCTATCTCATTTCCAGGCTTTGAATACATTGTATGTCTTATTTGAAACACTGTTGTAATTCCAGTGAAGAGTTCTTTTGTCATTTTCTTTCAATCTGTTAAGAGCGGCAAATGTAACAGTATGTATGTGTCAGCACACCACACATTACTACAGCAATAAACCCAGTCGCTCTGTGTCATTCGTTAAAATATTAAAGTCAGCGCTCGAATGTCCATCGATAATGAAACATACAGATTGTGCATGGAGAGCGAGCGTACTTTAAAACAAATGGAGAAAAGAGACAAAAAGGTGGGGGGTGGGGAACAGGAGGATGGAGGTCCTACTCAAAAACAGGAAGAAAAAAGAAAGACAAAAAAGAAAAAGTGGGTAAAAATTGGAGGATGGAGGACCCCCAAAAAAAATGTTGTTGCTTCAAAGCAAACACGCACGTAACGAGCAGCAAGATGGATTTGGTTTGTGGAGTTCAATACGAAGAGATCTGTTCGGCTCAGTCTGTGAACAATGGTGCGCATTGCAACAGCCAGTAATGGCATGTGGCTTTCTTGAGGCACCTTCCTTATTCTCGAAAAGAACACGTCAAGTGTTAAGCTGGAATGTAAATGAGGAGTTTGAAAGGAATTCGAGGTGATCAGATAGCTCTCCGACGAACGACAGAACGACCTGGTAGAGGGACCCCGTCATCTGTTATAGACAGTGCCTGTTGCGTCCTGAGTGGTCTTGACGGGCAGATACGTGATTCGATGAGGGATGCCAGTACACCTTTTTTATCGGACAAAAAGCCGGTATCGCATCAGTCACACTGGCGGTTAGAGCTTGACGAAGACCAGGGGAAAGACTGCTCGTAGCTGTGTTATGAAACACAACTGTGAGGCGATCCTGCCGGGGTCTGGAGTGCCGTAACAACAGCAATCCCTTGGACCTATGGGGGTTTCTTTGTGTTTCCTTTGTTTTCTGAGCTTTTTTTTTTTGATTGGGGGTGAGGTTTGTTTGTTTGTTTGTTTTTTGTTTGTTGCTTCGTCTGTTTCTCGGAGATGTAAGAGTGCAAGGGGCCTGTAGTCAAATGCATACAGCGTTTGCTATATATAGGGAACTGACGGCCGTGAGTTTGGACCACACTCTGATCAGACTTTTTTCGGCTTCAAAAACTTGTATGTCTACCTAGCAGTCGATGAGTTCCTGATTCGGTTCAGGGAAGATTCAAGGCAGTGGAAGGGGAGAGACATGAATTCCTCCGTCAACGCTTCCATCATACCGTGCCTTCATCATGATGTTCCACTGACACGTCTCTGTCCTGCAGCCAGTGGGCTGTGGGAATTTGAAACCCAAACCCCTTTTTTTTGAGATTCGGCCCTGGAGTCAGAAGCGATGACGTCATAGCGCCCAAGTATATTAATCAGGTGCGGCATCCGCTCCATTTGTATCACATAGCAGCAGCACAGTGTTGACCTTTGCACAGCATTGAGCCTACAAGAAGTCCTGCACGGCAATGAATGTACGATGGATCGAGCTCAGCTCCAAATTCAACAGTATCGAACATCTCTGGTATTTAAAAAAAAGAAAAAGAAAAAGAAAGAAAAAAAAAAATAAACGAAACCACATGCTAATCCAAGACAGATCTGTTGCCTTGATACACAGAGAAAAGGCATTTTTCTTCTCAAGCCATATGTAAGATCATACTAAAGGCGGTTTGAATTTCGAGGCTTCTAACAGTTAACGGTTTTGCCGTGAATTTTTTTCGGTAAAACATCATAGTAGTAAAGTACTTAAGTACTTACTCTCTCTCTCTCTCTCTCTCTCTCTCTCTCTCTCTCTCTCTCTCTCTCTCTCTCTCTCTCTCTCTCTCTCTCTCACACACACACACACACACACACACACACACACACACACACACACACACACACACACACACACACACACACACACACACACACACACACACACACACACACACACACACACACACACACACACACACACACACACACACACACACACACACAAAATGTTATTGATAATAACACGTTCACTTCAACTCGGTAAACAATAGATGTAGCACAGAATCTGACCAGATCTACAGATCAAAATATAGAAACGTTGAATAATAATGTATGGGATGATGATTGCACTGAATTTAATTTGAGAAGCAATGCAACCCATGATATACAAATTATCACGTCTTAGATAGCTTATTCGAGGATTTGATTACATTTTGCTTGAATGGCACCGGAGTAAGAAAAAAGAATTAGCATTTTGCCGATGTCATGGACGATTTTTTTTTACAGTGCATATTTCTTCCCTACACACACTTTTGTCGTGGTGAGAGAAGGCTGGACTAAGCGCAGGAGTGAGTTGGGAAGGAGGTAAAGGATGTGGTTAGGGACAGTTATCAACAGAGAACCATGTGTTCGCTTATCTTAGGGTTTTGGAATTTTTTAAAAGGCTTCTCTTGGCACAAGCACAATCGTGCTGTTATCAGCTTCCGTTGCCATTAAGGTCCAGATCTTGTCTCCACACCACCAGCGATTCACTACGTCTAGAAAATTGACGTGGGCCATCTTGGTAGCAGGCTCTAAGGGAATAATCCACAACCCGCACCCCATCCCTTCCGAA
>JADBJO010002470.1:170000-175000 GCA_016801955.1 Conus betulinus
ACGTATAATTTCAACATTTTGCTCATTCAAAAATGACTTGAAGGTTTACAAAACTTGGAAAAGAAGAAGGGACAAATCAGAAAGAAAAAACAGCAGCACCAACGTCAAAACAGAAGCATATACACTCACAAAAGAAGACTACAAACAGCAGCCAGGCATTTCAACAACACACACACACACACACACACACACACACACACACACACACACACACACACACACACACACACACACACACACACACACACACACACACACACACACACACACACACACACAAAGAGAGAGAGAGAGAGATTCACCCGTATGTGTGCACGCATACATACGTTTCAGTGTATGTTAGGAAGCTGTTTCAGGAGACAGTATAGTCATACGCACCGTTCGCTGGAACAGAAGAAATTTCAGCCGTATGTGAACACAACCCCTCCCCCCCCCCCCCCCCCCCCCCCCCCCCCCCCCCCCCAATTCCACACTCCCCAGGCATCGTCCTTCTCTACTTTATGTTTAAAGGATGCTATTTCTACGTTTCTATATTTGGTGCTTCTGATAGGGAAAGTGGAAGAGGGTGTCTTGGTGTTTTTTTTTTTTCCGTTTTCCTCCTCGCCTTTCGGTGCTGTGATAGAACAACTTACCTAAAGGTCATTGCTCGATAAGCCCCTAAAATTGACAGACCTTTCTCCGCTTCATTTTAGCTTCCATTTAAATTTATACACGATTTGCTTCAATTTCTCCGCAATGCTGTTCCATACCAGCACTATACTCTTGGTTTGGGGTTTAGCGCACTTCTTGGTCCCCCCCCCCCCCCCCCCCCCTCCTTCCTCCTTCACTTTCCGCTCCAACCTCAACATTCATACTCCCCAACCGCCACCCCACCCCATCCTTTCACCTTCGACCTTTTTCACCCTTTCATTCCCTGTTGCAGCCCTCTGTTTCTGAAATGTCTTTTATTCTCCACTGTTCTTGTTCTTTCTTGCCGTGCTGCTGCTGACTGAACCTGGGGTGTTTTGAGCATCTTCACGTTTCCTACATGTGACGTCTGAAGATTTGTTGACGTTCACCTGGTTTCTTTTGTATTATGTATTAGATAAGCATTACCTTGCATTTTACTTGTGTTCATTTGTAATTTGTCTCAATTGCGTCAATGTTGCACACAGTGTAAGTCTGGTGTGTGTGTGTGTGTGTGTGTGTGTGTGTGTGTGTGTGTGTGTGTGTGTGTGTGTGTGTGTGTGTGTGTGTTTCTCATTGCTATACAAGGCATGGGTTGTTCAGTTCTGTACTAGTACTTGGCATGTTTTATAAAGTGTTGGACAATATGCTGAATATTATTTGTTGTGCGTTTACATATGAAGCTGATAGCAAACTTTAGAATGCCATCCAGCACAGCATCTGTCGCTATTATTTTCATCATAATCAAATTGAAGTAGCTTAACACTGAAACCTAATCTGAATCAATAATCAGTTTTGTCTGTTTAAAAGGATGGTCTATGGGTCTTTCTAAAGAGATAGTCTGAAGATTGATGATACCATGAATTTCATATTGTATCCTTTACATCACTACAGAAATTACATGCATATATATTTGTGATTTTTTTTTTCCCCAAAGTTTGATTTTGTCACAAATATCAGTATTTGTGATCTGCATTTTGCTTCAAAGTGTGATTGGTCACAAAATATATCACATTTTCATTGGAACTAATGTAACTTTACTTTATCCTTTTTCCTCATCTTCTTGAGCAAAACCTAGCGAAGTGTCTAGCTTTCTGTCCCACTTCAAAAACAATTTTATATCAAGCATACTCCAACAATTGTTATAAGGCACGGTTGGTCCTTTATAGGTCTCCAATATTTTCTGTAACACTTAACTATAACTTTCTACACTTCTCGATACTTTTGCATAACAAACATTTTATAGTGTACGCACAGCCCAGATAATGCTAGTTCTGTAACATATTTTTTTATTAACATATGTAGTCCAAGAAGTTTTCTTTTCCAAGAAACTAAAACTCTTTTTTCTTCTTCTTCAGCCCTTTTTGTCTTCCTTCCGACCGTTCTGTCTACCACTTCTCGCACTGATGTTGTTTTTTACCCTTTTTCAGGTGTATACCTGTTAGTCTTTTTTTATACCTGTGCCTGTTGCAGCATACATACAAGCTGCAAAGTACTTCTTTCGCTTCCTTTCTATGGATAATACCTTTTCACATTCACACGCTCTTGCACTTGCACATACACAAACACATCACACACACACACACACACACACACACACACACACACACACACACACACACACACACACACACACACACACATGCACTTACACACACACACACACACACACACACACACACACACACAGAGAGAGAGAGAGAGAGAGAGAGAGAGAGAGAGAGAGAGAGAGAGAGAGAGACTTATTTCAGTAATGTTGCATTTCATGTCAGTCTCATGTGTGTGTGGGTATGTGTGTGGGTGCCTGCGCGCGCGCGCGCATGTGTGTGTGTGTGTGTGTGTGTGTGTGTGTGTGTGTGTGTGTGTGTGGTGTGTGTGTGTGTGTGTTTTTAAAGGCTCGCGCCCTTGTTTACAGGGACGTAAAAGCGTCTTTGAGTTCCATATCGACCAGCAACAGTAACGTACCTTGATAAATGTTAATGAATAAGTAGCAATGTAGAAGACACCTAAAGTAACGTGTAACACAGAGAGAAGCATTTTTATGTGGTACTGAAATACTGACAATACAAAGGTCACATTCCAAGTATCTGCAAAACATAGGTATGTACGTAATCAACACTTATTGAGGATGGCGCAACGACAGAGGTATCAGTTGATAAATGGCCCACGAAAGCGTTGCAGTTTTCGTGCTAATGACACTAAAATGGGGTCACGTTAGAAGACGACCGCCATAAGCAAGTGCTCTCTCTCTCTCTCTCTCTCTCTCTCTCTCTCTCTCTCTCTCTCTCTCCAGGACTGACACGGAGAAGATGGGCGTGATGACAGAAGATGAATAGTTCTCTTGGTGTGCCAGCCTCTTAACGTGCGATGACTCTGGAAAAGAGTAACGTCAGCAGATGACTTGTTCTCCAGCCCAGTGGCTCTTTTAGTGCCGATGACACAAGCGATGGCTGATGAGAGGAAGGTTAACGGTACCCCATCTGGGATCTGGTTTCACGGGCTGCTGCCAGGACACGTTGGTGCATGAAAGAGATGAAAGCGTTTGTCTGCAGCCGCTTCGATCGCAAGGTGAGTGAGTGGGGGGGGGGGGGGGGGGTACCGAAGTTTGATGATCCGCTTGAATAGGCAATGCAGTGCTATGGGTGTTGAACTTGGCGTTACTGACGCTGCAATGGGTTGGATTTCTCGTTACTGTATGCTTTCTTACTAAGGCACGTGTGTGTGTGTGTGTGTGTGTGTGTGTGTGTGTGTGTGTGTGTGTGTGTGTGTGTGCGCGCGCGCGCGCATATATATATATATATATATATATATATATATCAAGAAGTCGTCGACTCAGTGTCTTCAGTCACAATGACCCAAACTTGGTTAGACATATTGAACAGATGTTCCTTAACAGATCACAACACCTAAAAACCCACTGCGGTACAAGGTGGAGCGCAGCTGCATGTGAGGAAACCACGTAAAACCGGTAAAAAACGGGTGCCTGTGGGAGCATATGAGTTTGAAAAAAAGGGCGAAATGCTCGTGGTCAGTCATGATGCACGTGCATGGCGCTTCGTTCATGAACACAGATCAGACGCCGTTGGCCACAAATCTGTAAACAGAACGGTCGTCTACGCCAGCCCAAAAAAAGCATGGCACAAAGACAAAGACTGGACCCTGCCGATCGTGGACGTGCCTTAGCGTTGATTGACGAAGAGATTTCTGGCCGCGAGGTGGCTAGGCGTCTGAACGTGTCCCATTCCACCATCCAACGTCTTGTAGAGAGGTTTCAGGCCACTGGCAGCGCGTGCAGGATCGGCCACGATCAGGCCGTCCTCGGTGTACCGACAGACATGCTGACTGATTCCTCCTGCTGTCTGCCCTACGCAATCGGACTGTCACCTCATCCACTTTAAGGCGTGAGCTCCTGCAGGCTGCAGATGTCAATGTCAGTAGAAGGACAGTTTGTAACCGTTTGCACGAGTTCGGGCTGTCATCCCCCGGAGACCAACAGTCCGAGCACCACTTACTCCAGCTCACCGCAGAGCACGGGCAGACTGGTGTCGTCATCACGTTCGCTGGACGAGGCAGCAATGGTCTGGAGTGCTGTTCACAGATGAGTCCCGCTTCACCTTGGCATTCAATGACGGCAGGACCCGAGTGTGGCAAAGGCCAGGAAAACGTTTTGCTGACGCCACAGTTCGTGAGGTGGATCGTTACGGAGGGGGTTCTGTGATGGTCTGGGGTGGCTTCAGTCGTCAAGACAGAACTCCCCTGTACGTCATTCAAGGCATGCTGACAGGGATGCGGTACTGTGACGAGATTGTGAGGCCCCTGATCCAGCCTGCCCTCAGGCCATGGGTAACGCTGCTGTTTTCCAAGACGACGACGCCCGTCCACACCGAGCCCGTGCCGTGGACGATCATCTGCAGCAAGAGGGGATCATCCGGATGCAGTGGCCATCTCGTTCACCTGATCTGGCTCCAGTTGAGCACCTCTGGGATGTCCTTGGACGGCGGGTAGCCCACAACAAACCCCCCGCCTGTTGACATGGCCTAGCTCACTCTCTTTGCTGCAGCAGGAGTGACAAGCCATACCGCGGCACACTCTTCGGACCCTGGTGGACTCCATGCGTCGACGTTGTGCCGCTTGCCTGGCGGCAAACGGTGGCTACACTCGGTACTGAATGGTGCAGTTTTCAGTTGTGGCTTATGTGACGATCCTGAGGAAGGGTGATTGGACATTACAGCCCGCTGTCCGCATTTGATTTGCTGATTTCGTGCAAAAAAGACACACACACACTAATATGTATATATATATACATTCATATAGATATATACATTCATATAGAT
>JADBJO010002470.1:187500-190000 GCA_016801955.1 Conus betulinus
GGCATTGTGCACTTTATCTTAGATAAGGGAGGCATTTGTTTCAACATCCTTAGAGCAGGAGCGTTTGAAACAAAGGAAATGTTTTACTTTTATTCCTAAAGAAGAGCAGCATAAAGTTAAGTTTTTGTGTCTGACCACGAAAAGAAGGAACTATTGTATCTGGCCTCCGTCTCTTCCCTCGTGGGATTGTGATACTGATTTGGTTTGGTTTTCAGCAGGTGACCATACGGTCTCAGAGTTGAAAGCATGTTAAGTTGACTTGAAAGAAAGCTGGAAACGTGAGCATGGCTACTAGCATGATGTGTTCTCTTCCACCATCTAGATAAGTGATAATTTACACTCTATAAACGATAGGGAATAAAATGTTTCCATTACATACAACCGTGCATAGTATTCTTTTGGAAGGCAAGATCTGGAGAAGATAATTCAATCTCACCAGTTGAGTGGATTGAGGGAGAGGGAGGAAGGCTGGTTGAACAACGACGTGGCTCTCAGAAGAAGCACCTCATCTTAGTGTGATCAGTTCATCAAAAACATATGCGTTGCTAGACTTTTAAAGCTCGATTGTCTAAACGTTCCACCATAAAATCGCGAAAGAAAACTCGTTATGAGTTCTTTCATTCACGTGATTTAATCAAGTACCCCGTAGCTTACACTGTAGGTCTATGACGCTCCTCAGACCATTATTGTTGTCTTGTTGGGAGACGGCACAGGCTGATAGTAAAGAGGTGTTCGTAGCACATTGGCTTCGCTGTTATCTTGGGGCGATCTGGTCCTTTGGGCAAAAATAGTACTTTAGAACTGTCGTAAATGTCCATTCTGTAGTGGCGGAGAGAGAAAGAAAATATAAGTAAAGTGTTTGTGACATCGTCTTTCTGTAATTTCTTCTAGATTGCGTTGTGATAAATTGTCTCTGGGGAAACGGACCAACACGACACTTCCTGTCCATTAACTCCGTTGGGAGTCATTGAGGCACCACACCGAAGAACAAATCACCAGGTTCCTCCAGTTCAGTTCTGTCCAATGCCTGGCTCAGACCTCTGCAAATGTTTTCCCTTTCTTCTTCTTCTTCTGCGTACGCAGGCTGCTACTCCTGCGGACACTCCCTATATGGACAGGCAAGTATTAATCCCATCTACCCAACAAAGGGAGTGGAGTTTCCATTCTGTGATGTTGCCTCTGTATCATTTTGTTCTGTATCCCTCCCCCTCTCTCCCCCATACCCCACCCATCCTAATTCCCATCTTCCTCAGATCCCTAGAGGTCTGCTTCAGCAAGGGCATTCGATTTTCTCATATGGCCATACTGACGTAGTTTTCTCTTTTTAACTGATGTTGGTAGGTCTTCGTATGGCCCGATGTGCTGCTTGGTAGTTTGATGCACTTATTCACTGAAGATGTTCTCAGTGTAATGTGAGGGTCCACACTTCGCATGCACACAGGATTATTGAATATGCCGGTGCGTACAGAAGCCTGGTCTTGTGTTTCATGCAGATGCATTGTCCTTCCACAACATGGTGGTATGAATTACGTTGAATTATGTTTCTTTTGATGTGGTAAATTCCAAAACGAATGCACAGCAATGCGCACAGGTTTTTTTTTGTTGTTTTTTTTTTGTTTGTTTGTTTGTTTTTTTTTTTTTTTGGGGGGGGGGTTCTGAATCAATATAAGTTTGAGGTTTGATCAGGAGACCAGAATTACTTAGTGATTACAGCGTACTAAATAAATCAGTGAGTGAGCAGATTATTAAAGAAAAAGTTAGCCAGAGGGGCTAAAGAACGAACCCCAATTCTGTTCAGCAATAAAGTGAATACTCGCAGTCTGTCACTCTTGTGTAGCTCAACGTGTTCTCTTTCATTGTGACTCGCAGAATATGAAACAATGCTGATGCCCGCTTATTCGTCAGATTTCTGCCTAGTTTTCGTCGAGTATGATAATGATAGTAGTAGTAGGAGTAGTAGTAGTGGTGGTGGTGGTGGTAGTAGTAGTAGTGGTGGTGGTGGTGGTGGTAGTCGTAAAAGTAGTAGTAGTAGTATTATAATAGTAATGATAACGTTGTGTAGAGAAAAAAAGAACTAAAAAGTAGTAGTAGTAGTAATTATAACAGTAATGATAATGTTGTGTAGAGAAAAAAGAAACTAAAAGATAACGAAGAAGAAAACTAAAATCACTCATGACGACACATTACAAAAAATATGAAGCAATAAACCAGTGAGAGAGACGAATGGTTTCCTGTAGTTTCATTGCTACGGTATCTGCATTTCGACATCTTTGAAATTCTGGAACATAGTTTTGTTGACAGAAAGTCGTATTAAATCTGATTTTTCAGTGTTATGCAGCGTTCATTGCACTTTAGTAAACAATTTTAGATAAAGGAGAAAATTACTTTTGCTCCTAGGGTGAAACAATTACATCTCATCTCATCAAGCGAGTAATGCTTGCAATGGCTGTCCATCTAACACATTCAGACAAGAAGCAAATACGACACAAGTCCCCCACCC
>JADBJO010002470.1:195000-210000 GCA_016801955.1 Conus betulinus
GAGGATTTTGTCAAAACGCTCAGTATTTACACAAATGGCAAACATAGTACGGTTTTTTTTTCCCTCGGATACGTGAATTCTTTGTCTAGAAGGACACGTTGGTCAACCAGCTAACGAGCATTTGTATTGCCCAGAACCCCCTTGGTTTCCCAATTTTATCGTCGTAATGGATTGGGACTGAGACCACAACGAGAAAACGTCAAATTTGCTTTTCGGTGTTTTCCATTTAATTCGGGGGAATTAATTCTCTCTCTCTCTCTCTCTCTCTCTCTCTCTCTCTCTCTCTCTCTCTCTCTCTCTCTCTCTCTCTCTCTCTCTTCTTCTTCTTCTTCTTCTTCTTCTTCTTCTTCTTCTTCTTCTTCTTCCTCCTCCTCCTCCTCTTTCCCTCCTCTGTCTCCTCCTCGTTCCTCCCTTCACTTTCCCCTCCTCATTCTCCTGCTCTTCCCAAACTGTCTCTCTCTTTCCCGCCTTTTTTCATCGTTGGAACTGATTTATAGACCTCCAGACATGCATATCGGTCAAATCTCCCACCAGTCGTTGAACGTTTTCTGCACCCAAGTCCGCAGACAGAAAAAAAAATCTCCTTTCGTGTTCTCCACCTCCTGCCCATATGTTCATCTTTGTCTACCCTTCCTTCACGCCCTCCCCCTCTTCAGCCTCTTCTCCCTTCTGCATCTGACGTGAGCCTTTGTTCCGATAGTGGAAAAAAAAACGGCATGATGTTTTTGTCACGTACTGCGCGTGCGCCAAGTCAGGCTTCCGATTAGGGGATATAACTGTGTACCGCTTTTCCGATTTGTTCTGACGCCGGAGTGTTGTTGGAGTGTGGTGGTGGTGGTGGTGGTGGGGGAAGGGAACGTTTTTGTTAGCAGGAGGAGAGAGGTAATATTGTTTTGCCTGTGTCTGTGTCCGAGATAAGATCAGAGGAGACAGGGAGAGGAGAAGAGAGACAAAAGATCCAGGAAGAGGACAGTGAGTGAGAAGTCTGCGCACATGACTGACTATTGATCACAGAAAATGCATTTCTTGATTTGTCTGGTTTCTGCATGCGTATTGCTTCTTGAGTTTCGGTAGCATGGTTTTGCGTGATGTTGTCGTTGTTCTCTACAATTACGTCTGCCTATGTGAGTGTCTTTAGTTTTCATCGGGTATGTGGTGAACAATGTTCCCCCCTCGAAAAAAATAACAATCAACACTTCAGATCAATCCCGTGCTTAGTTTCCCTATTTTGATTTACAGATAAAAACGTAACCTGTTCTGGATTTGTATGTGCAGACATATGTGCAGACATTTGGAGGAGGGGCATTGTCTGGTGGGCAAGGTGGGGCGGAATGAAAGTGAATTGCTTTGAAACGATTCATTTTTCTTTTGTACAAGAAAAAAAGAGTTGTTTGTATATTCATTTCGGAGCAGTGTTGTAACATGTGTTCGTTGAACGAGTTTACAGATTTTACCATATGGCATCCAGAAATTGTAGGTGTTAGCACTTTCAAATATCAAGTCATGAAGAAACTTGCCATTTGTGTTTTGAAAAATTGGTTTAAGAAGTCAAATAATGTTCAATAACTGATAATGTTTATTGGGCGTGTTTTTCATTTGTCAAATTTTACTTTTGGTTCTAGAACTGATGTATGAGATGGGAGAATGGCCTTAAAGAAGAAAAAGAAACGAATCTTTCATACATATTTTGATTACTCATGAAAGTGCTTGGCGATGAGTAAGATTTTAAGGAACTCATAATGTTCAGTAAATGAAAATGTATACAGGGCATGCTGTTCGTATGTCAAATTTTGCTTTTGGTTCTGGAAATGGTGTATGAGATAGATAATGGCCTTAAACAAGAAAAGAGAATCTCTCCAGTCATGATGCAGAGCCATGTGTTTGTGTATGTTTGCGATGGAAAGGAAGAATAAGCGCGGGATAGGGGCCATCTCCCAGACAACAATCTAGGACTGGTGTTTAGTAACGTATTTTCCTATGGAAGTTGTTGTTTGATTGATTTTTGTTTTCTTCCTTCTTTTCCTTCTTTTTGATATGGTACTGTATTACTTTACAGTCACAAAAGACTTCCAAAAGACTGGCGACGAGACCACCCTTCATGGTTTAGTGGATAAAGTGTATGGGTCTGAAGAGGAGATGGTAGGAAGAGAAAAGTTTAAAAAATAAAAAAAAAAACATTTGAGACACGGACCACGGACCTAAACTGTCTTCACTTACTAATTGACCACGTGGTCTACTTCGTCACCTTTCTACGTCAAGCTCTCTGAACAGCAGGGAAAAGAGACAGTAAAGTCGCAGAGGGCAATCACCCTCGTGGAGTAGGATCTGTTAGAGCGGCACTTCGGATCACGGCTTATATGTGATGTTGTTGTTTAAATTGTTCACATCACTGGCAGTTGATAACAGAGTTGCACCCTGACCACGCAGAGTAAGTGTTGAAGAAAGCATAGTTCGTTCAAGACTTGAACCACAAATCCGTGATCCTGTACCTAAAGCACTGTTAATTCTTCAGAATTCTCCACAGCGGATCATTCTCTAATCATCACCAGAGGACATTATGTGTATATCATTATAGAGAACTATCGTTAGAGTAGGTATCAGCAGATGGCCATCTGAACAACACCAGAGAGACATTATATTCTCTAAATAATACTTGAGGGCTGTCATTTTTGTAAAAACATGACTCTATAGAGGGGCATCGTTTCTATCATTTTCACTGGAGGGCCATCACTTCAGTGACAGAACCAAAGAGCCGTTATTTCACCAGAAATTTACCATTTGGCTGTCCTTCTGTACCAGACATTTCATTATTTCACCAAAAATAACCGGAGAGCCATCAATTATGTTATCATCATGAGAGAGCCATCATGTCACCAGAGAGCACCAGGTAGCCGTCATTTCACCAAAAATCACCAGAAGGCTTTCTTTTATGTAAACATGACTAGATGGCCTCATGTCAATGCACATCACCAAAGGGACATCATTTCTGTGGGCATCATCAGCGGGAGATGATCTCGTTGTGTTGTCCTTTCTGTTCAGCCTGTATTTAATGACGCATATTAGAGACCACGAATTATGATGGAAGCAACATTCAAAAGTAGTAACTCCTTCAGTCATTAGCATTTTTCTTCAAGTTCCAATGGCCAACATACAGGGTGATGAACAAAGCATTGCTCTACATGAAGGCTGTCTGAGTCCTGATAACATTTGGAAATAGCAAAATTGACTGCCACGCCTCAATGATCCTTCAAATATAGGCATCACATATATACAGGGGTAATACCAAACCATGATATACCGTATCAGTTTTTTTTTTTTTCATTCAGGGGGACCGATGACTATCACATAGCCTGATGTCAAAACACGTTTCCCCGTGAGTGCTGGTGACAAGAAGAGTGAACAATGCCATCACATGACTTGTGTTCCTCTTGATGGCTTTTCTTGTGCTGGTGAGATAATTATGAAGATTGATCGGAAAACGATTAGTAGTGTCCTACGCTTGGTCGGATTTCCAGAGTCACGGCCAACACATGTTTGTGTATTGAAGAGGTAGCGCTTGTGTGTTGCTGTTTCGATCGATCGTTCTTTGAGAAGTGTCGTCATATAGGGAGTTGTATGAATCGATTCTGATGGCCAGACTGAAAGTTACAAGCGGTAAACAGTGATTTAGCATTGCATTATGTGTTAGAATCTCTCTTCTCATGTCCCACATTGACTGTTACCAGTATGCGCGTGTACATAAGACAAAGAGGAAAAAGCATGGATGATGATTCAGTAGGTATTCGTGCAATGCTCGACCACAGCTTTATCATACAACTCTTTTTTCTATTGCAGAATGATACAAGCTGTTGCGTCTGAACTCCTAACACAGAAACGGGAGTATGTGATGAAGGAAATGTTTAGCCGATGCAGAGAATGTGCATTTTGAGATTTATGATTTCTGAGGAGCCTAGTTCTGGTTAATTTTTAGTTACTTCTTTCTTTTTTTTTTTTTTTCTTTTTTGTTCAACGTGACGCTTGAAGCAACAATTTTCTGCTGCTTTTCTTTTCCAAGACATGGTAAAGCAGCACTTGGTTGGTATACCAGCTGCCTAAATCAAATTATTGAAAAAAGTAGTGTTAATATACATATTACGGTTCAATTCATTGAACGTTAAGTACACGCAAAATGTGTTCATATTTTCACACAAAAAGTCTTTTGATTCTTGTGCGGTCTTGCTCCGATCTTACTGTTAAAGTATCCACTAAAGATAAGGTAAGGTAAGGTAATGTTGCTTATAGCCCAGCCGACCGCAAAGGGCCATATCAGGGCTGTCACCACGTTAAAATCAACTCACAAGTCATCATAAAAAAAACCCTTTCACACATCTCCTAAAAATACATCTTCTAAAAACGTACCAGAAACTTCGTTAAAATCTTTTTCTTCCATAAAAACTTAGATCAGATGAAAAATGTTTATCTCATTCAGAAACTCAAAGATCACGTCAGGTGGGACATCTCTGAGCAAAGTTTTCATGGAGTCTGCTGTAAAATGTTTGTGTCTCACATCATGCAAGTGCCACACACTCTAAAAGAATATGTTTCATTGTGAGTGGTAAATGACATGGAATGCACCACGGAGCTTCTTCACTCTTTAAAAGGTGCGAATGAGTAAAATATGAATGGCCGGTTTTGCAGCCGGCATAGAACCGTTTCTTCTTTTCGATCACCTGAGGTGGATGAAATACAGTATGGACTTCTTGATTAAACATAACAACATCAAGGACATTTTGTGTAAAAAAAAAACGTATACTGACCTTAGATTGTACAATTACTTACCTCCTCTCCTGTTGAAAGTTTGTAGTCAGTGGCTATCGGGCTCATTTAGCTGTTTACATTTGCCCTCTCCCCATCCCCAACAACCTCCTTTCTCTCCACTTCCCACCCCCCAACCTTCACCTTTTCTTTCCTTTCCTTATTTCTTCTTTGTAGCTGTTGCTGTCTTAAATCACAATGGTGAAGACAGGCTAATGAAAGATGTGTTAATTCATTAAAAAGGACATTAGACACGTTGTCGTTCCGTGGTGCTGGTTCTGAGGTAACAAATGCATCATACCGCCTGCTAAACCTTCTCTTAGTGACTTTGTTGCGAAGCCAGCGTGAGGGATCGTTCTCCAACTGTATTAATCAGAGTTCGTACTAACTTATAGCTCGTGACACGAAAAATGTATTAAAACTCATGGAGAGAGAGAGAGAGAGAGAGAGAGAGAGAGAGAGAGAGAGAGAGAGAGAGGATGTTAATAAATGTTAATAAAGCAATAAACATGCGTAAAGTATATCAGGAAAAAAGTACAGACATCACCATGAGTCACAAACGTTTGTCAGAACGAGCTTTTTTGTGCAGCAGATGAAAAAAAAAAAAAAACGCGGGCCAAGTTCCCATATCTTTGATGGCTGGTCTAGGTTCGGTTCTATCACAGTTGATAAGGAGAGAGAAATGACGGCAATGTGCAGTAAGGAAGCTATAAAGAGGCTATAGGGTGCAGAGATAAATCAGGTCAATTACTTCTCTCATCCTTTAGATTCCGGCGGGAAGATGAGGAAGGTTCAGAAAGAGGATTTATTACCTCGCGGGGTAAGGTATTGCAGAGGGAAAATGACCAACCCCACGTTTCATATCGTTAGGCCGCTCGTGGCAGCCGCACTTTTTCTCCTATTGGGTAATCTTATATATACTTGGGACTTGCCTCTGGTCTGTCATCTAGTGGAGTTTATTGGAGCTGCTATCGCCTTGGTGTACGTGCTGCTTTGATTGTTCATCTGGTGGTGTGGAATCTGTGTGTGTGTGTGTGTGTGTGTGTGTGTGTGTGTGTGTGTGTCTGTCTGTCTGTCTGTCTGTCTGTCTGTCTGTGTGTATGTCTGTGTGTATGACTTTGTCTGTGTGTACGTATGTGTGTGTTTGTGTGTGTGTGTGTGCGCGCGCGCGCGCGCGAAAAGGAAGGAAGGAAGAAAAAGACAGGGGAAAATGAGAGTCAGAAGACTTTCATTGCCTCTTAAGTCACACAAAGGCTTATTTGACGCAACATACAATAACTAAATAACTGTAATGTGCTAAATAAATAAGAGAGTAATAGAAATATGTATTTCTAATTCATATCCCTGGTCCTAGAGCATTCATATGTAGATTATATTACATAAATCTAATAATAGCTCCAGCATATTTGTTTTTGTATTTATGAGCAGAGAAATAACGTTCCTTTTTCGCATATTTCATATGTGAGCCCTAAATAAATGTTGCTGTTTTCAGTTCCTTTTCTCCCTTTATCTTTCCTCGCTCTGTTCGGTATCTTCCTTTCCTTGTCCTCAGATCATTAAACCTGGAACGGAACTGACTGAGAAAAGTTTGGGGGAAAATATTTCTTTGTGTTTTAGTCAGATACGGTTCGAACCTGCATTCGTAATTTATAGAATCATGTAATTGGTAAATGAGAGGAGAGAGAGAGAGAGAGAGAGAGAGAGAGAGAGAGAGAGAGAGAGAGAGAGAGAGAGAGAGAGAGAGAGAGAGAACTTGTGTGTTGGGAGATGGGATGATAGGTGTGTGCGATATGCATGCGCACACTCGTGTGCGTGTGTGCTTGCGCGCGCGCGCGCGCGCGTGTGTATGTGTGTGTGTGTGTGTGTGTGTGTGTGTGTGTGTGTGTGTGTGTGTGCATGCTTCATTAGTTCAGTCAAACAGTTACAAAGCTGCACACGTCTTCGAGGTGGGTTCATTTCTTTCTGTCTTTCCTCAGCACTACCGATCACGAGAGCAGATTTGATGTCTTTATCCCATTTGTTTTGTAACTTTGTTTCTATTATCGACATAGCTTGTTGGTAGTGCTACCGAAAAGAAACTGTGTCACTTTGTTTCGGTATATTCGGTATATATATATATATATATATATGTGTGTGTGTGTGTGTGTGTGTGTGTGTGTGTGTGTGTGTGTGTGTGTGTGTTAAATACAATTCATTGGTTCAGCTTAACGCCGCCGCTTCCGCATCGTTTATTATTAGACACACAAAAATAGTACTGGGGAAAATTACAAACGAGCAAACGAAAAGTTCCATTCCTTTCAGATGATTTGATCGCCGTGTCTCCTTTCATCTGTCTACGCATCTCTTTGAAGTAACGTTATGTTCTGACACCTTGAACTTAAAAAAAAAATTGAAATAATCATGCCGCGAGTGATAGTGTTTTAGCGTCTAATATCAGTAGTTCATGAGCTCTCTCTCTCTCTCTCTCTCTCTCTCTCTCTCTCTCTCTCTCTCTCTCTCTCTCTCTCTCTCTCTCTCTCTATATTGCATTTATCTCTCGAATGAATGCATCATTGATACATTTTCCACCAGTTTCATTTTACTGGAAAATGTGATTGCCCTTCCTCCCCTCTCCCCCGTCCTCCCCTCCCCTCCCCCTCTCCATTGTGTCCCACCATCTCTTCCCTGTGCCAAGTAAAGTAGGTCAAAGTTACCTGGATTCCGCTTGGAGTTGATTTTGAAGTAATTGCATTTCTTCTTCTTTTTTTTCCCCAGCCCACACACAGTTCGTATTGATTACGGTGGCCATCATTTTCAGCTCTGTCGGTCGCGGTTGTGGTAAAACTACTGGCTTGACATGTTGAAATGAAGGTTTGCATAGAACGTTCGGCGGTACTGTTGACTCCCGTTGGCCAGTCTCATTGCGAACCTCTGGCCCTTGACGGCCGACGATGAACGAATTGCGTGCAGCGCTGTCTGTCTGTCTGTCTGTTTGTCTGTCTGTCTCTGTGTCTGTCTCTTTGCGTCTGCCTGCCTGTCTGTCTGTCTGTCTGTGTCTCTGTCTCTGTCTCTCTGTCTGTAGTCTCTGTCTGTCTGTCTGTCTCTCTCTCTCTCTCTCTCTCTCTCTCTCTCCCCTCCCTCTCTCTCTCTCTCTCTCTCTCTCTCTCTCTCTCTCTCTCTCTCTCTCCCTCGCTCACGCGCGCTCATATTGCACACTTGCACATCTTGTTGATGAATGGGTTACAAAACACTGATGATTTACATTTCACTGTGGTACTATTCGTTGACTTTGCAAAAGTATTTGGCGTTATTGATCACAGATTATTACTGAGAAACTGGCTATCTATAAATTTTCCACTCACGTCCTTTCTTTAACAAAATCTTTTCTCTCCAGTCGTCAACAACCAGTTTTCCTAGGTAACATGCAGTCCAGATTCTTACCACTTAAATTTGGTGTACCACAAGGATCAATACTTGGTCCTCTTTCTTTTTTTTTATTATGCATGAATGATCTACCTTTTATATCAATGGCTTATGCGATCTTTTTGCCGATGATACATCTATTCACTCTACGCACTCTGACCAAAGTCTATTATTCATTAATTACAAGAGAATATTGACCACTTAGTGACCTGGACCAAACTAAATCATGTGTCCTAAAGGAACAGAACACAAATATATGTTTATAACTTAAGAACAGAAAAGACAAAATTTAACTTTAACTATACCCACCATATACATCGGTGACAAGCAACTTGAAGAAATGAGCACTTTTGGGAGTCACCTCAAACCATAATCACACTTGGTCACCCCATATTAATTGTATCAGCAAACGTGTATCAACAAAAAAATTTTTCAGCTGTCAAAAATCCCAAAATTTCTGAATATGAACGCCCGAAAGCGTTTTTTATCACGCGTATATTCAATCATGTATTGATTATGCGTCAACTCGTTTTGATTCTTGTAGCATCAATTCGTTGAAACCTTTAGTTCGTACTCATAAGCCTGCTCTTAAAGCTATTCTTATAAATCATCATCATTAACATTAACAGACTATGTAAAGCTAGATATTCTTCCCCTGTCACACAGACTTCAGTACAATAAAGCAATACTGATGTACAGAATAATGAATGGTTATGCACCTTCGACTCTAGCCTCAAACTTTTCGCTCAACCAATCAAGATACACCAATGATATACTTACCCGTAAACTTAGAACTGATCTTTTCGAAACAAGTCTTCACTACTCAGGTGGAACACTCTGGAACTCTATACCAGTAAACATTAAACAAAAAGGTAGTATTGCTTCTTTTTAGGCAGCGTACAAACAATTACTATTTCAAAAGAGTTAACTGAACACATTGACAAATTCAGTGAGTACTGCATCATTTAGAAAGAACACTTTCTTCCTATGCATGAGTGTATAGATCTGTATATGTATATGTGTTTATTTGTGTATTATATTGGTGTATGTATGTATATGAGGCATGCGCTTGCACGCAAATTTGTGTGCTTGTATGTGTACATGTGTGTGCGTGGGTTAGCATTTTTTTTTTTTTCTTCTTCTTTTTTTCTTCTTTTTCTTCGTCGTCTTCTCTCTTCTGTCTTTCTCTTTTCTTCATTTATTTCTTTATTTGTATTTCTTACTTTTTATATTTTTCTTTTTTCTTTTGCCAGTAGACAAATTTCCCCACCCCCATTTCCGCCCATTATTTGCCCTCCCGCCTGCGCGCGTGCGCGCGCGCGCACGCGTGTGTGTATATGTGTGTGTGTGTGTGTGTGTGTGTGTGTGTGTGTGTGTGTGTGTGTGTGTGTGTGTACGCGCGCACTTATGCATGCATGCAGAATCTGTTATCTGCATCTGTAGCATTAGTCTACTTTTCACAGTCTAATTATCGATTTTGTATGTTCAACTTTTCCCCCCTGTAGTTGCTGTAATGACTTGCATGTTTTGCAATGTTGTTGTTTTTTCTCTTCTTCTTTTGTTTTTGTGTGTTTTTCCCAGGGCTGGGTGGGGAAAAAAGCATGTACACTTTGCGTTTTTTCATTACCCTGGTAAAATAAAATTTTTCGTTCGTTCGTTCTCTCTCTCTCCTCTCTCTCTCTCTCTCTCTCTCTCTCTCTCTCTCTCTCTCTCTATCTCTCTCTCTCTCTCTCTCAATCTCTCTCTCTCTCACTTACTGTCTGTCATATGTGTCCATCTGTCTGCCAGTCAGTTTGTCTATCTCTACTGTTGTGCTAATTCATTAGTTCAATACTTGACATTGTTTGACAATGTTTTAGACAACTTTGAACCAAAGCCTCTCTCTCTCTCTCTACTTTCGGCGATGCTGTTGTGTTACTTAACTCGAACAAAACTCTCTCTCTCTCGCTCTCTCTCTCTCTCTCTCTCTCTCTCTCTCTCTCTCTCTCCTCTCTCTCTCTCTCTCTCTCTCTTCGTGTCCTCTCTCACCTCTCCTCTCCATTCTCTAAGTGGGTGTATACATGTGTGTATATGCATTCATGCATATATATTATCATGACGCATACGTATGCTATCTTGTTTATGTGTGTGTGTTTATTTTCATGCTTATGAATTTGTGTATATACGTAAAATTGATGCTAGAAGTCTAAGAGTGAGTATGTAATTCGTCTATTTCCATAAATCTTTGTGCTTTTTCTCCTTGTTTGTGTTTTGTTTGTTTTGTAGCTGTGTGTATTGGTTTTATTTTTTAGTTTTCTTGTTGCTGGATGTTTGATTTTTCTTTTATTTGTGCTTTGAATTTTGTTCCTTTTTTGTCTTTTCTTTCCTTTTATTATTCATTATATGCATGATGAATATCTTAGCAAGGTTTTATTCGAAAGACAATCTGTGTCTTAAATCTTTGTTCTTGTTTGAGTAAATGTTTTCCTCTCTCTCTCTCTCTCTCTCTCTCTCTCTCTCTCTCTCTCTCTCCTCTCTCTCTCTCTCTCTCTCTCTTCGGCATTTCAAGGAACAAAAAGCTTACGGTGTGCATCGCGAACAGATTAGAAATTATAATTTTTCGAAAGTAATTAGTACACACACACACACACACACACACACACACACACACACACACACACACACACATACGCACGCACGCACGCACGCACGCATGCACGTACGCACGCACGCACGCACACAATCGCAGTCACAATCTGCCACTGGTGAGACTGCGATGATGCCAAGTCACTTTGGTGGTGTTCAGTGGTGTCATTTCTGAACCAATATAAGCCCCCCCCCCCCCCCCCCCCACCCCCCCGCCCCCCCCCCCTCCCCCCAATAACGACATGAGTTGCGTGGTTGCAGAGCCATTGTAAGTGAATGACGCTGACAGGTCCACACTACGACACGACAGTCGCTATGAACGGTAAGAGACCAACAACAATAGCACGCCCTCACAATTGCTATTGGCGTGAGGGAAAAAAAAAAATCGGAATTACGGTCACTCATCGAAAGAATTTGAGACTGTTTTGATTATAATAAGTCAGAATGAAAATGATGCCATGAAGATCCAGTTTGGTCCGAGACTGCATAACAGGGCTGTGCTATGCAGTTCCTTTTATAATTATAACTTGGAGCCAGGGGTTGGGGGGTACAGACTCCTGCAGTGTTGTTCAGAAATGCTCGGAACAACACTCGGAGACACACCCAGGAAATAGATTAAACGCAGCAGTTTGGTTGCGGTTTTCCAATTGGCGGAGCATGTCGAGCTCTCGGTGACAGCCGGCTGGTGCCGAAAACTTGTCCCCAGGATAAAATGCTTGTGATTATACTCAAACCTGCAACCGCCAAGCCCATAACGATCAACACTGCGTCACGGCCACTTCCGGCTGTTGAAAATCTCGTTACAGATTCTTTATTTTTAATGTTTCATGCTGTGAGGGTTCACACTCTGAACGGATGAGCACAACTGAGTGAAAAGTCATTTGCAACAGGATGAACAAGCAGCAGCTGCTCCAGTCATTTTGAATTGTTTTAGCGATGCACAACACAAACCATCTGTCTAATCTCTGCTGAGAAATACTAGTTTCAAACAGTGTGCGGCTCAAATATATCTGCGCATCTGCGGTTGTCTGTCATATGCGTGAAGATGCGTTGTGCTTCCGTTATGCCCCTGACAAGTCAGGACCAGTTCATGGACTTTGGCTTTTTTTTTTTCTTTGTCAGTGCCCGTGGGGTTCCTGAGTGTACGAATGAGAAGAAGAAAATGTATCTACGCGAAAAGAATAATCTTCATCTGAGAGAAAACGTGTTGATACGTCAGAAAAAATGAATTCCACACTGTATTAGTTTTGTTAATGAAATATGACATTTTTTCTAATTAAAACCTGGCACATGTTGATTACTCAAGTTCCTTGCGCACAGCATGTTCGCTCTCTCTCTCTCTCTCTCTCTCTCTCTCTCTCTCTCTCTCTCTCTCTCTCTCTCTCCTCTGATTTTAGTTCGTATCTCAGGCCATTGAATTTTATCTCCCCCCCCCCCCCCCAGTGTGTGTGTGTGTGTGTGTGTGTGTGTGTGTGTGTGTGTGTGTGTGTGTGTGTGTGTGTGTGTGACTTGTCTAACTCCGTAAACACGATCATATTGTTTGTTTCTTTGCTTTTTTTCTGGAGGGCTGTCTGCATCATGTTTTGTAGTTGGGGGTGCGGAAGATCTAGATGTACCTTAACTTATGGCATTTCAGATCGAACAAAATGAAACGAGTAAAGAGAATCAGATAGAGAAGATGAGAGAAGAATAATATCCCACTTTGACTTTGATTTTTTATGGGATTATGCACATTTGCCAGCAAAAGAAAACAGTTTTTTTTGTTTGTTTGTTTGTTTGTTTTTTTTTTTGCTGTCCCAATCTCTGCGCCACCCTCAGAGGCAGTGCACACACGCGGCTCATTCCGACACCCCGTCCACAGCCACAGTCCGGTCAGCCCCCCCGCCGCAGCCCCGGCACCGACAATCCACAGGGGAGCAGTCAATGTCAAGTCGTCAAGAGGCAACCCACCGGAGAAGACACTGCACTGCTGTCGAGTCACTTCGGTGGTGTTCAGTGGCACCTGTTCTGATCTAACATACGCAGGACACCACCTACTAAGCCCCTTACTGACGACAATAATTGCTTAGTCGCGGAGCCGCCGTGCGTGAGCTGTCCCTCTGGAGGCACCACCACGTCCGTCCAACGATAGCCCCCATGGACTCGCCGATACCGCTGACCCCGACGGAGCCAAACCAAGGCCCACAGATGTGAAGAGGACATCGAAACTGAGGTCACCATGAGAGCAGGTCATGAATGGCCACAGAATTTGAGACATTTTTAATACTGATTGATGAGAATGACGATGATTAAGATGATGCTACGGATTTCCATTCGGTCTGAGACTACATGACAGGGCTGTACTCTACGCTTCCTTTCATAATATATCCCGGTATCAACCAGGCCCGGGAGATTCAGACACCTGCAGTGTTTGGTCGGGAAATTTGAGCAACACTCTCAGAAATGAAACGCATCCATTAAGTAGATGAAACTCGACTGTGTGATCCCAGTCTTCCCAGCTGAGCCCGTAGGAAACTCAACTCTGGGTAGGAGCCGGTCGGGGCAGAAAAAACCCACATGACTCTGATGGGATTCGAATCCAGAACCTCCCAGCCGGGAGTCCGCGACGCTAACCACTTCGCCACAGTGGCTGGTGAGAAAAACAGTTTGTGCCAATGTTTTAAAATGATGAAAATGCGCATCCATACAGTGCCTTATCCAGATAATCTTCTGTACGTGCTTCATGGGAGAAACAAGATAGTCAGTTCTCTCTGATAAGCCTCCCCATCACCATCCCCATCCCCAACTCCTCCTCCTCCTCTCCCTCCTTCGCACAGGCATATCCGCACGTACACACATACACACGCGCGCGCGCTCTTCCGTACAGCCGCACGCACACATATGTTAATTCTATAGTCATGATGGATAGGTGGGGAGTTAGACTTGTTGGAACCGGGAACTTGCACAGTCAGATTTAAAGGAATTAGTTGAGTCAGAGTGTAGTAGAGTTAAGAGCAGTTTGTTCCATAGTTTAGAGAATGTGATAAGAAAGGACCACGATGGTGTTGTTGTCTTTATATCAGTTGGATAGATGACTTTCGAACATCAGATGCAGAGCTAAGGTTATGCATTGATTTGTGCGCCGGAAGGCGTTCAGATAACTGGGAACGGTTTCGTTAACAAGTAAAAATGTAAGGCGGAACTTTTATTCCAGTCTGTTAGAGACCGGCAAACACGAAATTAAGCGAAAAAGTGCCGGCCGGAGTGACGTGTTGAAACGTGGGGGGATTGAAGATAAAATGGGCTGCAGATAAAATCGTTAAGCTGCAGCTTGGTGAAGAAATTCGAGACTAATTTTACGTTGCAGTCTTGGATTTGAGATATAAGATCGTCAGTTTCAGTTACTGAATGTTTAAAGTTAGCTGGCATCATCAAGAAAACTCTGGTGAAGGTTATGATAGCTGAAGGACTCAGACAACAGAGTGTCTTATAGTACAAAGAGAATAATCCCAAGGACAGACATATTCCAGTGGAACATCGTAGAAAATAATAGAAGTTTTAGAATAGCTACAGTTTACGAAAAATATTTTTACTTTGCTTCGTCAGATAAGACTAAGAAAAGTACAGAGACAGGTCATTAATATATTTTTTTTCAAAAAAATGACTTTATAAAGATCTGAGTGATCAACCATATCAACGGCAAGTGGACAGGTCTGTCAAGGCGAGAAAGGAAATTCTGTCGTAATCAAAACCAAATCAGTAACTACTTTGAGCAGTCCTGAGATTGTGGTCTTTTGAAAAGCAAACAGACGAGAATTGTTTTTCTAGAGTGTCTGTACGGGGTGTTTAAGAAGCTATAGTGTTTAAGACTGAATATTTTTAGACAGATTTGGTCTGGAGATGGTTTGAGTGAGAGTAGGCATACAAAGGCGTGTTTGAAAACTGACGGGGAAAAAAACAGAAAACAATGAATAACCAGTATAAGATGGAAGATACTAAGGAGTAGTACATCCACAGTTCCATAGTAATAGTGATGGGAACATAGAGAAGTTAAGTTGACTTGCTTTTGTCGCTGCATTTAAACATACTTTCTTCTCTTCTGTTTGCTAATGAACTCAAAACAATTCAGAATGAAACCAGTATACATACTATCAGCCACTGGTGAAGCTGCAGGAATGTGTAGTGGGGTTTCTAATGAAT
>JADBJO010002470.1:212500-215000 GCA_016801955.1 Conus betulinus
CTCCTCCTCCTCCTCCTCCTCCTCCTCCTCCTCCTCCTCCTCCTCCCTCCTCCTCCTCCTCCTTCTTCTTCTTCTCCTTCTTCTTCTTCTTCTTCTTCTTCTTCTTCTTCTTCTTCTGTGCATTGCCTGAATCAGCCCTTCGATTTTGCCATGAAACCGGACAACTAGAACAAATACTTGTATGTTTTGTTTGTTTTCGATTTTGTTGATGTAGCGTGTTTGTGTGATAGGATGTCAGACTCATTTTCTTAGGAAGCAAAACTGCTTTTTGTTTTGGAATGACTGTTTCTTTCATTTTCAGCTAAACTTTTCTATCTTTCAAATGCGACACACGCTGGAAACCAGCAATGAATATCCATTAACTGTTTTTATCATATTGTTTCCTCTTTAATATACAGCCACCCATCAGAATTCGTCACATCCACCTGTATAAACCGTTGTGGTATTTTATTGGTCTGTCCGAATAACACGGCGTTGTTGTTTTTATTAGTTTGGGGTGAATGTAATTATTTGCTACTATTGTATTTTGCCTGTGGTTAGATTGCGAAATAATTTACTTTTGTTGTAATGCATGTGTGCGTCTGTGAGTATGACTTGTAGTTTAACATAATCATTAATATAAAGAAGAGAGAATATGGAAACACAGAGCAGTCTAGACAGTTTAGCTAACTTTTCAGAAATTCATTGTTAACGACAGATAACGTGTTTCACTGCAGGAAGAACGGGAACTTGACACTTCCCCCTCTTCCTATGTAATCATTTCCCTCCTATTACGCGATCGCGGCAGCATGGCCAACTGGTACGTCGTGCGCATTTGATATTCGGAAGTCGGTTAGGAAAGATAGTGGTTAGTAATGTTGACCAACTTGATTTGGAAAAGTGAATGATTGCATTAATTCACATTTTATATCAATAGCTGCCACTGCATGGGCTTTTAAAGCTGGGTACCATCAACATGAACAGTTTTCACTTTCAGTTTACTTCTGCTTTCAAAATTTAACTATTTTTTATTTCGTTAGTGTTGATCCCTTCATTTCTTTTATTGACCCTTCCTTCTTCTGGTCTTTCCTGCAGTTTTTCTTTTCTTGCCTTCTAATTTGGCCGGTTCGTTTATAAACCTTCAAGTCTTTATGATTTTCAAACAACACAGTAAATAACTTTGTGGATGTGATGTTTTTTTTTTTTCACAATATGTTACAAACGAGCGTCTTTCAATTCAATAGATTTAATCTTTACGCTCTCTCTCTCTCTCTCTCTCTCTCTCTCTCTCTCTCTCTCTCTCTCTCTCTCTCTCTCTCTCTCTCTCTCTCTCTCTCTCTCTCTCTCTCTCTCTGTCAGCAGAATGTTTGACAGCAACAAGTATGGCAGATAAAAAAAAGACGAAGAAGAAACCGCAGTAATTTGTGAAAACTCCATCTTTGACTGACACACGACTAACAAAAAGCAGGGTGCTTGTGGCAGTGAAATCGAACACACTGTAGCTAGCTACACACCCAATCAGAGGGATGGCTTAGATAACCAAGTAAGATCAGAGACTGATATCTTGAGCCCGCATGGCAGTACTGAACCTCTCTACGTCTTAGTGGATCGACAGTTGTTCTGTCCTCTTGTTGTCACTAGACACGGAAGTCGAATCAGTCATTGAAAGCCAGTCAGCAGGATTTTTCATTACTAGTGTTGTGGAAAGTTGAGCTGCCACTCAGACGCGTAATTTTGACGTTTGTCAGAACAAAGGCAACATCAAGTTGTTTATTTTGACAGATCGCTCAAATGATTCAGATACAAATCTGGGAATCCGACTCTCTTCACTTGCAGTTTTTTTGTGTAGGTATTCTGGCGGTGATCGTTCGTTCTGGTTTCTCGAACTCAAAGACAGAAACTTGCTGGCAAACGAATTGTCAAAGCTGGCTAATATCCACCCATGAATGTGTCAACAGAACGCAAAAAAAAAAAAATGACATCCACGCACGTGCTGCACAAACACTTTCAACGCTACATGGCCTGATTCTGTTCTTTCTGGAATGACAGCCTGTGTTCCCGTCAGACTTGCACCACAGAAGGAAACAGCATGACCAGTGCTTTATCAGCAGCACCCGAACATGTCCGAACTGTGAAGAAAAAAAAGACAACTTTGTCATAGTTTCCATTTCGGACTAACTTGCACCGCAGTTGATTTTTTAAAAGGCTCATCAAATCGTATTGCTAATGGCGCTGCAATGCACTAAAGCAATGGGTCATATATATCTCTCTCTCTCTCTGTCTCTTCTCTCTCTGTCTCTCTCTCTCTCTCTCTCTCTCTCTCTCTCTCTCTCTCTCTCTCTCTCTCTCTCTCTCTCTCTCTCTCTCTGTATCGGTCCCTGCATACTGATATTTGCATACACGTGTGTCCATGTCCCCACCTCATACTTTTTGAACGCATGTATGTGTATGCGTGTGTGTATAGGTGCGTGTGTACGTGCGTGCGGACATGTGTGTGTGTGTGGGGGGGGGGGGGGGAGTA
>JADBJO010002470.1:217500-285000 GCA_016801955.1 Conus betulinus
TTACAAGATAGAGACCATACAAGACCTCGGAACAAATGTAATGATTAAATTTTCCTCGTCTTTTGTATCAAATCAATCGGTCCTGACATGTATGTTGATACTCACTGACGTTCAGAATCTCAGAAGATTATTGCCATAGGGCTAAGTTTAAAAAAAAAATCCGAATGCGTGTAGAGGTGGTAGTGGAGATGACGATAATGGATAGCTTTGGGAGAGGGATGGTAAGACTGGGGGACTGTGAGGCGGGGGGAGTAGTATTAAGTGCCTCATCTTTGCTGTTTTTGATTTGAAGTGCTCTTGTTTCATAGATCTAAAAAGAAAAACAAAGTATATCGCTCACAACATATTAATGTAAAAATGAAAAAAGGAAAACTAATGATAATGTCCTTCAGGGCAGATCACATTTCGTGGTTGATTTTTCTTCCAATTAAACGGTTTAGTCTTCTCCCTACTTTATTGCGATTTTTTTCCCCCGCTGAATAACGACGGGTTCTCCTTTCCTGTAAACGACGATTGATTTTTCAACGATTGGGTCTTTGTCCTATTTTCCTCCCACTGAACGATTTTTTTTTTCTTTTTTTATTTTTGTTGTACTGGTAGCTCTTGGATTACTTGTGTAATGTGCTGCTGATCCGCTCACGACTGACTGACTTGCTGCCTGCTTACAGTTACACTTGTGGTTGTGCAAACTCTTAAGGTCAATAAACTAAATGTCATACATCACTTCGAAATGACATGTCCCTTTAAACGACAGTTACTACTGTTTGCGCCCCTCCTACGTTGTTCTTCCTGCAGATGTTTTTTGTTGATCTGTCACAGTTGATTTCTTCTGAGACAACTGTCTTGATGCCGTGGGTTCGTTTACGTGCGCTCAATCCGTGCTGTACATAGGCACCTCGGTTAGTCGCACCACAGCCAGTAGAAAAAGTAGCAGACGGGGCAAAAAAAAAAAAAAAAAAAAACTGAGTGAGATTTGAACTGATGGATCCAGGATTCAGTTGCGTCCTCCGCCAGTGCGTCATCCACGTGACCCTCTGTCCACCCGCAAAGTAAGTCTGGTTTGACTTTTTGCCAGTGTTGTTGCTTTGTTTTTATGTTACCTTTGTATCTGGGAGCTGTTCTGTTGTAGTACTGTCGGAGGATCATTGTCGATGAGGATCGTCACGAAGTTCGTCTGCTGCAGAGCACATGATTTCCTTTGGAATTCAGGAAATGCATCAATTACTGTTCGAAGCGCTTTCAGCAAAAAAAATCATCTGTTGTTATTGCATGGACAGAAAGTGCTTCCCAGGTTAAGAAACAAACATGCATATTTATTTGTTGTCTTTAATGTAGAGCAAATGCGTTCAATATTGTGGTAAAGTGTGTATGTGTGTGCGTGTGTGTATTAGTCTGTGTGTGTACATGTTTGTGAGGGAGAGAATGAGAGAGAGAGACAGTGTGTTGAGAGGGAGTAGAATGAGAGAGAGAGAGAGACTCTCTGTGTCTCTGTCTCTCTCTCTCTCTCTCTCTCGATCTAGATGTGTATGTGTTGTGTGTATGTGGATGCGCGCGCACATGCACGCTGCTATTGTATGCAGAGCAAATGTTCTTGTATTCAGAAAATGTCTCGATTGCCTTTCCCTCGGCAGGGCGGAATGTGGGTGCCTGAATTCGGCCACATGATTACAGATATCAGTCTGCTTTTCGTGCTTTCAGCCTCTGGAATTCTCGCGAGGGTGTGGTTTATGCTTTTAAGGGGTGCAGGTTCGCTGGCCATCCCTATAGTGTTCAGCTTGGATCGTTGACAATCACGGTTGTCTTTGGCTGCTGTCGTTTCGGTTCATAAGCAGATCTCAAGACATTAAGATGTGCGTGTCCCTCTCTCTCTCTCTCTCTCTCTCTCTCTCTCTCTCTCTCTCTCTCTCTCTCTCTCTCTCTCTCTCTCTCTCTCTCTCTCTCTCTCTCTCTCTCTCTCTCTCTCTCTCTGGCCGTGCGGGTTGGGTTATCGCACTTCGCAGCAGCTCTTTTGCGTGTAAAGAAGACATTCACTGGGATTAGGAGGGCCATGCAGTGCGCGCTGTCTTCCTGGCACTGGAACCCAAACCAAAGGTTGGTGTGGTCTTTATTTTCTTTGATGGCGCACAACTGTCGTTTAGGAGCCTGCGAGAGCCGCAGACGGTTAGGGGGTAGCGCGGACAATATTACACAACCACTTAGCCGTGCAGTAGGCAATGTCTTTGACGAAAGGGGCCTTTGAAATTGGGCAGGATTGTCTCGGAAGAGAAGAAGAATCAGTAGCTAAGCATTAAGATCATGAAAGGGATTAATTACATAGTGCCCTTCTTCTTCTTCTTCTTCTTCTTCTTCTTCTTCTTCTTCTTACTACTTCTTCTTCTTTCTCTTCTTCTTCTTCTTCTGTTCTACTTCTTCTTCTTCTTCTTCTTGCCGTCCTTCCGCTTGCTCTCCGTCTGCTTCTCCTCTATCGTCCCCTGTTCCTACTCATGCCCCTTCCATGATGTCGTATATGAGTATCTTTTGAACTGGCTTTTCTCATAATCTACTGTTTTCAGCACTAGACAGTTTGTCATCATGCGCGCTCACAAACACATGGACGCCTTCGCACACGCACGCACGCACGCACTCACACGCACACGCACACACATACACACACACGTACACGCAAGCGCGCGCGCGCACACACACACACATACTCACATACACACACACACACACACACACACACACACACACACACACACACACACACACACACACACACTCTCTCTCTCTCTCTCTCTCTCTCTCTTCTCTCTCTCTCTCCGCACAATTGCTGTACGGGTGTTGTCACCCAAGCGCAGACAAGAAAACCTTGCGGTAATATCAGAATCTGAGTGGTCCTGAAATCACAGTTCATTAGGATGGGTCTCGAACTTAGGTGCTAATGCCATTTGATAATGTCGGCATTGTCCGTCCAATGCAAAGTATTACAGAGGCAGGGTTCTGTTGGTTCTCTGAACATGTTGGCATTTAAATGCTGATGACACAACGATGGGACAACATCAACTGGTTACTTGTTCTTTAGCTAACGGTACTTTAAGTTCCCGTGACACAAAGATGAGATAACGTCATAAGTAATTTGTTCTTTAGCTAACAGTCCTTTTAAGTGCCGATGACACAAAGATGGACAACATCAAGAGGTGACTTGTTCTTAAGCTAACGGTCTTTTAAGTACCAATGACACAAAGATGGGACAAAGCCAAGTGACTTGTCCTCTAGCTAACGATTCTTCAAGTGACGATGACACAAAGATGAGATAACGTTCTCATAAGTAATTTGTTCTTTAGCTAACGGTCTTTTAAGTGCCGCTGACACAAAGATGGGGCATCAAGAGGTGACTTGTTCTTTAGCTAACGGTCTTTTAAGTACCGATGACACAAAGATGGGACAACATTTAGAGGTGACTTGTTCTTTAGCTAACGGTCTTTTAAGTACCGATAACACAAGGAAGGGACAAAGCCAGGTGACTTGTTCTTTAGCTAACAGTCCTTCAAGTGACGATGACACAAAGGCAGGACAACGTCAATGGGTGACTTTTCTTTGGTAACCAGTCCTTTTGGTGCTGTTTACACAAAGACGGGACGACGTCAATAGGTGACTTGTTCTTTAGCAAACGGTCGTTTAAGTGACAAGTACACAAAGGTGGGACAGTGTCATAAGTAATTTGTTCTTTAGCGAACGGTCCTGCATAAGTGCTGATGACACAAAAGATGGGACAACTTCAACAGATGACTTGTTCCTAAATGAATAGTCCTGTTAGCGCTGACGACAGGTGACTTGTTCTTCAACGAACAGTCCTTTTACTGCTGACAACACACAAGTGGGACAGCGTCAACAGGTGTCTAGTACTTCAGTGAACAGTCCATTTAGCGCTGATGACATAAACACGGTACGATTTCAACATGATGACATGTTCTTAATTAAATAAAGTCTTTTCTATCCTTGCAAAACGAGCGTGGAACACGCTCGTGACACATAGTTTAGAAAACGTCAATAAATGGTGCGTTCTTTCCGTGAATGATTCTTTTTACTGCTGACAAAGGTGGGACAACGTCAAGAGAGCACGCGCTCACAGCAAATAATCCTTTCACTGCTGACAACAAAATGTTTGGACAATGTCAACAGATGACGCGTTCTTAAGCAAACAGCTCTTTCAGTAATGATGACGCAAAAAGTTGTTTTTTTTTCAGTGTTGATGATGACACAAAGATGGGACAACGCCAACAGAGGACGTGCCGTTGAGTGAGCAGTCCTTTTAGTGATGATGACACAAAGGTGTCGACTGTTCAGAGAGGGTTACGGGGATAGTCCTGCCCAAGATCTAGTTGCACAGACCGGTATCAGTGCACGTCGGTGCATTAATGAGATGAAAGCTTTCGCCTGCAGCCACTTCGATCGCCGGATCCGCGAGTGGCTTGTGTGTGTGGAGGACGTCAGGACGTGTTTTCATGATTTGCTGGGACTCGGGGGTGCACTTCTGTGATGTCAGGGCCAGACTAGGGTTTTACTTCGCCCCTGGGCTGCTTGCACTGTGTCTTTACCAGCGCACGCACATGCCCGTGTGCGCACGCGTTTGTGCGAGTGTGTTTGTTTGTTGTGTGTGTGTGTGTGTGTGTGTGTGTGTGTGTGTGTGTGTGTGTGTGTGTTTGTTTGTTTGTTTGTTTGTTTGTTTGTGTGTGTGTGTCTGTGTATTGTGTGTGTGTGTGTGTGTGTGTGTGTGTGTGTGTGTGTGTGTGTGTGTGAAAATGAAATTTCCTGTTTTTTTTTTTAATTTCTGTGAAAAGAAAATTATCTAATATTTTTGTTAGGTGCAAATAAACTGGATTATTGTTATTGTTATTATTGTTGTTGTTATTATCATAATTATCATTACTATTATTATCATCACCATTAATATTATGATGATTATTTATGAATGTATTTTGCTGTAACTGTTCTTTGTGTTGTTCTGTATGAGAGTAAGTGGTAATACGCACTATGACAAACACTTGCACAGTCAGCTATTTTAAAAGCCCTCTGCTATTGTCTTGCTGTAGCGTATTTGGTCTACCTCTGGAACGTCCATTCTTGACTGTACCCTTCTGGACGCTCTTAGACTGGGAGACTTTACAAGGTACATCCAGCCTTGGATAACTGTCGGGAGATTCTTGTCCTCCATTGAACATGTTGACGTACTGCTGTCATGATCATATGTTTTATGTTGTCCTAACCTAGTGTGTGCAGAGAATCCAAGAGAAATGTTTGTCCTGAACTGGACTTTCAGATCGAGATCTGCTTCCACTGTCCATTTACTCAGAGATATGGAGATGACCAATAATTCGCCCTGCAGAAAAAGCACCAGTAATTTGTAGAGTATCATTTTCACTCGCTCTCTCTCTCTCTCTCTCTCTCTCTCTCTCTCTCTCTCTCTCTCTCTCTCTCTCACACACACACACACACACACACACACACACACACACACACACACACACACACGCACATCTGTTACGCCTCTTCAGTGGCAATACCCCCAAGTCGCTCGTTTTGACTTCTTGTCCATGGCTCCAGCCAGTCAGAGACTGGAACAGCCTACCAGCAGACGCCGTCCTGTCCCCCAGCCTTGGCACCTTTTCTTTAAAGGTGTCAAGTCCACAATAGACCGTCAACCCCTTCGTCACCCCCCCCCCCCCCCCCCCCCCCCCCCATGAGGCTACCTATCAGAGGACTCACTGTACTACATTCAAGTGATGTTCATTGGTGTCTGTTCTGATTCAACATAGGCAGGACATCGCCTGTCAAGCCCCCTGTTGATTCATTGAGAACTTAACAGATTTGGTTTTGTAGATGACGTTGAGTCTTGCCGAGGTAGACATCGACAGATTTTTGTTGTTGTTGTTGTTGGTTGAGCTGCCGTTCATGTTCAAAATGGATCGAAGATACGTGAAAGGTTCACTTCTTTCAGTGCCTGCTTGATCAACGTTGTATCAATGGCTGAATGACGTCTGCAGCCCGTAGTTCACGACTATGCTTTTCTCTGAGTTTCTTTGCATTCCGTATGAACTTGATCTGAAGCATATCTGGTGATAAATTCTTAACAGTCTGCTCTGCTGCCTCTCAGCAGGTCGACGACATCAATTGACGGCAGAAATGGTGCCCTCGAGGAGATATTTAAAAATTGGAGATCACAGCGTTGTCTGCGATACATTCTTCAGGTAGATGCTGACACAGAATATGAGAGTGAAAACAGCTTTGAACATATTTAACGTTTGTTCCCTGAGGGTTTCATTGGAGAGAAATGTGCTGTTATGACTCAGATGACGCTGTGCAGATATTTATGACTGTCCATGAATCTACAGTATAAAGCATTCTTCACGTTGGTGAAGTTGTGGTGAAGATTACATTCGTGATTAGTGTTTTTCATCACCAGCAATGTAATGTTGAAGATCTTTCCAGATGTGCTCCTGTTTGCCTCATTCTTAACAGTTTGATGTGCTAGGATTTCGCTGTCTTTTGAGTTACTTCTAAAGGACATCGACACCAATATCCGAGTGACAGATTTACAGTATTATCATATGTTTCGAGTGACGGGTTTTCTTTCTGGGGCACAGGTATTATCAGTAACAGTGTCCATCTTTTTGGCCACTGATTTGTTTCCCATAGTCTGTGATAGATACCTGCCAGGGTTTTGATGTGTTTTTTTTTGTTTGTTTTTTTTTGTTGTTTTTTTTTTTTTTGCCATCCGTACGACATTGGTGATTTAGCTTCCTCCAGTGCTAGGAACATTTTCTCGTTTGTTCAAGAATTAGATTCTTTCTGCTGGTGTAGAAATGTCTATATTAGGTGGGAGGTGTACGTCTTTGCTGTTCTTTGCAAAGCTGTAATTGATCGCAGAATAACTGAACAACCAGGACATTTTTCCTTTCTGTCCTTAAATCTTTGGTGATCACGGAAATATGGCCAGATAGGAAATGGAGAAATTATTACGGGACAGAAAGGGCAAGGGAATTATGGAAGATACTCTGTATATTCTGTATGCCCAAGCGTTTCAAGTCTTCATTTCATTACTAACATACGTTGTAATTCATTGGTTCACCAGCAGTACATTTGGAATTGACAAGTGCAACAAACACCAAATTGATGCTTTTGGTAGTCTTACCTGTCAAACTGAATTTGCAGTACTTTACGTCTTCATCAAGAATGACAAGCATAGTACAAACAGTTAAACTAAATGAAGGTAAAAAGCCAGCGGTGAAGAAAGGTGCTGTTTTGCACTTTATTTCCGGCAGATAACTGGAAGGCTAACACTTTATACATCATTCCTATCCGTGAAATACTGTTGGGCTGGTGTTAACCACTACCAGATAGACGCAATGTTTGGTACTTAATTAGCTTATTTGTCCTAGGCAAAATCTTTAGAAATGTGAAATCGTCTTATGACCTTGAACAACAAAGATCGATTTATCCATTTGGAAATGAAAAATAATTGCATCCGTCTGGAAGAAACTTTTTTTTCTTGTTTCGATACTGTTAATAATCGTTTGGTATGTTAAGAAAGAGCTTTATAAACATTCATGTAGAAAGTAATTGGAAGAAAGAGTTTTAGTACAAAGACAGCATGTAGGTTAATGTTTGCAGTCATTGCCCGTTCTATAATAACTGATAGAAATAAGAGGTTTTCTCTAACAGCGCCTTGATGTAAAAAGGCAGCCTCCAGCTCTGTGTGTGTGTGTGTGTGGGGGGGGGGGGGGGGGATCTTCCATGCCATTGTCAGTGGCAGTCTTTCCGTGCTGCTCATTTCTGGCTTGTCCTTTCGCATCCTCAGCACAAGCAATCCACAGGGAGCAGCTGATATCAAGT
The DNA here is from genome assembly GCA_016801955.1 of Conus betulinus. NCBI lineage: Eukaryota > Metazoa > Mollusca > Gastropoda > Neogastropoda > Conidae > Conus > Conus betulinus. The sequence continues at coordinate 225,376 of JADBJO010002470.1, forward strand.
CGTCAAGAGTCATTTTACCAGAGGATACACTGCATTGCAGCCCACTCACTTTGGGGACTTCAGCGGCGTCTGTTCTGATCCAACATACGCAGTATGCCATCTACTAAGCTTCTTACTGGCGACAATGATTGTTTATTTCGCGGGGGCGGCGTGAACAACAGTAGGCCTTCGGAACAAACCCATACTATGAAAGACTGGGTCGTCCATTCAGTTAGAAAGGGGCCGTGCCAGAACGCTTCCAGAGCAACATAAGCATCTGACAAAGTTTACCCTGGAAGTTTTTCATCAGCTGCATTTCATGTTGCTGACAAATCAGAAAGCTATGAGGTGAGTTCCTCTTTACGTTATGGGACATTGATCACCGTTCGCAATAGAGCTGTCTAATTTTTCAGTGTGACTACATGACTCAAAATGATCTACAAACTAACAGGAAAGCAATTGCTCACTTTTTACTTCAAAGGCAAGCTATTTTAGGAAACATTTTCGAATCTTACAGGGAAGGGTGATTTGGGTGTCACTTCTTTTCAAAGGGCTTGCTAGAACATTGCTATCGATTCTCAGCAACTACCATTGTAGTTAATGTCCGTTGACCATTTGAAGAGCTAGAGAGGCAAATGTTTTAGTTGAAAGCCAGATTGTCCCATTTACTCTTTGATTCCCGGAGTTTGACTCCAGAAAATGGGCACTATGAGTTCAGGTTGCATACAGCAAATGTCTGTGCGAGTCCAGGTGATTATGTTCTAATTTACATTCTCGCCTGTAAATGAGTGTGTGAGAAAAAAAACTAGATGATTGACTGTGTGTTTGTTCTGGCTATCAGTCTGTCAGTCAGTCTGTCTGTCTGTCTGTCTGTCTGTCTGTCTCTCTGTCTCTCTCTCTCTCTCTCTCTCTCTCTCTCTCTCTCTCTCTCTCTCTCTCTCTCTCTCCCAGCGTGGCTTAATGTGCGGTGATCTTGAAGGAAACGGTGTGAATTATTAAATATATAAAGCCCCCAGAGATATAGATACTATTCAGTGATGGCATGCCTACTTCAAAAGCATGCATTACGCAGATATTTTCTGACTCCAGATGCGTTTTCTTTTTTTCATCAATGAGTTAGCAATCAGATTTTCAAAAGAGGAGGCACAACATTCACATTGCTCCCTGTGTTGGTGACTTATTCGGGTTATTCTTTACTGACTGTATTGTATTTGTGTCTGGAACAGATTTGGACTTTAAAACAAGTGTATCAATAGAAGCAGTACATCATTTGGATATAATAGCAAGATTTCGTAACACAAATATGAATCTTTGGCATGGGAGGTATCTATCTACTTAGTGAAATTAATATCATGGCAATGTCAAAGTGAAGTTTATCAATTCTGATAAATGCTTAAGAGGTTTGTTTTCAACACAATTCAGTGTGTGTGTGTGTGTGTGTGTGTGTGTGTGTGTGTGTGTGTGTGTGTGTGTGTGTGTGTGTGTGTGTTCCAATCCTAATTTCAAAGTAAGTTTTATTCTGAAAACTGCCTGTTAATTGCGAAGAAATGGCGTCAAACTAAATATTCTGAGTTTAGACTGAGAACATTTCGTTTTGATGTCCGTAAACTGATGTGTTTCAGCACGATGAGTCTACACATTCCCCGTTGCCTTTTGTGTAATATCATTATTGATGGTTGGACCGTTTCATTGTTTATCTAAAACTCGTATCAATTAAGAAATAGATGTTTTTTTTTTTTTAAGATATCGTGAAGAGTAAGGATCTGTTGAGTACAGGATGGTGTTATTCTAAACTGAATGTCAACATCCATATCGTAATCTTGGTGTACCAATGCAAAATGGCTCTTTCTTGCTAGCATTTTGTGGTTAGATAAATTTGATTTTATTTCTTGTGTAAATCGGAGCTTGTTGAAGTTATCTTCACAGATAAGCTCAGCTGGTAGAACGCCGGACATACGATCCTAGGGATATTGGGGTCACCGGGTCAAATCTCCGCCAGGCCATTTCAGAAGAAGTGGATTTTTTTTTTCTGTCGGAATTAACATTATGTTTCCCGAAAATTCTTTTCAATGAGACCGTAAACTGAGCTTCCGTGTGTGAGCTCACGCATAGCATTTTACTCTTACGTAAAATCCCATCACCAGCTGTTGCTAGAGAAGGCCAGTTTGTCCGTTGTCATAAATAAATATTGCGTGCGTTACCCCTGAGAAAAAAATCGAGGCAATAAGTGAAGAACTTAGAGACTGATATTTTATTAAATAACACGGGAAACGAAATGATTAGTGCCAGCAAGCAGCTTTCAGTCGACACTTCCAGATAGGCAACTCGTTGTGCAAACGTTAGCCTTGATTGTAAAAAGTTTAGATCTTGGTCTCTCCCCAAGGACAGGCACTATGTAAGACTCCCGATAATGATAGTAAGTTGGAAAATGTTATAATCACGTCTGCTGGCTGGTCTGTTATCAATAGACGCCGCCCTTTGGCAAATACTCTTTTTTTCCTTGTTTGTTAGATTTTTGGGGGAGGATGGGGGTTGAGGGTGGGGGGATATGGTTATTTTGTTTTCTTTTTGTTAGCAAGTGTGTTTAGTAGGCTTGCCGTTTATGCTGAAACTACCACTGAAATCCATCCTGGAGGAATACAAAGCAGGGAAGATCAGACTTCAAAGCATGCTGGAGGACTCGGGAGACAAGGTGGTAGAAGCAATCAAGCCCCAGCTGAAGACAGGCAGAAAATGGAAAGTTCAAGAGGCGATGGATTCTGCTAAAGAAAGTCTCAAGATCAGAGAAATAACAGGACACACACAGACCAACAGACAAGGACTGGGGGTGACCAAAACTGAATGGTGGTGAAAAGGCCAAAGGAAAAGCCAAAAGAGACATGATGATTCAGGAGATGAGAAAAGAAGAAAGCCAAAAAAGACCCCAAAAAGCAGTCCAGCAGAGCCAGCAAGGGCAATGGACAACGTGGGAGAATGCACTCCAAAGAAGTCTCACTTGGAATGACATTTGGCACATGGCCCCTCTCAGGATCAGCTTCATTCTCAGATCTGCATATGAACTTCTGCCCTCAAATGCAAACCTGGTGAAGTGGGAAAAAACAGACGATCCTGCATGCCCCCTCTGCCATGAAAAACAAACAGTGGAGCATGCCCTAAGCCCGTGTAAAGTAGCCCTGGCTCAAGGAAGGTACACATAGAGGCACTACCAAGTGCTCAAAGAGATTGTACAAATAGTCTGGGCAAGTACCAACACACACAAAAGGAAAATCAGGACTCCAAAAGTACCTGCAACATTCTCACGGCAGGAGGCAGCGAATCATGGCCAAGAACAACAGTGCCACTCGGAACATGCAGGCAGAGTCTGCTGGACGGGGCAGATGACTGGGAGTGCACTGCAGATCTCCCAGAATGGAAGAGTCACCCAAAGATCATCAGCAAGAGTGGCATGAGACCAGACATAGTAGTACACTCTCAGTCAACCAAGCAGCTGATCATGATCGAGCTCACGGTGCCATATGAGAACAGAATGGAGTCAGCTCAAATCTACAAGACTGGAAAGTGTGCTGATCTGGCAAACAGCCTGAGGAGAGAAGGCTATCAGGTCAAAGTCCTCACTGCAGAAATTGGAGCTTGAGGGTTTGTAGGAACGTCTGCATACAGCCTCATAAAACAGCTCTCAGTTGCAGGGAGGGAAAAAACCAGAGCCCTGAAAGCAATGGCAGAAGAAGCAGCAGAGATGTGTTCAAGTTGGATCTGGTCAAGGAGGAACAAAAGTGAACTTCATAAGGCTTAACTTTCCTACAAATATCAGGTGTCCTAGTGGCTCAGTGGTTAGTGCGCGAGTCATTAAGTGGAAAATGAGCATGTCAAGAGGGGCATGGGTCGAATCCCAGCCATGGCCCGTCCCAAGATGGGAAAAAAAAAAAAAGGGGGCAGCAGCAGAGGGGCATCCGGAGTCATGAACCGGGTGTGGCCCCCCCCCCCTAGAGTGTCAGGAGATAAGGGCCGAAAAACACTTGCTTGAAGGGGGCTTCTCTTCTGAGGACTCTCTGCTGCCACGCTCTCCACGAGTTTCTTTCTACTGTGTTTTAGTAGGCTTACCGTTTATTCTCTAGTGTTAAAAAAAAATTTGAAACACTACACATGCCGTAAAACCCAGTGGCCACTGACATTATTCTCTCTCTCTCTCTCTCTCTCTCTCTCTCTCTCTCACACACACACACACACACACACACACACAACTCATTTGAAAAGATAAGATTGTAGGAGGTTCCTGGGCTTTGAATCTGGGTTAACAATTACGCTGCTCTAGAGTTGGAATTAGATGCATTTTTGCTTTTTACCGCGATTTGTGTTTTTTCACATTCAGATGCTAATATAACTTTTTCTACTGTCTAGCCAATTCCATTTTCATGTGTGTGTGTGTGTGTGTGTGTGTGTGTGTGTGTGTGTGTGTGTGTGTGTGTGTGGGCGGCGTGACCATCACACTATAGATGAATGCTGCCTCTGTTTATTTAGTATGCGTCCCCACCATCCACACGTTGTCTACTATACACACCCCGTTCTTTTTGTCAACTGTTTCCAGTTGTCTGTGAATGTATAAACAGCGCGCGTGCAATCGTTGCACTAGCCGACTACTGGGACCTCTGAGTGAAAGATGATTGAGGCTGTAAGACATGGTTCTGTGATCTTCTATGGAAAATGCAGAGGAAAAGGTGCTATGTTTTGCGAGTTTGCCACTTTTTTCGTACCTTTTTCCCCACTTGTGCAGCCTCAGAGGTTTATTCTCACGCCACTCATTCCACCCAGCCCATGCACTGCAGAGCGTTTTGTCACAGTTAAATCAATACCAGAGAGAGAGAGAGAGAGAGGGAGGGAGGGAGGGAGAGAGAGAGAGAGCAAGTAATACCAGGTCGCCGGGAGGCATCTCACCAAAGGAGACACTGCACTGCATCACTTTGATTTGATGGAGTCCAGTGGTGCATGTTTTGATCCAGCAAACGCTGGATACCATCTGCTGATGTGTTTGCCAATTTGTATGACCATGATGAGGTTGTAGAGTAAGATATGGGTTTGCAATTCGCTGACTGGTGGCGTTATATGGAAAGGATTACCAATGACGTGGTAAGGTTATGTCGATGTTGGTGGGGATTAGGACGCGCTGCACGAGCGAACCCAGTGGGTAAAGAAGATAACTGCCTGTACAGACACATCCAAAAAACAAAGAGTCAAGTGGATAGAGAATGATGAAGGGTTGCTTTATCTCTGAGCAAGGATTCTGTTAAATGCAATCACTCTGCCGTCAGTGGGAAGGATGATAACCCAGCCTCTCTCCGCCTTCCTTTCATCGCCCTGCAAGAATCCTATCCCCCCCCCCCCCCCCCCCCCCCCCCCCCCCGCCTTTCCGCACCTTTGAGCCTCATTTCTGCTCTGTCTGATTTTGATCAAACTCATTTCAAAGATTTCAGGCACCTCACAAGGCGGGTCAGCCTGATGGCAGTAATCCGTTGCAGGGCTTACATATTCTTGACAGATGAATTTTTCTTCTTTTTGTGTTCTCTGTGCTTCTTCTCCCTCTTCTTTATGCACTTTTTTATTTTTCTTCTTCTCCTCCTCCTTCTCTGCCTCCCCCTTTTCTTCCTACTCCTCTTCCTCATACATTGTCTCCTTTTTTCTTTCTCCCTCTCCTCCTCCCTCTCCTCTTCTTCTTCCTTCTATTACTACTTCATACACTACTACTGCTGCTGCTGCTATTGCTGCTGCTGCTACTACTACTATTACTACCACTACTATTACTACTACAGCTACTACTATTACTACTACTACTATATAGCTATTACTAATACGACTTCTACTACTACTATAACTACTACTACGACTACTATTACTACTGCTACTACTACTTACTCCGTCTTTTGTTGTCTTCCTTTTCTTTAATTTCTTAGCTACGAATGTAGACCGTTTTCCTAAGTGAAGTTTTTATTCTTATTAACAGAGAAAGAAAAACAAAAGAAAGAAAACACACTAGGTTCAGTGTTTGCTGGAAGAGACTTTGTTTGACCTTTTGGCCAGGGCGTTGATAAGGGGACGACCAGAATGATGACCACCTGCAAAACCGAACAGGCGTATAGAAACGGTGGCATCAGTAGAGATCCCGACTTGTCATGTATTCCTTTTTTCCTTAGCTAATTTTCATTTATATTCCGGTTGACATTTCAAAACCTTAAAACATTGGAGCTTGTTTGCGTTACCAGTGACTGGGATGAAGTAAACGTTAATCAAACTGCAGTTGGGGAAAAAGTTACAATATTTTTTTCTGCGCCCTTTCCTTTCCTTTCCCTTGATAATTTGATATGTATTTTCTCTTTTTCATGCATTCATTTCTTTATTTAATTTTTACACTGAAGAGTCCTATATTCTTTTCAATGACTGGAATTTGTTAGAGTTATTGTACCTTTTATATAATTTTTCTCTCTAAAAGAAAGTCTTAGAACTAGTGGACAAACGGACATGTTAAATCCCATGATTTATTCAAATAAACTCTCTCTCTCTCTCTCTCTCCTCTCTCTCTCTCTCTCTCTCTCTCTCTCTCTCAATCTTCCCCCTCCCACCACCCAGCCACCCCTCCCTCTCGCAGTTTACTGTCTCATATATCTGTTCTTTTGATTTTCTTCAGGTAAGAGAATGCCATGCATTTTAAAGGTTGCTTTGCTGTGTTGGCTTGGCTCGGTGATTAGCACTGAATCGTTGATTCAGTGACAGAGATACCTCTGCATACTCTTCGGCGTGTGATCTCTTTGCTGGCTCTTCCTGCACTTAGACGGTAATGGTCTTACTGGAGATAAAAAGGGTCTGTATCGTCTACCCTCTTTGAGCTTACGAATAAATCAATTGCACAGGAGGCAAGGACTCGACTTTGATTTCTTTCCCACTGGGAGGGTTGGAAAGTTTTGCTTTTAAAGGAGACGTATTGAGTCAACATTTAAAGCCTTGGTAATAATATATAAAAGAAAACGGGATAAGGCTTTACCAACATTACAAAAAAACTGTCAAAAAGCAAAGAAAATATTTGTATGATGGGAATACTTTCCACGCCCTTCATTCGCCCTTTATCGCCTTTTATCCAAACAAACTGCACATGTCAACAATAATGCTGAGCACTGCAGCTATGTTATTTCCCGTGCATGCCCACTATGCCTGTTACACCCGGCTCCCTTTCTCTTATCCACTGCTTCCCGTCGTCTGTGAGTGAAGAAAGACGGCACGCAGTAGTTGAACTTACCGGCGACTGGAATCACAGAGCAAATATTGATTGAAACCGTTAGGCATAGTTCAGTGATCCTATGTAAATGATAACAAGGAAAGCGTGCAAAATTTTGCCAGTTTGCCACTTCTTTTTGGTCCCCCCCCCCCCCCCCCCCCCCCCCCCCCCTCACCGCCCCTTTGTGTGTCGTGTCAGAAGCTGCCCTCCCGCGTCACTCGCTCTGGCCATCCGTACAGGTCGTCGGGAGGCAACTCACCCGAGGTAACACTGCGCTACGGGCTGAGTGACTTAGTCCATGACGCACGTTCTGATCCAACATACACTGGATGCCAGCTGCTAAGATCTTTGCAACGTCATGCAACCATGTCAGGGTAGAAAGTTAAGATCTAGGTTTATGAATCTTTGATATCTGTGCTGTTTGAAATGGATAATCAATTTCGTGATCAGGTTTTGTCAGTGTGGGCGGGGTTGAGGTGGATGCATGTCAGCTTTCCGAGCCCAGTTTGTGAAGTTACGTGGCTGTTCATACATATCCCAAACACACGCGCATACCGTCAAACAGACAAAGAATAACGTAGGGTTGTGTCATGTCTAAGCAAGGATGTACTGCCTTATGCAATCACGTTGCTTTCTGTAAGAAATATGATAGCCCAGCCGCTTCTCACTCCCCTCCCCTCCCCTCACTTCCATGCTCTGATCCTGTCAGTTCTCCCTCTTCCGCGCCTATTAGCCTCATTTTCTGCTCTACGGCTTTGGAACAAACTCATTTCAAAGATTGAAGGAGTTAGCTTTCCACCTCACGAGACGGGTGACCCTGATAGCAGTGACTGATTATGGGGCTTACGCATTTTTGACAGATTACGTGATTCTTTTTTCTTCTCCTCGGCATCTTCATCTGCTTGTTATTCGTCTTCTCTTTGTTCTTTTCATTCTTCTGCTTCTTCTTCTCCTTCTTCTCTACCTCTTCTTCCTCTTCCTCCTCCTCTCTTCCTCCATCTCTTCCTCGTCCTTGATCTCATCCATCCCATACAGCTCCTCCACATCCTCCTCCTCCTCCTCCTCCTCATTCTGCCTATTTTCTTCCTCTTCTGCCATTTCTTCTTCCTGCACCCCTTGTCGTCATCTACTACCCTGCTACTACAAGATCACTGCTGCTACTAGTACTGCAGTTCATTCTTCTTCATTTTCTTTTCCTTTTTTATTTCCCTTGTAAGACTCTTAAGCCGTTTTTCAAAATGAGTTTTGCAGTCTTAAAAAAAAGTAAAAGGTTCTTTGTTACTGGATTACATGATTCTACGCCGATTTTCTGAGGGGGTGGCGGGGGGGGGGGGGGGGGGGTGCGTTGGGTGGTGTGTTTTCTTTCGTTTTTGTGTGTTATGGTTCTAAGCTGTTGCATTGCGCAGTTTCAACTGAATGTGTTCACAATACAAATAAATGAAATGTCATCATGTTGGTCCCCCTGTGACGTGTCCCCTCCCCACCCCCATCAAAAATAGTAAATAAAACAAAATGTTGAAAAAAGGGGTTCTCTGTGCTTAACCTGTCTTCCACACCTTGCCTCCCTCCACTTACTCTCTCTCTTCCTTTCCTCCCTCTCGCGACTTCCACCGCCCCTCACTCTCACCCTCCCTTCTTCCGAACTCAAACTTGTCGTTTAGTTGTCAACACTATGCATCGGCCTCTCTCTCTCTCTCTCTCTCTCTCTCTCTCTCTCTCTCTCTCTCTCTCTCTCTCTCTCTCTCTCTCTCTCCAGTGTACATTTTCGTGATTAGTTAGCTCCTCATATTTCAGCCGATCGATGCTCGTTGGTCGGAGTTTTCGACGAGTTCCGGCAGCAGGGAGTTGTCATTCATTCTATTTGGCAATGTGTGGAGTGAAGCAGGACACGAGCTGTATATGACCCCGGTGGTCAGGGTCAGTAAGAGGCCAGACGCCAGGGTGCATCATGGGACGACCTGAACAACGAGGAAGACCTGCAAGACCAGACGAATATGTAGAAACTGTGGTGTCACTGGAAACCCGGGCTTGTTTTTCTTTAGTTTCATTTTCATTTATACAGCTATCGACATTTTAGGGAAAACAAAAAGGCTTTGAAACTTTGTTTCCTTTGTGGGTGATTGTGATAAATTTAATTTTAATCAAATTGCAGGATGAAAAGAAAAATGAAAATATGCTCATTGTTGCCTTATTAATAATGATTAGACTCCTTTTCATTCATTTCGTACCATTATCGTATTTATTCCTCTAGCATTGTGTCTTTTTTGTCTTTTTACACTGAAGAACTCGTTTTTTTTTTCTCTCTGTTGACTGGGACCTCTTATTTCATCTTACGTCTATAATTTTTAAACCCTTAATACAAGCTTTTTGCTTGGACAAATGGGCATGTTATGTTTTCCATCCCGTAATTTCTTCAGAGAGTGATAGATTCTCTCTCTCTCTCTCTCTCTCTCTCTCTCTCTCTCTCTCTCTCTCTCTCTCTCTCTCTCTCTCTCTCTCTCTCTCTCTCCTTAGTTTTTGTTGTAGCGAGTTAACGCGGTGTTTTTTTTCTGTTTATGTTAGGCACCGTCATTAATCCAGTGAAAGAGATTTATCAGCATACCCTCAAAGAGGGATGCCTTTGCTGGGTCTTCCTCCAATTAAAGTGGAAATGGTCTCACTGAAAACAAAAGAGTCAAGCGTCGGGTGCCCTCTGTGAACTTCCGAACAAATTAATTGGACAGAAAGGAAGAGAGTCGAAAAAAAAAAAAGAAACAAACTGTGTTTGACTTCTTTCCTGCTAAGGGCAGGAGGTTGACAGTTTTTTTCTTCTAAAGGGGTTGCACTGGAACAACAACAGAAGCTTTGGCTGCTCTGTGTGTATACTGTTGGGATGTACATGTCAGACACAAACACTGTACAGAAGACATCACGTGCTGTTCAGAGTTGCTGCACTGGATGTGATTGTGTAGTTCCTAATGGATACCGAAAAAAAAAATTGTTCTGATTAAGATTTTAGGAAATAAAACGGTTTGGCTAATTGTATGCGTTTTAAAATCAAATCGGATGTATTGAGATGCCTGTGTGTGTTCGGATGGGGGTGGGGCGGGGGGACTTTACTTGATTGTTCGTCTATTAAATACAACTATAGATTTGACGTTGACAAGGTGACAGCAACTACATGCTTCATCGTTGTTGGCTGACTTATAAACAGCATGAATTGAATTGAATTATCCCTTTCGTCATTGATGGGAACAAAATGTGTTGCCAAAGAGTCAAAAAGTATTTCAAGATAGGGTAGGGTGAGTGGAGTTCTTCATGTTGACCAGTCTTCATCGCCGTGACCACAGTATGTATATAGTCGTAGTTCTCGGTAGTAGCAGAGAACTCCCTTGGGGTGCTCGTTTATTTTCGTTTTTTTTTGTTGGTGTTTTTTTCAAATGCTTCAGTCCAAGCTCCCCAGGGTGTTTTAAGCTATGACTGAAAAATATCCCGTACGTTTGAAAATATATATTAACTGAACAAAGTTCTCGTTAAAAGTGTTGTAACTACAAAAAAACTAGATTTTACTGAAAGGCATCTATTTAGTCAAATTCAAAATTAATTCAGTCAAGAAAACTAGACTTCTTGTATAGAATCATTAGGTCAGCGAAAGGTTTTGCAGTTGTGTGGATGTGCAAAGGTGTAGGTCATAAGAAGATATAATTTTACATTATTCGGTAAAACAAAATTGGTATTTAGACATGGAAAGTGAATGAAAATGTAACTGCTCTAATTCTTTTAAAAGCACATTTCAGATGTTTAAGATACAAAAACACATCGACACCATTTTTCCTAATTTAAATCTGTGTCGATCTTTTTATCAAGTGAATGATGATTAAAGCATTTTTCAAAATGAAAATGATTTCTGTTATTGCCAACAACAGTATCAGCATGTTGTTATTGTTGTTGCTATTGTTTTTGTTGTTGTTGTTGTTTCTTTGGCGCCCAACAAAAATAGTTTTAACCCATAATATCTACATATTCGCCATGCTCTTTTCGTAATTCTATTGTTGATCAGGCTGTTTTATTATTTATATAAACCTCATGATGATTCTAGATATAAATCTTCATTTTTCTTAGGTTTTCGTTCAAAGTACATATCTGTTCCTGTGTTTACATTATAGGACAGAGCCTTTTCATCTCAATGGCTAAATTATTTCAAAAGCTTGGGGGTTGATACAAACGGATTACATCTGTTGAGTTCTGTGGTTAGATTTTATTTCATTGCTGCTGTTGAATCTTTTCTTTATGAAATTAATTTCACTGACAGGTAAAGTTTTGAAATTAAATGGCTGGGCGCGCTCGGTAATTTGTAATTTTTTTCGCAAATATTCTATTGTTGTTTGTTGTAGGTGGTGGTGGTAGTGGTGGCGTGTGGGTGTATATATATATATATATATATATATATATATATATATGTGTGTGTGTGTGTGTGTGTGTGTGTGTGTTGTTTTAGCCATGTATTGTTTCTTCTGTTTTCTTTTTGTCAGAGTGTGGTAATTACGTTATATTGAGGCATCACCCATGACATTAGGATCTGATGGAAAATTAAATTAAAAACTCTCTCTCTCTCTCTCTCTCTCTCTCTCTCTCTCTCTCTCTCTCTCTCTCTCTCTCTCTCTCTCTCTCTCTCTCTCATCTGAAAACGTAAACTTGCAGGTGCCTGGGCCATATTGGGTCAACAATTACGCAGATGAAGAGCTAGACTTCAGATAAAAATGCACTTTTAAGATTGTTTTTCAATGATACTTGCTTTTTTTTAATTCAAATACCGATAACCTTCACTTTTTCCATTGACTGTGTGTGTGTGTGTGTGTGTGTGTGTGTGTGTGTGTGTGTGTGTGTGTGTGTGTGTGTGTGTACGTGCCTGTGAGTGTGTATGTGTGTGTGTGTGTGTGTGTGTGTGCGCGTGCGTGCCTGTGAGTGTGTGTGTGTGTGTGTGTGTGTGTGTGTGTGTGTGTGTGTGTGTGTGTGTTTGGGCTTTCTGTCTGTCTGCCTGTCCGTATCTAGTACTGGAAGATGTGATTCAGGCTGAGCTTGGTGGTTTTAGCCTGCTGAAAATACTTACCTGCGTGCATCACTTTAACACCTATCATCCACCCTTGATCGCCTTGTTGCCGAGCAAACCGCAACAGATGAGTGCGGCACCTGTTTGCGTGTTTGAGTCCCCACCATCCACATGTTGCTTGCATTACCCGACCCCTTTAGTTTTGCCTACTGTTTCCCCATCATCTGTAAATGAAGAAGAAGAATCACATGCAGTCGTTGTACCTTTTCTGCCTGCTGAGACCGCGGGTCAGATAGTGACGAGGCTGTCAGGCATGGTTCAGCGTTTTATGTCAGCAAGAGAAAGGAAAGCGTGGTGAGCTTTGTCTGTCTGCCACTTGTTTCTTCTGTAAATGTTGTTGTTTGTTTGTGTTGTTTTGCCTCAGAGGCGCTGCTCTACGCCATTGGTTTTGGCCAGTGCATACATTGAATAGTGTTCTGTCGCAGTCCTGTATCCACAGTCCAGAGAAACCAGTTGATAACAGGTCGTCGTGAGACAACTCACCAGAGGTGACACTTCACTGAGGCCGAGTCTCGAATCAGTGGTGCGCGTTCTGATTGAACATACTCCAGATACCATGTGCTGAGATGTTTGCTGGTTTGTTTGACCGTGTTGATGTAGCAGAGCGTGTTCTGGGTTTACAACTCGTCAATGTTTTGTGTGCTGTTTGCAACGGATTATGAATTACGTGATAAGGTTTATGTCGATGCAGGTTGGTTCAAAGTAGGTACGTGTGAACTTTTTTTTGGTAAAATCAGTTGATAAAGAAACGTAAATATATCTCTTTCTCCTCTTCCTCTTCCTGTTTCTATTCCTGCACCACCCCTTCCTCCTCGTTCCTCCTCTCTTCTTCCCCTTCCTCCTCCTTCTCCACCTCCTCCTCCACAACCTTCTACTACTGTTACTACTACTGCTGCAGCTGCTGCTGCTACTTCTACTTCTACTACACTACTACAACTACTGCTGCTGCTGCTGCTGCTACAACCACCACTACTACTACTACTACCTCTCTTTACTTTTTTTTTTTCTCCTTTGACAGTTTTTCAGTCTGATTAACGAAAAGAAAGACTTTTTTTTTTTCTTTTAATCGATGAACATTTTGCTTGCTAAGAGTGTATAATATTGCCAACCTCTCTCTCTCTCTCTCTCTCTCTCTCTCTCTCTCTCTCTCTCTCTCTCTCTCTGATAAGTACAAATCTTGAAATCACAAGACTGTAGGCGACACTTGTCCTCCGAACTCCATATCCGTGTTGCCTCAGATCTGACTACCCGTCAAAACCAGATCCTCAGGGAGGAAAGGAATGCTGGGAGGTCTGCATACTTCTGGAATGGTCGTCTTTCCTACAGAAACAGACAAACAAATGCTTCTTCAAGAGGATACCCTGATCAACATGCTGAATATTCCAAGGATGCACCTAACAGAAATGTAAATGATGATAAAGGCATCCACCCGAGTCCCAAAGATACCGCAGCTAAAAAGAGATATCAAACCTTCAGGATGCCAGCAATTATATCCTGGTTCGCAAGCTTGGATACCTTTCCTCAACTCAAAAAATATGAGTACACCGGAAATCTTGGGGACCAGCCAGGTACAGAAACTAAAATTAAAAGGAAAACTCAAAAAAGGAAGACACGGTCCTACCACACTCCTAAAAAAGATGAATGGACAGCCAGCGAATCCTCTCATGCCCCAACCAACGCACCCTCCATCTTGGGAGGGGGACAGTTGTTGACAGGTGGGGAGCCAGACTGGTGTCCCCCTCAGCGCAGGATGGTAGAGTGTCTCCTCCAAGCCTCAGCTCTCACCAGGATGCTGATTTCCAGGCTAGGACACCCGATTCTCCCACTTTCAACAGGGAGAAGTCCGAGAAAGATGCTCAGACAACATATGCCACAGGGATTGACACTAGTGGAGTGTGTCAGTCCCCTAGTGATGATATATCAATTACACTGCCTGCATCATCGTATGCCATACACAACACTTTATGTCTTGATGATGGACCCCTATCTTCAACGCAGCCTGTCCATAGTACATCTGCAAGAACAGTTCCTCCTGAAGTGACTCAATCATCTGCACCCCCCTCTGCCTTCAGAACACCAGTCAGTAAATCTCTAGCCACTCCACCCACAGCGGGAAAAAGAACTGGACTTAAGCCAAACACGTGTCAAGCAGCTGGCGGATCCATGGTCTGCTGTTGATGATGCGGGGAGGCAGTCGTGTATTGATGAATCGGGGAACGCCTCTGTGTCTAAACACAGAACACGTAGACTAAATCTCCAGCCTGATCATTCCCAAAATCAGAGCATGATCAATGTAACAACTCCCCTTACCATGGACAACACTCAGAACTATCTAACACTGAGACCAAAGACAAGAGCAGAACATCCGCCATTTATAGATAAATTGCAACCTGAAATAGAAACTGCAACAAGGAACCATTCACAAGAAACTAATGCCGTATTTCATGATGACATTGAAAGCCAGTCACCTGTCAATAAGCCCTCTACACAATCTAGTCCAGTCCCTCAAAACACCTCCATATTTTTGGAGGATGAGGAGGACCACACCCCTCGATATGGCCCCCGTACACGAAGCAGGACTAAAGGTAGACAGACTCACCTCACAGAAGCTTTCACAATCACAGGTGGAAGAAGCACAACTAAACGCACAACTCACACCTCAGATACAAACACCTAGGGGTTAGGCCTTGCCCATGTTCATTGTCCTGTAAATAATTCCAAAGATTTAAATAGTACTCTCTCTTTCTTGAATTATAATATAGAAGGACTGTCAAAAATCTACGACGACCCAGAGATTAGATCATTTCTCCAGTCATATGATTTGATTTTATTGACAGAAACATTTTCAGTTGATTTTCCCAGACAGTCTTTTTCCAATTTACAAGGTTTTTGTATCCCCGGGTGTAAATTATCGAACATAGTTACAGCTCGTCTGTCTGGAGGGATTGTAATGTTAGTTAGGAAACAATTTGTACATTTCATAAAGTATATCCCTACAGAGTTGGACAGTTGTTTAATTCTCAAAATGTCTAAAGATTTAATTGGGTATTCAATGGATTGTTTTCTGTTAGGAATGTACTTACCCCCACTTCACAGTCAGTATTATTGTGAAACAGTAATTGTGAAAAAAATAGAAAATGGTGTATATCTTTTAGAACAGTGCATACTTGACCTCACACAAGACTAGACTATGGAGACCTTCCTTTGTTAATATTTGGAGACTTCAATGCAAGAACTGGCAGTAGGAATGTTAAAGAACTTTGTTTACCTAACGGTGGAATACTTGAGGATTTGAAAGATGATTCTGATGTTACATCTCTGTTTACACGTATATCCGAAGACAAAACTGTTAATGATTTTGGAAAATACCTTCTTGAAGTGTGTGAACAATTTAACATCGTAATTGTTAACGGCTTTCTTGCGGGCGACGAAAATGGCAGTTACACATATATAGCACCCAACGGGTCTAGTGTGATCGATTATTTCTTAATGTCAAGTTCCATTGTTCATCTGGGTGTAAAGCTTAAAGTATTGTCCAGAATCGAGTCTAAACATATGCCTGTTCATTTTGAGCTACAGCTTGCTAAACATTGCCCTAATGAAAAGATTTTAAAGAGAAACATACAAAGTAAATAAATTTGTATGGACTAAAGATAAAGAACCAGAATATATTGCACAATTATGTTCTCAGGATGTACAGCTACTTTTTATGGATGGATGCTTTAAATCAAATTGATATAGATATCAATCTGGCGTTGGGTAAATTCAATGCAGCCTTATACAAAGCAGGCCAATGTATGCTAAAAAACAATTACAAGTGGCAATGATAGTAAGAAACCTTGGTTCGATTCAGATTGCTGGGAAAAAAGACAGGAAGCCAGATTTGCATTACGACAATTTAAACAGTGTAACAAAGCAGGGATAAAAGAGGATCTCAGAGTGATATATTGTAATCTTCTTAGAGATTATAAACATCTATTAAAGGAGAAACAACAAGTTCATAGAAAGTGTTTAAAAAAACATTAGAGGATAGTAACAGAGACCCAAAACTATTTTGGCAAACTATAAAAAGAGTATCTAAGGCTACTCCAGTTATCAATGATATAACAAATGAACAGTGGTTCCAACATTTTAGTAAAGTATTTAACTTTGACTCTGCCGTGCAAGATTTAGACAACTTTGATGAAAGCACTGAATATTCAGGTATAGGGGGCCAAGATTATGATATCTCTATTCTCGAAACAGAAATTTCCGAAAGTGAAGTTAGGGATGCATTGAGGGCATTAAAGAATAATAAAGCTGCTGGGACCAGATGGGCTATGTAGTGAATCTTTAAATATGCTGATACTAAAATTATTCCTTTCCTTACTGTATTTTTTAACAAATTGTTTGACTTAGGACTGTTCCCTAGCGATTGGTCAGAAACTCTGATACAACCAATACATAAAAAAGGTGATATTAACCTTCCAGATAACTATCGGGGCATTTCACTTTTAAATATTAGTGGTAAGTTATATAGTTAGGTCTTAAATAAACGTTTAACTAGATGGGTAGAAAATAATAATATAATTGGTGAAATGCAGGCTGGTTTTAGGAAGAAATACAGTACAGTAGACCATATCTATACTCTCTTTGTTTTAGTTAAAAAACAATTATGTAATAGCCAGAATTGTATATTGCATTCATTGACTTTAAAAAGGCATTTGATCTTGTTGACAGAAATTTACTTTGGGAGATACTAAGAAAAAACGGAGTTAATGGGAAAATGTTAAGGCATTAAAAAGTATGTATTCCATTGTTAAAGCAAGAGTACGCTGTAAAAATGACCTTACTGATACTTTTTTTCTGTCCACAAGGCTTAAAACAAGGAGATCAGCCAGCCCAGTGTTATTTTCTTTATTTATTAATGAACTGACAAATGAAATAATTTCAAAGGGTAAACATGGCATTAGGTTACCACCTGATTTAATAGAAATTCTAATAATGTTATTCGCTGATGATATCATTCTGCTGTCGTATACAATTATTGGACTCCAACAACAGCTCAATATTTTAAAGAACACAGCAGATAAACTTAGGCTTACTGTCAACCTAGAGAAATCTAAAATTGTAGTGTTCAGGAAGGGGGGATATTTTGCATCCCGTGAAAAATGGTTTTATGGCTGTGATAAAATAGAAGTTGTTAACCAGTATAAATACTTAGGAATTATTTTCTCAACTGGGTTAACGTTTTCTTACGCGCTTGATGACATGGCATCACGAGCAAAAAGGTCTGTTCTATGCATACTAAAAATCTTATGGAAACTTGGTAACCATTATCCTCGTTTATTTTTTAAGCTGTTTGATAGCCAAATTCAACCCATGCTCACTTACGGATGTGAAGTTTGGGGCCTTGTAGCTGATCACAGCACAATAGAAAAAAGTACACTTATTTGCAATTAAAAGATTTCTTAATGTCAGTGTACAAACACCTAGTGCGTTAGTATATGGCGAAACAGGCAGATATCCTTTAGATATAATAACTAGAACCAGGTGTATCAAATATTGGCTTAAACTTTTGAAAATGCACGAAGATCGTCTTCCTTATAAAGCTTATCAGACACTTTTTAATTTGCATTGTAGAAACAAAAATAATTGGGTTTCTTCCGTTTGTTTTACATTATATTATCATGGATTTGGCTTTGTATGGAAAATCAAGGGGTCGGAAATGATAGAATTTTCTTACGGGAATTTCAACACAAAGATTAATTGATTGTTTTCGTCAAGGATGGAATAGTCAAATTCAGTCTAAACAGCGATTTGAATTTTTTTTCCTCTTTCAAATCATCCCATAGTCTCTCTCCATATCTATCTGAAATGAAAAATATAGATCTACGTAAACCAATAATTAGATTTAGGTTAGGTATGTCATGTCTGAAACCCCACCGTTTTCGCTTTTCAAAGGCCATAACGGATCATTCCTGTCCCTTTTGTCCCAACACATTCGAATGTGAGTATCATTTTCTCCTTAAATGCCCCAAATATCAAGCACTACGAGAGCAATTTTTGCCCAAGAAATTTTTTGTCACCCCTACGGTTTTCAAAATGTCATTGCTTTTGGCAAACCCCAAACATACGTTTGGTCTTGCAAACTTCATTGCCAAAGCATTTGAACTTAGAAATTCAATTAATATACTTAGTTACGCTTTTGTGTGTGTGTGTGTGTGTGTGTGTGTGTGTGTGTGTGTGTGTGTGTGTGTGTGTGTGTGTGTGTGTGTGTGCATTCTTTTCCCAACCTCTCATTATTTAGTTCCTTTTCCGCATGTTATACTCTACTTTATGTGTTACGTTTCCAATGATATGTACTATGGTCATTACATTACATTTAATGTTCCCCATATGAATTATTGCATTATATCCTATGTTACCCACGCCTTCTTTTTCTTGTATGACATGGGCAAATGGCCTTGTTCATTAAACATTCGTTGATCGTTGATCGTTGATCTC
The DNA here is from genome assembly GCA_016801955.1 of Conus betulinus. Lineage (NCBI taxonomy): Eukaryota > Metazoa > Mollusca > Gastropoda > Neogastropoda > Conidae > Conus > Conus betulinus. Next base: position 244,191 of record JADBJO010002470.1, read on the forward strand.
TCTCTCTCTCTCTCTCTCTCTCTCTCTCTCTCTCTCTCTCTCTCTCTCTCTCTCTCTCTCTCTTATTTTCATTTAACGCAAAAATTGCCTGTTTAACGAGCAGAGGTGAGTTAGCCATTGAGGTCAGCAGATACATAGAAGTCATATCTTCACAGCTATGCAGCGTTGTGGAGCTACTCCTGAACCGCTCGTCATCCTTTCTGACCATCTGCAATCGCTGTGATCCTTTCTGGGGGGGGGGGGGGGGGGGGGTGGGGGGGGGGGGGGGGGGGGGGGGGGGGGGGGGGGGGGGGGGGGCAATCAAATCGGTGGGGGGGGGGGGGGGGGGGGGGGGGGGGCAACAAACGTGCAAAGTTCAATGTTCGCTGGTAAACTGCGATTTCTGTGTTGGTTTTGTTTGATTGCTATTGTTTTGACTCTCAGCTGCAGCTGCCGCATTGTGCCAGAATGTGTTCACAATACGAGTAAATGAAAGGTCATCGTGCCTTTACCTTTTTTTCCCGCTCCTTCCTCTGTCCACCCATCCACTCTTCTCCTCAGAGATACCCCTCCAACATTAAAGACAAACATAGAGAGAAACCGTTTCTATGTTATACCCCCACTACGTTCCCCTGCCTTCTGTCACTTCCTTCCTCTTCCATCTCTACCCCAAGCAGCTTTCCATGCCTCTTCCCCACCCCCTTTCCACCTCCCCATCTTTCTCCTGTTGTCTAGTAGTTAGCATTGTGTGCACACACACACACACACACACACACACACACACACACACACACACACACACACAGAGAGAGAGAGAGAGAGAGAGAGAGAGAGAGAGAGAGAGAGAGAGAGAGAGAGAGAAACGTGTATAGATAGATAGATGGATTAGTACTCATGTGTACATTTTTGTGATTAGCTGGCTCTCCATATTTCATCTGATCAATACTGGTTGGTTGGAGTTTTCAAGGAGTTCCGGCAGCAGGGAGTTGTCATTCATTCCGGCGGGCATTATGTGGGTAGACTCACGTGACAGGCTGTATTTGACCACACTGGTCAGGTGAATAAGAGGTCAGACACTGGGTGCATAAAGAGACAACCCGAAATGATGAGGACGGCCTGCACGACCGTACTTCTTCCGCGTACGCAGGCTGATACTCCAGCGGACACTCCTATATGGACAGGTGAGTATTAATCCCATCTACCCGACAAAGGGAGTGGAGTTTTATGTGCATGACCGTTTTTTATCCCGCCATTAAGGCAGCTATACTCCATCTTCGGGAAGGTGCATGCTATGTGTAACGTGCCATCATCCATACCAACGGCCAAACTGGCCTTCTTTTCCGAAAGTTTGTGATGGGATTCTGCGTGTGTGCAATATGTTATGCGTGCGTTCACACACGGAACCTCGGTTTATAGTCTCATTCGAAGGACTGTATGGGAAATGGAGTCAGAACTAATGTTAACTCTGAGGGGAAAATCCCCCTGTACCGAAACGGCCCGGCATGCAGAGATTCGAACCCGCAACCCTTGGATGACGAGCCCGGCGCTCTGCCATCTGAGCTACTCGGGCCTCCCCAAGACCGTACAAATATACAGGATCGATGGTGTCAGTGGAAGCTCGGGATTGTCTTGTCTTGCTATTCATCTCAGTTTTATTCTCATTTATATTGCTATTGACATTTCAAGGGGAAAAGCTTTAAAGCTCATTCCTTTTGCTGGTGATTAGGATTAAGTTAAAAGTAATGAAACCGCAGCGAAAAAAAAAAACGAAAATATGCTTTCTACCGCGGTTTTTTTAGAAATACAACAATTTGGTTTTGTATGGGCCATTTCGTGAGATTTAAAGTTGTCATTCCTTGCTTTATGTTTTATGCTTAAGAGCTATTTTGTATTCTTTCCGTCTCAGTTTACAGGTTCATCATATACCCACTCCTCTGAACTTCTTCAGGCAATAAAAGTGCCAATGCGCTTTTGAAGATTTTTTTTTTGTGGCGTGTTCGCTCCGTAATTAATCTTATTCATGTTCTCGGATACTGTCATTGATTCGATGACAGAGATACCTAGGCATGCATTTCAAAGTGTGACCTCTTTGCTGGATCTTGCTCCCCTAGGAGTGAAATGGTCTCACTGGAGATGAAAAGGGTCTGTAGGCTTCTGCTCTTTGAGCTGACGACTAAATCAATTGCGCTGAAGGGAAGGACTTGTGTTTTATTTCTGTACTACTTGGGGTAGGAGGATTGGAAAGTTTTGCTTTTAAAGCGGGTGTGGTGAAACAACACTGGAAGCCTCGGCTGTACTAAAGAAAAGTTGAATTTTTTTTAAAAAGATTGGATGATACTGCGTCAAATAGAAAAGAACATGCAAAACAGAAATACTCAAAAACACTCAACTCGAATGTTGAACTGCGATGATCATATGTGCTCAGGAGAATGTTTGATACCCAAAGTGAACGTCTGCACATCTATGTTGCCCAGATTCATGGTCTGTATTTCAAAACACTCGCAGAAGGGCGTACAATACGTTTCGGTGTTTCACCTCCCTTGTGTGTGTGTGTGTGTGTGTGTGTGTGTGTGTGTGTGTGTGTGTGTGTGTGTGTCTGTGTCTGTATGTTTGTGTGAATGCCAATCCAAGATTCCATATTGTTTTATGTGGTAAATCTGGAAGATATCCCTTGTATCTGAAAAAATATGTGAACTGCATTATCATAGTCTGAATTGTTGTAACTGCCCAGAACTAAATTTTGTTAACGGGCATAAGATATATTGTAATTTAAAGTAAATTCAATTAAGAAATCTGGACCTCATGAATGAAAAACATTACGTATAAAATGGTTGCCATCGTGTGGATCCAACATGTTGGTCATGAGCAAACATTTGTTTTAAAATTCAAAATCAGATTACTTTATTTGGTGAAAGAAAGCCAGCATTCAAGCACGAAAAGTTAAGGAAAAACAACAACAACGCACCTATTTATTGTTTAAAAGCATGTTTCAAATGTTTACATTACAAAAAAACAGACAACACCACTTTTCAAATTTTGATTATTCGTTTGAAAATGAATGATTCATGAAGCATATTTCAGACTGAAAGTCGTCTGGTTATCGCAAAAAAATGGCATCGAACTAATTATGCTTAACGTATACAAGATATTTTGATTTTGATGCCAACAAATAAATCATTTAGGCCCAGTATGTTTTAGACATTCTCATTACCTTTAGTGGAATTCTACGTTTGAAGATTAGGCTGTTTTATTGTTTACCAAAAGCTCATTTGAAAACGTATGTTTATTTTTTAGAAAGATAACGTAAAGAGTAAGGATCTGTTCATTCTGTTTATATTTCAGGATGGCAACATGCATTTCACAACTTTGGTGTCTTGATGCAAAACGTACTGCAAAACGATTCCTTCTGTTCACTATTCTATGGTGAACTTTAGTTCTATTTCTTGTATATTTGAATCTTGTTAAGTTTATTCTCACTGATAATCTCAGTTGGTAAAGCACTAATCTCATGACCTTGGTGATCCTGGGATTGCAGTTATGACTCTCGTACGTCCATTGTTGAAGTTAACCCGGGTCCATTTCCCCAAAAAGATTTTAAATAAGACTATCAACTGTGGTTCCATGTATGCATGGATGCACACATCTTGCGCTTGACATACAATCCCATTCATAACTTTCAGAGCGAAAGCTAGTCTGGCCACTGGGTATGATGATACGTATGCATAGCTTGCATCCCCTGCAAAACATTTAAGGAATGAGTGAAAAACTGATTGATATTCGATTCGACTGAATGACACGGGGAAACGAAGGATTAGTACCAGCAGGCTATATGTCCCTTTGACCAAAGTAGGCAACCCGCTGTATAAAAATGAGAGCATAGATTGCAAAGCGCGCTCAGAGCTTGGTCTGTACCTGAGGACAGGCGTTGTATGAATACCCCCCCCCCCCCCCCCCCCCCCCCCAAAAAAAAAAAAAAAAAATTAACATGATTATAATCATAACTTCAAAAATGTATTAAAATCATTTGTTAAAATTTGTTAGGTGGTCTGTTATACAAGCTTGACTTTTTTTTGGCAAAGAAAGATATTTTGCCCGTATTTATACGTTTGACGAAGATATCATTTCTTTTGTTTTTCTTTCAGTCACTGAGTGTGTTTAGTGGACTTACCACTCATGTCCTGTTGTTAAGAAAATGGACGCATTACTCGCGCGTTAAGGATCTGATTGCCAGTGACATCTCTCTCTCTCTCTCTCTCTGTCTCTCATATTTGGAAATGAAAAATTGCTTGTACAGAGTGTTTGGACCATCAGTTTGGGTCAGTAATCACACTGCTCCAGAACTAAAGTTTTTTAGGTCTGCTTTTCACCATGACATGCTTTCTTTATCGACTACTGCAAACTTAACCTTTTAATTTTCCGTCATTTCCATAACTTGTTTGCTGCTATACCCAGCCCCCATCTTTTTGCCCATAGTTCCCCGTCATCTGTGAAGGAAAAAAGGGCGCATGCAGTCCTTGTATTTGCTAATTACAGGGAGCATCGAGAAAAGGTGACTGGGACACCAAGGCGTAGTTCAACGCTCTTGTATTAGCACTACATAGGAAAGCAAGCTGAGTCATGGCAGTTTTCCGCGTTTGTGTGTGTGTGTGTGTGTGTGTGTGTGTGTGTGTGTGTACGTGTGTGTGTGTGTGTGTGTGTGTGTGTGTGTGTGTGTGTGTGTGTGTGTGTGTGTGTGTGTTAGTGAGTGAGTGGCTGTGTACACTTTACGTTCTGGCTGATTTATAAAGTGGACATGTTCTGTCGCTCTTTAGTATCCACAGCTCACAGGGAGCAAGTAATGTCAGGCCGTTAGAGGCAACTCGCCAAAGTAGACACCGCACTGCTTCCAAGTCACTTCAGTGGAAATTCAATGGTGCTTGTTCTCATCCAACATAAACAGGAGACCACTAGTGAGGTGCTTGGCATTTTACATGACCATGCTGAGGCAGCAGACTAAGTTCTGGGTTTGTGACCTTTGATATTTATGCAATATGGATTGGATATTGATTGGGTGATAAGATGAAGTCGATGTAGGTGGGGTTGAGGTGAGGCCATCTGTGACCTTTGATATTTATGCAATATGGATTGGATATTGATTGGGTGATAAGATGAAGTCGATGTTGGTGGGGTTGAGGTGAGCCCATCTGTGACCTTTGATATTTATGCAATATGGATTGGATATTGATTGGGTGATAAGATGAAGTCGATGTAGGTGAGGTTGAGGTGGAGCCCATCTGTGACCTTTGATATTTATGCAATATGGATTGGATATTGATTGGGTGATAAGATGAAGTCGATGTAGGTGGGGCTGAGGTGAGCCCATCTGCTGGAGACACGTGACCGTGCAGTCACCTCCAAGACACACGGACAGTAAAACGGACAGAGAATGATGTAGGGTCGTGCCGAATCTGAACAGGGAAACGCACCCTTATGCAATTACTCTGCTTTCTGCGGGAAGGATGATAGTCCACCCTCTCTCCACACCCTCTGCCCCACCGTCCTGCAATAATCTTATCAGCCGTCCCCCAATCTGCACCCGTCAGCCGCATTTCTCCCCTGTCTGGTTTCAAACAAACCCATTTCAAAAGTTTTACGGCAGAACTTTCTGCCTCGCAAGGCAGGTGAACCCCACTGCATTGGTCGGTTGTGGGAATACATGTTTTGTGACAGCTTGAGTTTTTCCTTCTTTTACTGCTGCTTCAGCATTTCCATCGGCTCTTCTTCCTTCTCTTTGTTCATCTTTCCTTTTCTCTTCCTCTGTCTCTGCCTCCACTTCCTCTTCCTTCTTCCCCTTCTTTCTCTTCTCCACCTCCTCCTTCCCTCTTCTTCTTCTTCTCTCCCCTCCTCCTCCTCCTCCTCCTACTACTACTACTGCTGCTACTACTACCACTACTGCTGCTGCTGCTACTACTACAACTGCTGCTGCTACTACTATTGCTACTACTACTACTACTACTACTACTACTACTACTTTGACTACTTCTATGGCTATTAGTAGTATTGCTACTCATCCTTCTTCATTTTCTCTTCATTCTTTTTCTTTACCGACGCTTGAAACTGAGGTGGCTTTCCATACCGAGTTCTCTACTCGTGTTTAAAAAAAACACCACCAAAACTGTTTCTCCTTATTTCCTTATTGATGAAAACTTTCCTTCCAAAACACAAAAAGTGTGCAGTATTTTTTGTAAAAAAAAAATCTCTCACTCTCTGTCTCCGTCTCTCTCTCTCTCTCTCTCTCTCTCTCTCTCTCTCTCTCTCTCTCTCTCTCTCTCTCTCTCTCTCTCTCTCTCTCTTTTTTTCATTAAAAACTAAAAATTTAACAAGCAGACGTGAGGTAGCCAGTGAGGCCCACAGAGACGTAGAGGTCTTATCTTCATGGCCATGCAACATTGTGGAACTCAGCTCGGATCACTTGTCATCCTCTGTCCCCGTCTGCTCTGGGCGCTGCTGAGAGGTGGGCTAAGATGGGAGTAGGGTGGGAAAGAGGACGAGGAGGGAAAAGGGAGGCAAGCAACGTACAAAGTGCAGTGTTTGCTGGATTTGTAAGATTCTGCAGTTTTATGGTTTTAGGGGATTGGGTTTTTTCCCTTTTGTTTTGCACTGTTTTTGCTTGTTTTTGTTTTGTTTTGAAGCTGCTGCATTGCGGAAATTCCTTTGGATGTGTTTAAGTTATGAATAAATGAAAGGTCAACGTGCCTTTGCCCTCCATCCATCCCCTTCCCCACCCCCTTCCCTCACAAAAGAAAAACAGAAACGTAAGGAAAGAAAATATTGAACAAAGCGTCCCTGTGTTCTACACCCACCTCTCTCTCCCTGCCTCCTTCCATTCCACTCCCCTTTAACACCCCCCTCCCCCCGGTTTCCCAGCAGCTCTTTCCCACCCCTTCTTGTTGACACCTTACTACAATAGTTCAGTTGTCAGCACTGTACATCGTGTGTGCGTGCGCGCGCGCGCACACACACACACACACACACACACACACACATACACACACACACACGCGCGCGCGCGCGCGCGCGCGCGCTTTTCCGTGATTAGTTAACTCCTGGTATTTCAGCCGGTCGATGCTCGTTGGTTGGAGTTTTCAATTACTTCTGACTACGGGGCTTTGTCAGTTATTCCGTAGGGCAATATGTGGAGTGACTCACGAGACAGCTGTATGTGACCTTGGTGGTCATTATTGAGGAAGAGGCGAGAGACTGCGTGCAAAAGGAGACAGAATGTGAGGACGACCTGTAAGACCGAACAAATACGTAGAAACGATGGTCAGTGAAAATCGGGGATTTTCGTGTCTGCCTGTTTATCTCCGTTCTGTTTTCACTTATATAGCTATGAACATTTCGAGAAAAGAAACGATTGAACTCTCATTTCCTACGCTGATAACAGGGTCTAAGTTAACGTTCATGAAGTCAAAGCGAGGAAAAGAAATGACAATATGTTCTCTGCTGCCATTTTTTAAAAGTGTTTTTCTATTTCGTTTAGGCCGTTTCGTAAGATTGAAGTGGACGTTGCTTTTATTTTTTAACACTTAAAAGCCCTTCAGCATTCTTTGCGGAGAATGGGTTTGTTATTCTATTTTGCGTTCATATTTTTTGTTTTGTTGATCGTAAAAAAACAAGTTTTCTGCTTGGACAAATGTGCAGGTTAAATATTCAGTTCCCTAATTTGTTCACAGATGTGCTGACTGATCTCTTCATATATACACTTCCTCTCTCTCTCTCTGTCTCTGTCTGTCTGTCTGTCTCTCTCTCTCTCTCGCTCTCTCTCTCTCTCTGTCTCTCTCTCTCGCTCTCTCTCTCGCTCCTCTCTCTCTCTCTCTCTCTCTCTCTCTCTCTGTACTTGTTTTAGGACCAGGAATCAATTCTGGGTGCCAGGCTTTGGTTGAGAGGTATTAGCGTGTTTGTCTGAGAAGATTTCTCTCAGCGAGTAAGAGAAATACGCTAAAAAGAACGTGTTTCTCATCCGAAAGACGCTAGAAAAAAATTTTAAGTGTCAATCCGAAAATATCTACCAAGAGATGTGGCCGACCTATTAAAGTAATATCAAAACAGTTTAACTCATGAAATCTGTATCTAAACCAAAATGCAGAGGGGAAAAAAAACAAGTGTATCACGTTTACAGAAGGTAAGACTGGCATATCACGTGCAATTGGGATTGGGTGACGCAGTTGTGTCAACGTACTCTGCTAATTGTAAAGCTCAAGACAGAAACTTGTTCATGCCATGTGTCATTAAACCAAGCACATTCAGATGTTTGTATGGTGGTCAGTAAACGTGTACCTGATGACACATCGAATGTTGTTCACGCGCATAATGAAGGAGTGGATGAAAATGTTTCCTTTCATATATGATGATTTTTTTTTCTTTAAATTGTGTGTGCATAATGAAAGAGTGGAAAGCCGTTTGTCTCCTTCATTGAATACATGTTTATTTTGTAAAGTTACCGTACATAATGAACGACTGGTGATAAATTTTTAATCTCGTTTGTCGAATGAGCATTATTCTTCTAATGTCAGTATTGACAATGAAAGAATGAATGAAAGAATAAATTGAGGTGCTTTACTTTGTTCATCAAATGAGTGCATTTTTTTTCTAAAATTAGAACACAAGAGGAAAGCTTAAAGTATTAATTGTTTTATACTCAGGTGCAGCCCACTGCTTTCGATGGTACTGAAATATGCAGATTAGATTCCACCACTGTTCATATTGAAATGGTTCATTTTATTGCGCTGAAATAAGTTTCTAGGAGTCCATACAAGATCACATAATGATTAAAAACATTTTTTTTAGTCATGAAGATACTGGATATTTACCTGTTTACATAAATCCACGTGTGGATTGTATTAGATGCCAGCTAAAGATATCACAGATGAATGACAACAAATTTTCTTGAAAGCTTAGAAGATGTTATTTTAGTTAGATTCACGTGGTAAAACCACATGAAGTGTTTGAACGATACTACTTCTCATCGGCGATGGATTTGTTTGGCTAAACCAGGGTGTGGAAATCGTAAAATATTTTTTGCAAGCATTTTATCAAAGACTGATTGATAACACATAGTGAAACTGGCATGTACATACTGAGAAAAGTGGCAGGTTTTCATGATACAGAACGTTAAATAGTCCAGTAATTACGAAATATATCTTTCACTTGACAGACATGTTACAAATTGCAAGCAAAGTTACATTTGGTGTTTCAGATGTGGTAGTGCATCAACAGTGGTATAATGTAATTTCTGACAGTAGCGTAATATGCCCGCTATGTGGAAAGGCAAACGATGACGACGTACACTCTCTGTTCCTCTGTCATGCTCTCAGTGACCTACGACAGGAATATATTCCATTTGAATACTATGCAAACCCATGTCAGTCTCGTGTGTGACCCTCTATTAATGACGAATAAAAATCAAATCATTGTGAGTAATTTGTGCGTATATTTGTATATAGCCTTAAAGGGGCGAGCTGTTATGTTTAATACATAAATGTGTTAATACGTTGATGTTACATAAATACTGCTGTCTTAGTGCGAAGTTGATATCTGAGTCAGTAGATTGAACTTCATGCTCTTGTGTAGTAGACTGTACTTTGTGTATTTTTTTGTATGGTTTGTTGTTATTGTTGTTGTTGTTGTTGTTGTTATACTGACCATGATATGTTTTGAATGTAATCCCCCTTCTGTAGGGGCTGTGGACTATCCTGGATAAAAAAAGATTATCTCTCTCTCTCTCTCTCTCTCTCTCTCTCTCTCTCTCTCTCTCTCTCTCTCTCTCTCTCTCTCTCTCTCTCTCTCTCTCTCTCTCTCTCTCTCTCTCCCCACCTGGCCACCCATTTTGCTCCACATAACACCTCCACCCCACTACCTTCTTGCTCTTTGTCTCTCAATGTACTGGTTCATATACGTAGTCTTATGATTTTCGTCCGGCAATCAAATTGCCAATGACTTTTAAAGTAATGTTTTTTGTGGCAAGTTCGTTCGTTAAAACGTTTGGATTGTGTCCTCAGACACTGTCGTTGATCCATTTAAACAGATACCTAGGCATGCCCTTCAAAGTGTAACCTCTTCACTCCACTAAGACTGAAATTGTCTGACTGGATAAAAGCGGTTTAAAGGCTTGTGTCCCTTTGAACTTACGACTAAGTCAATTGCGCTGAATAGACGGCTCGTATTTGATTTCTTTCCTACCGCAGATAGTAGGGCTGGGAAACTGTGCATTTAAATGGAATGTACTGGCACAACATAGGAAGCCTCGGCTGTGTAAAGAAAGATATTTTGTTCTAATTCAATATTGAAAGATAATGCCTCAAAAAGGAAAGAAAATGCAAAACAGAAATACTCAGAACACTAAGCTCTGTTGTTGAACTGCAATGATCTCATGTTTTCAGGAAAATGTTTCAAACACAAATTGAACGTCTGCTCATGTATGTTGCCAAACGTTTGTATTTAAATACACGCACATGCGCTCTCTCTCTCTCTCTCTCTCTCTCTCTCTCTCTCTCTCTCACACACACACACACACACACACACACACACACACACACACACACACACACACACACACACACACAAACAAACAAACAAGCGCGCTCGAGAGCGTGCATGCACACACACATACGCATACGCACACACATATACATACACAATTTGTCTAATATCACATAGTTTGTGAAAAGACGTTAAATTAAAGTACTACTACTACTACTACTACATACACAATTCGCACATGTACATACACTCGTGCACCACACACACACACACACACACACACACACACACACACACACACACACACACACACACACACACACACACACACGTGTACACTCACCACACACACATACGATGATAATAATGGCTCAGCCAGTGTTAGGTATTTACCCAAGGTCTGACTAGCGCATTGAGTCAATGCAAATGTCAACATTTGCTTAGTCGTAACCACGAGACCTTCTTCTTAAATTCTATCATCTTAGTCTTGATGTATTCATCCATCAACTTTACATCATGCGCAGTGTGGTCTAGAAACTAAACGGATGTGGTGTAGCGTGTACGGACTAGTCCACACGCAATGACACCTCCTTGATGAAACTGAAACTGGTCAAGAGAGGTGCATAATGTGAATGTTTCACCCCTGTGTGTGTGTGTGTGTGTGTGTGTGTGTGTGTGTGTGTGTGTGTGTGTGTGTGTGTGTGTGTACACGAGCGTGCGCCAACCCAAGATTCCCACAGTGCTTTATGTGGTAAATCTGGAGGACGTCTCTTGTATCTGAAAAACATGTGAACCGCATTATTATGGTCTGAATTGTTATAACTGCCCAATATCATATATCTTAAACTGGCATAGGATGTGATATTGTGCAACGTAAATTCAGTAAGTAAAGAAAACTGGACTTATTATGTGAAAAATGTTACGTAGAAAATGATTTTGCTATCGTGTGGATCCACAGCGTAGGTCTCATAAGCAAACATTTGTTTCAAAACTCAAAACCAGATTACTATATTTGGTAAAAAACCACACCAGCATTCAGACATTAAAGGTGAATCAGAACACGCCTACACCTGCTTTTGTTTGTCTAAAAGCATGTTTATACACAAAAAACAGGCCAGCAAGATCAACAGACAAAAAACAAGACCAAGGATGATGACGTATTTGGCATATATTTCAAACTGAAGATTGTCTGGTCATCATGGCACCCCACAAATTATGCTCGATTTATACTTGCATTTTTTTAATGTTTAATGCTAACAAATAGATGGTTTTGGTCCTATATATCTAGACATTCTCCATTTCCTTTCTGGAATTCCACTGTTGATGGTGAAGCTGTTTTATTGTTTATTGAAAGCTCTTGAATATTAAACACAGATTTTAATTTTCAGAAAGACCTAGTAAAAAGTAAGCATCTCATTTTTCTGTCCCATCTTCTGTGCCATCTCTGTGGCGTTGTACCCACGCCACTCATTTCGACCCCTCGTTCACAGCCACAGACCAGCCCATCCTACCACAGCCCAGCACTGGCAGTCCACTGGGCAGTCAGTGTCATGTCATCGAAAGGCAACCCACCAGAGGAGACACTGCACTGCTGTAGAGTCACTTCGGTGGTGTTCAGTGGTGCCCGTTCCAATCCAACATACGCAGGACACCACCTACTAAGCCCCTACTAACGACAATAATTGCTTAGTTCCGGAGCTGGCGTGAGTGGACTCTCCCTTTAGAGAGCTCCCCACGTCCATCCGATGACAGCCCCCATGAATTCGCCGATTCCGATAACCCTAGCAGAATCAAACCAAGGCCATGGACGTGGAGAAGAATATCGAAACTGAATTCACCACGAGAGCAGGGCATGAAGGGCCAAAGAATCTGTAACCTTTTTTCAACTGCTGATCAATGACGATGAGGATGATGAAGATGATGCTACATATATCCATTCCTGACTGAAACTGCATGACAGTGCTGTACACTACGCTCGCTGTTATGATATATCCTGGCATTAACCAGACTCGAGAGACACAGACACCTGCAGTGTTGGTGATGAAATTGAGCAACACTCTCAGAGACGCGCATCCATTAAGTGGATGAAACTCGACTGTGCTGTCCCGGTTTTCCCAGTTTAGCTTACAGCAAACTACACTTTGGTTAGGAGCCAGTCGGGGAAAAACATTTCAACAAATAAATGGCTGTGATGGGAATCGAACCCATAACCTCCCAGCTGGGATGTGCATCACTATCCTGCACTGTGGCGGGTCAGAGTGTTTATTATTCTGTTTAAATTACAGGATGGTGATGCTCTGATCTAATGGCAAAATTCAATTCAGAAGCTTGGTGTGTTAATCAGAATACTTTTTATCTCATTGTTTCATATTGAGATTTCGTTCCATTTCTTGCATAATCTTGCATAATAAGATAAAGCTCAGTTGGCAGGAAGCCAGTTTCATGATCCTAATGATCCTGGAGTTGCAGGTTTGACACTTGTCAGTTTGTTCTTTGAAGATTATCTTCTGGATGCATTTCCACAAACAGGCTTTCACATGAGGCTATAAACCGAGATTCCATCATTATGTGAATGTACATATAGTATCTTGCGCTCATGTAAAAAAAAAAAAAAAAAAAAAACATTACCAACGTTCAGTTCAGAAGAGAAAGCTAGTTTGGCCATTGGTATGGATGACACATAGTATGCATCCCCTGCGAAACCCATCTATGTATGCATGCGTGCGTGCGTGCATGTGTGTGTGTGTGTATGTGTGTGTGTGTGTGTGCGCGCGCGCGCGCGCGTGCGTTCGCTCTCGCCATTCCTTCAAGCCAGTCTATACCATGTAGAATGTTCTGTCACAGCCTAGTATTGACAGTTCAATGGGGTAGAATAAGGCTGTCGTGAGAACGCTCACAGAACAGACACTGCACTGCTGGTGAAGTTCAGTTTGTGCCTATTCTAAGCCAAAGTATTCAGGGTACCACTTCAAAGATGTTAGCCACAGTATATGGGACCATACTGAAGTAGCAAGGTAATATTGGGGGGTTATTATCTTTAATATTTGTCTTACTTGGGAAGCGCTATTTTTAAGTCAAAAGACAAAGTCGGTGTAGGTAGGGATTGACGGGGGTACTTGAACTTTCTGAACCCCAGGTAGTGGTGGAGATCTGTCATTGAGGATTCACATCCGAGACACACTCAAAGAGACAGTCAAACGGACAGAGGATGACGTCGGGTAGCGCCTAATCTAGAAAAGACAGGACACTCCTACGCAACTACTCTGCTTTCTGTGGGAAGGATGATAGTCCGGCCTGTCCACACCCTCTCGCCACTCTCCTGCAATGATTCTGTCAGCCATCCCCCTTCTGCACCCGTCAACCACATTTCATCCCTGTCTGTTTCAAACAAACCCGTTTCAAAGTTACAAGCTTAACTTTCTGTCTTATAAGGCGAGTCAACCCCATGGCAGTGATCTGTTGTAGGGCTTACGTATTTTTTGACTATTAGTATTTCTTCTTTTCCCCCCCTCCTTCATTTTATCCATCTGCTTGTTTTTTCTTCTTTGTTCTTCTCATCTTTATTAAATAAAAGTATTTTCTCCTCTCTCTCTTCCTGTTCCTCCTCTTCCCCTTCTCCTTCATCCCTTCTCCATCTCCTACCCCTCTCCTCCTATCCTCTTCCAGCTCCAACTCTTCTTTGACCTTCTCCTCTTCATCTTCCTGTTACTGCAACTACTACTACTACTATGATTGCAGTCACTACTGTAAGTGGCGGTAATAGTACTACTACTATTCATTCTTCTTGTTCTTTCTTCATTCTTTTCTCTTTCCACGCTAGAAACTGAGGTCGCCTTCCCACAGAGTTTTTAGTTTCGTTAACAAAAAACAAACTTTTTTCTTTATTGCTAACAAGAAGTTTCCAGGCCTAAAGTGCAGAGTTTTCGTTAAACCTCTCTCTCCCCCCCCCCCCCCCCCCCCCCCCCTCTCTCTCTCTCTCTCTCTCTCTCTCTCTCTCTCTCTCTCTCTCTCCATTTTCTTGGCTAAACGAAAATGGCAATTTTAATGATTTGGTCTCAGGTAGCCAGTGAGACCCACAGAGAAACACAAAGGCCATGTCTTGGCTGTCACATAACGTTGGGGAACTCAGCATGGAGCGCTTTTCTTCCATAAGCATGCTCTGGTCAGTAGGAAGATAGGCTAAGACGGGAGTATGGCAGGAAAAAGGTCGTGGAGGGAGGAGGGGGGGGGGGGGGGGGGAAGCAACTACAAATGTTTGCTGGATTTATGTTGTTCTGCATTTTTGTGGTTTTAGGGGTTTGGGTTTTTCCCTTTTTGCTTTGTTTTTGCTTTGTTTTGTTGCGTTTCTCTGGGAGCTGCCGCATTGCGCAAACTCCTCCAAATGTGTTGACATGATGAATAAATGAGAGGTCATTGTACCTTTTGCCCTCGCCCCGTTCCCCAACCCCTTCACCTGCAAAAAAAAAAAATGTAAAGGAAAGAAAATATCGACAAAAGTATCTCTGTGTTCTAGCCTCTTCTCCCTTCCTGCATCCTTTTATTCCGTTCTCCTTTCAATCCCTTTCCTGTCAGCATCCCCCCCCCCCCCCCCCACACACACACACACTCACTCTCTCTCTCTCTCTCTCTCTCTCTCTCTCTCTCTCTCTCTCCCTCACCCCTCACACACAGGCACGCGCACGCACACACACACACACACACACACGCGCGCGCGCGCGCGCGCGCGCGTGCACTAATACTCACGAGTACTTTTCCATGATTAGTTAAATCCTCACATTTCAGTCGATCGATACTCGCTGGTCGGAGTTTTCAACAACTTCCGGCAGCAGGGAGATGTCATTTATTCAGCTGGGCTATCTATGGGGTGACTCACGAGACTGGCTCTGTGTGATCGTGGTGGTCAGGTTGACAAAGAGCTCTGACACCGGGTGCGCAAGGGGACACCCAGAGTGATGAGGACGACCTGCAAGGCAAACAAACCTATAGAAACGGTGGTGCCAGAGAAACCCGGCCCTGTGCTTGTTTCCTCTTTATTTCAGTTTTGTTTTCATTGTATGGCTATTGACATGTCAAGTAAAAAAAAAAAAGGCTTTGAAGCTTTACTGGGATTACTTAAAGGTAATCAAACGGCAGCTGGAAACAGAAAAAAACCGACAATATGCAGTCTGTGACATTCCTTTTTATTTTCCCCTCAAATAATTCTATTTCATAGTGGCCGTTTCGAAAGATTAAAGTGTTCATTTCCTTTATTACTTTTTAATAATACAGCTCCCTTTTGTATTCTCTCCAGAGATTAGGGCTTTTGTTCTGTTTGCCTGAATATATTTTTTCTTTAAAAAAAAAATGTTTCTTGCTTGGATAAATGGGGTAATTAAATTTTCTTTGCGTTGATTTGTTCACAGATGTGCTAAATGATCTCTCTCTCTCTCTCTCTCTCTCTCTCTCTCTCTCTCTGCCT
Source organism: Conus betulinus (assembly GCA_016801955.1). Classification (NCBI taxonomy): domain Eukaryota; kingdom Metazoa; phylum Mollusca; class Gastropoda; order Neogastropoda; family Conidae; genus Conus; species Conus betulinus. Next base: position 260,149 of record JADBJO010002470.1, read on the forward strand.
CTCTCTCTCTCTCTGCTCTCTCTCTCTCTCTCTCTCTCTCTCTCTCTCTCTCTCTCTCTCTCTCTCTCTCACCGCGCAACTTCCTGTTCCCCATCCCTATCACACCACCTGCCCATCCCTTCCCATTTCAGTTTACCGGCTAACGAGTATTACCTTTTCTTCACGTAATAAAGCAGCCATGCCTTTTATACGGTGCTTTTGTTGTGAGGAGGCGGCTTGGTGATTATTTGGTTTTCAGGCTCCTTCACTGACAGAGGTCAATGAAACGGACATTTCATCACGTCGGTCTGAGGCATCTTGCTTTTACGTTACGACTGATTTTGGTCGAGTGTTCGTTTTTTTTTCAGTGTTGGATTTCTCATTGGTGCTGAAGGCAACGTGTTGCAGAATCCAGCTCTCGATCGTACTAAGACGATGATGAAATATTGTTTTCTGCTATTGCAATCATTACCATAATTGTTGTAATTGATAATACGATGGAATAGTTTCACTTCTGTTATAATCTCATTATAATTGTTATGAATAACGCTATGATGATGTAGAGTTACCACTTCTACTACTGCTGCTGCTACTACTTCTACTGCTGCTGCTGCTGCTGCTGCCGTTATTAACGTTCTTGTTATCGTTGTTGCTGCTGCTGTTGTTATTGTCATCACAATTAATTTTTTTTTCTTTTCAAATAAATAAGTAGATAAAAGAAAACTAAAGACAGAACACGTTTGCTCAGAAAGGAACCATTTTGGGGGAGACGGTAGTTAGGTTGGCCTTTGAAAATAGGGAAAAGGATGGTTTACTGTATAATATAGAAAACGAATATCCAGTTAATACCGCACTTTTTTCATACGGAACTGAACATGACATTTTTCCACAAAAACATATTTTCAATCACAGTGTGAAAGTTGTATTTATAGGTGATTGTGTTAACACTGCATTTCAAAACTTTGCAAATTATAGAATAAAATCAAAATCTGCGTGTGCACGAACATTTTGTTACACACAGAATAAGATCATTTTTCATAAAAATTAATGTTTTGACATTGAATACATTTACCTAGAAATGTCCGTCGAGTTTCATTCGAAAAATCAGATGTCACACGATATCAATGGTTTGTTCTAAAGCACAGCAGAAATTGCATATAGGAGAGAAATGATTTCATACAGGAACAAGCGAAATAGAAATGAATATACAAAACATGGTGCAAAGTGAGGCCGTTTTAATGTACAGTACAGCACAAAACATGCATTGTCGACAACAGTGTCTTCACAAATCATTGGCAGCCGACAAAAAATTGCACGAACGATACTCCACTAATAGCAGTCAGTATGAGTAAATTCAGTCGTCTGCTTTGTATTGTACCCCATATCTGCGTTACTTCGCGCCTTGTTTCGTGTATTCATTTCACTTCGCTTCCCTTCGGTAAGGCAGCCGTCTGTCTCATTTTCCTTACACAGGAACAGACGTCTCTGGTCAACAGCGCATGAAGCAGTCTAGACTGGCATCATATCCCCAGCGGCATTTAAACAAGGAGAGAAAAAAATTGCTTTCCATCTGAAATTTTGATACACGTTACTCCAGTTTGGACGCAACAGGGATGGATGTAGACTTGAACATAACACGGTGGTTGTTTTATTTCTCATGTTGTGACATACTCAAGCTTCAAGATCGTAAATTTATGTTGTGCTGTTATTACGATGTTCAGTTCAGTCTAAAAAGATTGCTCTCATTTTGGTTTCGAGCATGAAAAGATAGCACTTCTGACTGCCGATTATCTAGTTCTAAATTCCTCAAAACACGTTTAATTACAGTCTTCGTTTGCTAGCTGATATATGTAGTAAACATTGCATTTGCTCAGCCTTTGATAACAATGCTGTTTTCGTGTCGTGCATATCATCATAATAACGAATTTCTCCTGGTGAAAGTTTGCTAGTGTCTGATGAGCTACCTTGTATTAAATGCCTCTTGCGAACACATCTTACCTAACCAAATTTTCTATATTTGTATTGCCACAGCTGAATAATCTGCTCATTTTTAATGAGAAAGAGCAGAACACACTTTTGACGGGTTTTTTTTTTCCTAATCAATGCTAATGTCTCAGGCTGTAGTATCTTTAGCCAGTTTATTTTTTATTGAAGACAGAAAACTTGTCAACATCCAACATTTTCAAATCACCGTGTGAATATGAACTGAAAAGTATTGACTTCTAATGTTGCTATTACGCCAAAGTGAAACTTACCTGTACTGACGATACTACAGCTTTATAATCTCTTTATCCCGTTTTCTGAGAGAAGGCATACGGACAATGTGAACGATAGACTCCTGCAAGTTTCTTGTATGGACATGAAAGTCCAACTGTTTTCCCAAACGAACACAAACTCTGCGTGGTGAGAGGCGCAGCAAAACTTTTATCAGCATCTTCAAACGTTTACGATTACGCATTATCTTCACCATTCTAAAAGCAACAGATAGGGAACGATTTTAGTTAATTAAGAAGCAAGGTCAGCAATGCCTCTCGAACGACATTCGCAACATTCTTCTCTTTTCTGTGTTCTTTCAGATCGAGGAAAGGCAGAAGGCGCATGCTGAAGCAAAGGACGTCATGAATCCTGCCAGGGCAACTAGCGGTCGTCTTCCTCTTCACCCGTGAACGCTTCTTGACAACCACCTTGTTTTGTGTACGGACATCCGCATCACGGAGCTGCTTTAAGTTATCGAGCAACTGGTCCACCAGCTCTGTTATTAATCATTGTGTTGATTGCTGATCTGATCAAACCACCGTCTTGCAAAAGGTGCTTGCAAACGATATGCCTGTGGGGGGGGGGGTGATCTTTGGTGTCGAGAGCATTTCAATTATCTTTGATTTTTTTTCTTCGCTTTGCTGGCGAACTATGAAGAGTCCTTTGCTTCAGAAAATATGTCATGAATTCAATATAGTATTTCAAGCCGGTAATAACTTGACACTCTGTGATTGCGAAAGTGTAGGAATACTGGTTAACAAATCAGTTTGAATATCGGCAGCAGGCAAAAAATGAGCGTGACCCGATCATGTCGTAGCAGAATCGGTCATCCCGGCTGAAACTATAATCCCGAGAGGAGTAAGTGTGTGGGTTGTTGGACATGGCTATGCTACGCACCATGGCGACCCGCTCTACCTTCCGTCCCCCGCCCTTCGTGTCGGAGTCCAAAGGGACAGGCTTTCCTCTCCCTACCCACATTGTCCTCACCTCCCTCCACACCCCGGCTCCCAGCCATCTGTCTGGGACCTCCTTCCGCACCGTCTCCTCCGCCGCATCCGTGAACAATGAAAGCTTTGTTCAGAACATGATGGACCAAGGGGGCGGAAAGGCGGTGAGTGACGAACCGGAGTGGTGGAATTTCACTGACGTCAACTTGACTACACAGTCAGCCGTGACGTCAGACATGCCGTCAGCGGAGCACCAGTTCCCCGCGGGCTATCCAAGTGGTTACACCTGGCCACACATCATCATCGCCAGCATCATCGTCACCATCGTCATACTGATCATCGTGGTGGGCAACTTCTTGGTGATGTGGGCTATCATCAGGGACAAGAATCTGAAGGGCACACAGAACTACTTCATCGGCTCGCTGGCCTTGGCGGATTTCCTGCTGGGCCTGTTCATTGTGCCCTTTTCCCTGGCCAACGAGCTGATGGGCTACTGGCACTTCGGGACCGTGTTCTGCGAGGTCTGGAAAGCCATCGACGTTCTGCTGTGCACAGCCTCCATCACCAGTCTTTGCCTCATTTCTCTGGACCGCTACTGGTCCATCACCAAAGCCATACACTACTCCAGGCAACGCACTCCGAAACGTGCGGCCGTCATGATCTTCTTTGTGTGGTTCGTCTCAGCTGCTATTTGCATTCCGCCTCTGATTGGCTGGAATCAGCCAGCGCCAGACTCTGACTGGCCGATCTGTGCTCTCAGCGAAGACATCGGTTACGTGTTGTATTCTTCAATGGGCTCCTTTTACATCCCGGCTTTCATCATGGTCTTCGTGTACTTCAAAATCTACCAAGCGGCCAAGGCGCGTGCTCAGAAGAACGTAACCAAACCACCACGCGGGACACACCCCGGAAAAGCGAGCAAAAATCCACCGAGTCCAGCGGCACGGAACACCCCAACCAGCGGCAGCAGGACCAGTCCCAGTACAGCCTGGACAACACACTGACCAACACAGTGACCATCACACAGACCAACACCCTGCAACACTCTGACGTCCGTCTGGAGGGCAAGCATGACAGCCGGGTAAAGGTAGCACGTGTGTGTGTGTGTGTGTGTGTGTGTGTGTGTGTGTGTGTGTGTGTGTGTGTGCGCGCTTATGTTATGTGTGTGTGTGTGTGTGTGTGTGTGTGTGTGTGTGTGTGTGTGTGTGTGTGTGTGTGACTGTATTGGAAGGGGAGAGGGCTGAATGGATGAGTGTGTAGAAGTGGGGGGGGGGGGGGGGGGGGGGGGGGTTAGAAAACAGATATTTCACCCATATAAACGTATTTTCATACAATCCTATGAAGATTGACTCTCTCTCTCTCTCTCTCTCTCTCTCTCTCTCTCTCTCTCTCTCTCTCTCTCTCTCTCTCTCTCTCTCTCTCTCTCTCCCCCACCGAGCAGTAAGCAGAGAATCTATAATTTACAACGACATCACCACTGAACAATGGTATGAGCATTTTTGGAATGTATTCAATGAAACAATCTCAAGGAAACGCCTTGAAGATGATGTTGTTAAAGAAGGTAATGAGAAAGGTGCGTCTGATGTTTTATTTGAGGAACCCGTTTTCAAGCAAGAGATCTTTGCCAGTATTGATGACCTAAAAGCTGACAAAAGTGCATGTCCCAACAAAATTTTCAGTGAACTGTTAAAACATGCAGGCGATACAGTAACCGACATTCTCGCTGTATTTTTCACTAAGCATTTTGATTCTGAAATCCCACCAGGTGAAAGGTGAAATCCATCACCGTTCGTATTCACAAGAAAGAAGATGTGAGCACGCCAGATAACTACCGTGGTGTAGCTTTTTTTTTTTTTTTTTTTTTTTTTTTTTGCGTTTCTAATCAAGTAGACACGTCTGTTTTGAATAAAAGATTCACTAAAAGGGCCGGCTGAAAGGAAGGAAAAAAAATCACAGAAGAGCAAGCAGGCTTTAAAACTGGTCACAGTAAACCATATTCTTACATTGTGTGCAACAGTGCAGAAATTTTGGTTAAGAATAGTAAACTATATGTTGCCTGTGTTGATTTATAAATTAAAATAAACTTTCTATCCAATGAATAGAATCGTACTTTGGACAGTCCTGAGGAAAACTGGAGCAAACGGTAGATCGTATTGTGCTCTTAGAAGTGTTTGCGACTCTACCCTGGCATGTGTACATTATAAGAACTTTCGTTAGAATTATTTTGAATGTCCTAGAGGTGTTGGAGCGTGATAGCTGTTGAGCCCCATACTTTTCTTCTTTTTTTTATCAATAAACTTGCTATTGATTCGTCAAGAAGGGATAAGCATAGTATTCGGCTTATCCCAGATGCTATAGGGATATGTATACTGTTCTTGCTGATTATGTTCTACAGAAATCATGAAGTTAAAATTACAGATTCATATGCTTGTCTAGGAATATATATTTTTCAATAAAATTACGTATCCTTACTTTTTTATGTGAGACTGAGTCACACATATATTTAAGTTGCTAAGAAGACTAAGTACAACAGCTCGGCATCTCTTTCAGAAGCTGTTTGATATACAAATTCATCCAGTTATGACTTACGCAGCCGAGGTTTGGGGCCTTCAAAAAGATAGCGAAATCGTACAAACTATACGCATTTGGCTTAAGAAGATTTCTGGATATTCCTCTGCAAACCTCAAACAAACTGATCTATGGAAAACCAACGGATACTCACTTAACATTAAAACGTTAGTTAAATATATTAGATGCTGCGTGAAGCCCTTTAAATTATCCGTCATGACATTATAGACTGGTATATGAAATGCACCTTGTTCTTTATGAGTGTGAGCATACCAACTGGGTAACCAATGTGCAGAAAGTCGTAAGTGAAAATGGATTTGGCACAGTGTGGTTGTCGGAAAGAGGTTTTTTTGTGTGCTGATTTTAAAGACATACTTATTTCATGTAAGATGCAAAACTGGCACTCTGCATTAGAACACAGTTTGAATTATGCTTTTAAAAATGCTTTCCACCCAGAGGTACATGAATTTGATTACAAACACCTGCCACAAAGAAATTTTATAAGATTTCGACTCGGGGTAAGTGGGTTTTGATAATCGAGAGCAATGGTTTCTGGATCAAACACAAGCTGATGGTAAATGTTCATTAGTTGAAAAAAAAATGGAAAATGAAGTGTTTTTCAATTGTACTGCACAGCGTACCATGATGTCCTGAAAATGTGTACAGCACTTGACACGCCTTCTTATATTCATGCCAAAATTGTATTACAACTATTTAGTCAGGCAGTAATGAAAACAAACCTTGCAAAATTCCTGTCACAAGCGAAGAATGTTAGGATAACGGAAATGAAAAAGAAACAACTCGCGATTTTGTTTATATCTGTTTGTCTGTGTCCTTGGCGGTAACTACCCCCCTCTGTTTCCAAATTTTGCTTCAGTTTCCGCCTTCAGTCACTCCGTTTTGAAACTACACGGAATAATGGTCAAGATGATCGGCTGTTGTTGTGTGTGTGTGTGTGAGTGCGGGGGTGTGTTGTGTGTGTGTGTGTGTGTGTGTGTGTGTGTGTGTGTGTGATGGGAGAGAATGGAGGCAGAAGGGTGGAGGACGGAGGAATTTGCCGAGACGAGGTGCAAGCTAGGGGCGTGGAAAGGGATTTTACTAAGATATGTTTATTCATGCCCCCTTGCCTGAAAGGCTTAACTGCTGAATGGACGTTTTTTTTTTCTCTCTCTCTCTCTCTCTCTCTCTCTCTCTCTCTCTCTCTCTCTCTCTCTCTCTTTCTCACGGTTAAACAGTTAGAGATTTGTTTATATAAAACATTAAAAAGCGAACTATGTATGTAACATAAAGAATACCAAGGTCAATTTTCGACATGATTTATGATGTACGTTCCCATTCTAAAGGGCTATGGCCTTTAAGAATAATACATTTGGCTCTCTCTCTCTCTCTCTCTCTCTCTCTCTCTCTCTCTCTCTCTCTCTCTCTCTCTCTCTCTCTCTCTCCCTCTATCTATCTATCTATCTATCTATCTATCTACCTACCTATCTATCTATGTATCTATCTATCTATCTATCTATGTCTCTGTAGAGGTCTGAGGACAGGAAGCAAAGCACACCAAACGTTACCTACAACGATCCCTTGCAGTATATAGCTTTGACTTTGAGAGTGTAGACGTCAGTGATGAAGATGAAATGTGCTTCCCTGTATTGTTTCGCTCTAGGTCGACGTCACACGACCATTTAGGGCAACTGAATCGTGCACAATTATTTGTTCATCATGTTGATTTGCTCACTTACACGAAGAGTGCAGAAATATCAGCTTTACAGAATTACAGCAGGGTGTGGAGGTTCCAGTCAGGCCATAGCACTTACTGATTTAAGATAGCACATCACCTATTTGACAAGTCTAAAAGGGTTTGAATAGGTGCATGGTATTCAAAGTGCTTGAAAATGTTCTTAATTTCTGCCAAGAGGTCTAGATGCATAACATTGTTCTAACTTAAACATAGATTGAATCAAGGCACAGGCTTCGCTTCAGTCCAGCTTTTTGAGATAGAAACTAGGAAAGTTTAAGTTACCAGCCAATCAGTGAAAGCTTTGAAAGCCTTATTTATCCTTACCACCATGCTTTGCGCAATAAACCCACACGTCATTTTTATGACATAGTAGTTTCATTATGCAGCAAAAAGCCCTCAAATGTCCTCCGAAAACCACCCTTTTCACTTGAGGGTGTGGAAAAATGATTTCATTTATTGCAAAACCGTGGGATACAAAAAACACACAGAGAGAGAGAGAGAGAGAGAGAGAGAGAGAGAGAGAGAGAGAGAGAGAGAGAGAGAGAGAGAGAGAGAACGGGAGGCATAAGCATAAGAAGGGAGACGACACTGATTGAAATATGAAGATTATTGTTATCAGAAGAAATATGAAGAACGTTGTTAGCAGAAGAAGAATACGGAATATTATGACTTTTACTAAGTCGCAGTTCTTTGAATTGTCATTCGAAGTCGCCGTTAATTTTGTTCTGTATTGCTTGAAATAATTTGAAACTTTTCTCCAGAACGCGAATTCCTGTTTCTGCTTGTGAGACAGATGTGACGTTTTACTGGCTCCGCCATAAACTTACTGTTTGGTTCTGCCAGGTCCATCAATCCTTGATGTCGTCATCCTTGGAAGAGCTGGAGGAGGGCATGATGATGTCCGACTGCAAATGTGTCAACGAAATCGTGGAGGAGGTCACCACGCCGGCCCCCACCTCGGAGGATGAATCGTGTCGTCAGCTGCAGGACTTCAGGACCCGCTCCCTGTCCCTGCCCTGCCGGGCGTTGAAGCACGACGAGCTCACCAAGCTCATCTCCACTGATTCTGACTCCTGCGACGCCTTGGCTGGCCCCGTCCTCAACCTCATGGACCGGGGCCGCCTGGCCTTAAGCCCCCACCACCACCACTGACACAGATTCCTCGTTGGACCTGTCTCATCTACAGCTGCAGCCATCCCATCCCCCGCCGCACTACACACTACCGGCGGGGAGCCTCACGTCTCTCAAGACCATCACGCCCCCGCCGTCTGAACCCAGTACTCCCGTCAACACGCCGGTGAACACGCCTCAGACGGAAGCAGTCGTGCCGCAAGACAACGGCGCTATGCAGCAGTTTAAAATCATGGAGCCCAAGCAGAACGGGGACGTGGAGAAGAGCCCTGGCTCACAGGCCAAGCCAGCCCGGCAGACTAAGGGCCTCTTCGGCAGCCTTCGCCGGCAGCTGTTTCAGACCAACAACGGCAGGGTCGGGGAGAAGCAGAAAGCTTTGCCCAAGAAGAAGGAGCACAAGAAAGCGGGGCGCGAGGACAAGAACGACTTCTTCTCGGCGGAGCGCCAGAAGCGAAAAACTGGCGAAAGCTCGTGAGCGTCGTGCGACGCTGGTGTTAGGTCTGGTGATGGCGGCCTTCATTCTGTGCTGGCTGCCCTTCTTCCTGCTCTATGTGGTGTCCGCCTTCTGTGTGGGCTGCATTCCCATGATGGTCTTCACCGTTTTCTTCTGGATCGGCTACTGCAACTCCGCCCTCAACCCCATCATCTACACCGTCTTCAACAGGGATTTCCGCAGGGCCTTCCAGCGTATTCTCTTCGGCCGCGGCGAGGAGGCCGCCGATGAGAAATCCGTTTGCCTTTTGGCAGGCGACCGTCAATAATGCGCGAGTGTGTGATGAGTAGGGTTTGAGGCAAAAAGTGTTCGTTGGTGCATTGTGGTGATAACAGAGGGTCCAGATATGAGTTCTACAGGGGCAACAGAGCAAAACATACTGTGAAACCGTGGGGAAAACTACCTTCATCAATGTAATGTGGGGTGTGGGTGTGTGGGTGTGTGTGTGTGTGCTGCTATTAAACGTTTTAGGAGGCAAACAAACAAAGCGATTCCTGAAATTGAAGCTGGACATTGATGTGGGAAAAAACTGGAAAGTGAAAAAATATTATTGGGTGTCTTAAAGGCATCGCAACTTTATCTGAGATGAAGGAGTAATCATAGTGTGAAACACTTTTCGTCTTTTAATTTTGCTGGTGCCCAGAGGTCTCTGCGGATGTCTTTGAATCAACTGATTGTTAGATATCTTTTCCTATTTCATTTTTTTCCTAACATACAAAACAACTCTCTCTCTCTCTCTCTCTCTCTCTCTCTCTCTCTCTCTCTCTCTCTCTCTCTCTCTCTCAAGTGTGTAGCGAATCCGTCGCTTCTATAGCTTGTTAAAGAGACGCAAATGAGTAGGTGTTCTACCTCAATTGCGACAAAAGTTTTCCATTTGGAAATCTTCAATAAATACAAACAATTATCTTCATGCTATTTACCTTCAAAACAAAAGACTGATTTGATGAAAGAGGCCGGTCACAACTTAAGATTGTGAGAGATTAAAAACAAATTGTTGGAAACGAAAACGCGGAAATGATATATCATGTTTTGTGTTGCAAAGTCAGTGAGAGTTTCTTGCGGCTCGCTTATACGTAGCACAGATCATACATGCAGAAGAACACTTTGAATCGTGCTGTTGCCCTTTAAGTGTATATGATGACGTACTTGAATTGCATCGTTTTGCTCTCCTTACAGTGTGATTAATTTCCCATTGAATTTTGTGCGTCGATACGTTCAACTGAAACCCTTTCCACAGTGTTTGTGTGATCCATGAGATGCACGTCGTGTCGGGCTGACGCTTTGTCTGTGATGACTGTGTACTCATCTGTTGTGGCAGCTGTAGATAGTGAACGAATCAAATGAATCGTTACGGCCGGTACACGCGACCATCAGCGATCATTGTCTCTGTCAGGTGAAGATGATTTGGTCTGTTGGTGTAAGCAGAAAATGTGTCGGCTTTTGAGAGCAGAGGCTTGACAAAGTACCTTCGGTGGAGAAAGTCATTGTGTGTGTGCGTGTTTTTTGTTTGTTTGTTTGTTTGTTTTGATTTGGTTTTTGGTTTTTGCTGTTTGTTTTTAGGGGGTGGCAGGAGAGAGAGAGAGAGAGAGAAAGAAAGAATGTTGCTTATAGCCCAGTCGACAGCAAAGGCCCATATCAGGGCTGTCACCGCGTTGAAGTCAACTCTAGTCATTAAAAAATGACCCACTCAATGCACTTTACAAAAACACAAAGGGAAAATGCGTTAAAAATCTTTCCTCCGTAAAATCTTAAATCAGCTGAAAAATGTTAATCTCCAGAAATTAAAAAATCACACCCCAAAATAAGGTGTTTATGGAGTCTGCTGTAAAGTGTTTATGTCACACATCATGCGAGTCCCAACATTTCAAAAAACATGTTTCATTATGAGTGGTACACGGCATGCAATGCTCCACGCAGCTTCTTCACCGTTTAAAAGATAGGAATGGGTATAAAAGGACTTGCTTGCATACAAACGGCACAAGACTGTCTCTTTTTACAGTTGGTCCACGGAACATGATAAAAAGTCTTTCAGGTTTGGAGGGATTGGATTTGTTTTTTTTATTCGCCTGCGAGTTCCATTCCTCTTTCCAGAGGCCTTTGACATAAGCTTGAGCTTTGGGTTTCAGATCGGTGAGGGATAGTAATCTGCTCGACTCTTTCTTTGTGGCGCTCTTGGCAAGGTGATCAACCACCTCATTGCATCGAATGCCCACATGCCCGTGAACCCAAGCGAAAACTATGTTGTATCCATCAGATTTCAGAGAGGTGTATAGTTCAAACAATATCAGCCGCTGAGGATGTTTGAAGTTACGGTCGGCAATGGCCTCCAAAGCAGAAAGCGAGTCTGGGGCGGCTTCTAGAAGTATTGGGCATCGATCATTTAACACATATAGTACAGTTAGTTACTTCTTCTAGTTGTCTTATCTCCGTAGCATGTTAGTGGCATTAATTTCACGCCATAGTCCCAGTGTCTGGTCGCCTTTCATCATCTTGTCACAAATGGAGACCCTATACTTGCCGTGAAGTCATATCGGTGGTGTTCATTGGTGCCTGTTCAGATTCAACTTAATCAGTAAACCATCTACTATTACCGACAACAAAAATTACGCGGTAAATAACCTTCTTTATTATTTGAATAGCAATATTTATTGCTTTCCGTTTAACTTTCTACGTCTTGTTGAAGGTTTCCTAATAATGATGGTGGAGACAGGCTGTATGAGCGCCTTCGACGACAGTTCCATGAATTTTGCTGCCATAACGTCGCCTCAACGACAGTCCCGATGAAACGAAGGCCCCTTTAAAATTGCCAGCAGCAATCGTCACAATGACTCTAATATCATTGTGTCCCTCCGACCACAGTCCCCGTGATTCTGCCGTCATAACACCCACTAATGACGTCATCACATCACTTCAACAAAGTCCTCATAAACCAGCCATCATCGTGTCCTTCTAAAGACAGTCCCCGAGAATCCGAAGTCATCAAATCCCTCCAACGATAGTCCCCATAAATCTGCTGTCATCACAACCTGCCAGAGACAGTCCTCTTGAATCTGCCGTCAGTGCGTCTCTAACGGCAATAGTCTACATGCATCTGCCTCCGCAATGTCCCTCCATCGACAATCCCTACGAATCTGAACTCATCGCGCCCAATGAATTTGCCATCATAACATTCCTCCAACGACAAAACCCATTCATCTGCATGCATTGTCCCACCAACGACAGCCGCCACGAATCTGCAACCATAACCTCTATGACGACAATCCCAACGAGTCTGCAGTTATAATCCTGCCAACGACAGTCCCCACGAACCTGCCATCAACACGTCTTTCCAACGATAATTCCCTTGATTCTGAAGTCATCACTGTTGCGTTGGTACACATAAGTAGTTATTTATGTTGTCCTACATTCGTTTCACAATCTTTAAAAATTACATCATATTTATTTTCTTGTGGTATAACTGCCGTTTATTTACCTGAACTTCTAGGAGGTGTTTATATATACCGTGTTCTGTAATAGCAATCTTCCACAAATGTAGATAGAGTCAGTGGGCACAACATCCCTCCTCTTCGTAATGAGGAAAATTATTTTGAATCATCTCATTTAAAGATTTTAGAGATTTACATATCATTTATGTGAGACAAATAAGCCATTAATATTTACAGAATAACATTTTTGAATTCTAAAGTTTACTTATTTACTTCAGTTTCGAGTTAATCAGATATTGCAGTAAGGATATATTATTGACTCGTGTATGTTAATAATACTCATTGTCTGAGAACATTAACTCTAGAAATTCAATACAGCTAGCTGAACACCTCGAGTCATTCCTATCAAGAGGCTAATAAACAGTTCATCGACACTCATTTAGACAAAGAGCTGAGTGATGTGAATGAAAAGTATTTGAAGGTAGTCTTTAAATAGCTCTGGCTTTGCAAGTGTGGATGTTGACACCGTTTGAATTTTTTTCTTCAGCATAATATATGTCAGTTCACATATCTTTCGTAATAGTGAAACCTGAAATAGCTTTTTTTTTTTTCAGTTTTTCCAAATGATATTTATGTAGTTTAAATTTTAAATAATGAAAGAAATATAACCTCAGCCACGGAATTTTGATATGTCATACTACCTTGAAGCCATTTGTATTCAAAGTTCATTTCAGGATATTGTCTCCAAATTCCTTTGGCTTCACTCGTGTTTCACCGAGGTCGTTTCACAGGTGGTGTTGGTGGTTAGCAGTCACTGGCGAGAGTCACTCAGGTCTGACCTTTCATGCTGGTAGCAGGAAGTCATCACATCTCTCTCTCTCTCTCTCTCTCTCTCTCTCTCTCTCTCTCTCTCTCTCTCTCTCTCTCGTTTTTGTTGTGCTTCTGGGGATGAAGCTGAAGTTGGTGGTGATCGATCTACTTTGCTCTCTGCTGGCTTCATTTTGATGAGGACCGTGTAGACCGGGGTCCAGACGATAGCTAATGCTTCCTTTTCTGTTTTAAGGTATTGTCTGTCAATGCCGGCGAGGCTTCCACTGGCTTTGCAAATGACGCTTGGTCTATCTGCTTGAATCTGTGTCAGGATTCTGACTACACCCTGGAGAAGAGTGTGTGTTGATCTGTGTTTTTTTTTCATTTCTTTAGGACTGTTGTACTCTAGAGTTTGCACTGCCGGGGACAGTTTTCAATGATCCAAGGGTGGTTTTCTGGTCTGGATAAAAATTGTAAAAAAAAAAAACAAATGGCTGATATTTATGCTCAGTCTTCGAAGTGGCTCACTAAGAGTAACAACGTTCAGGATGAATCTGACACAAGAGGTTTAAGTCCCAGGAAAAACTTCTCACTTCACTGACATTCAGCAGTTGCCGAGCATTTACCGCAGATTCTGTTTCTGTGAAATTGCGTCCCAGACATTCGATTTCCTTTTTCTTGAATACACTATCCTAGCATTTAGATGAAGGCTAGCATCTCGCGGTCTTTGGAGTGTAGCCCATAGATGCATGTGTCATGCCCTTCACGATCAGGCTCGTGAACAAATGTGTCGTCTAACCAGTTGGCTACACCTTGGCTTGCCTGGACAACTTTTGTATTTCACGACGGTACATTTCTGATGCTGCGCAAATGCTTATTACCGCACACTTGTATTGGAACAGACCGCAGTGTAACGTATGTGTAATGCTTCTGGATCAGGATGTAGTTAAATTTGATGCTAATTTCAGGTCATTGTGCCTTAAGATTTTGCTTTCACTGGTATCTTAAAACAATAAATCGCCGGTAGGAACTGGATGACATACTCTGTGCACCTACTCATTGACACAGCGCATGCACACACATACAAACGAATACATTGTTTGGGTTTGGGAACAGTCACTACTGGACTCGCCGAGAGACTTCCTGTCAACTGACTTTATGATGTCCTTCTCAGCCAGATCCTGAATGATTCCTTCGACTTTGGATCGCAAATCAAATGATGCCCAGCAAACTGGTTGAGCGGCAGGCGTGATTTTAGAATCAATGCTGTTCAATTTTAGAAACAGGTTTGAAGTTTTTGTCAGTGTCTACTTACCGTCCGTTGAAGGAATGTTCTGGATGTTCAGCCAGTCCGGAAAATTCTTTGATCAATTGCTGTCTTCTTGCTAGATAGAAGACCTCTCTTTCTTGATATCGATGGGCTTAGCATTCATCTGTTTGTATCCTTCTTCAGTTTCTGTATTAAAACAATTAACGACTTCAAAATGTATATGTGTATTAAAATGGTTACTTTGAATGCTTCTTAGTTTACGACGAATGTTTTTCTTTCCCTCGGCTTTTCCACACTACCTTTTATCTATAATGTTCATCGTCAGTTATCAAGCCAACTGGCATGCCAACCATTCGATGGTGATGACGATTTTGCCATGAACATTTGTACTTCGTCTTAATTATTGCTATCAGATTCAGAATTCATTCATGTGATATATTTCATTTCTGTTTTTCGGTGCTTGTTCCCTCTTTTGCTGTGTTTTTTTTTTTCTGGTTTTCTTTCTTTCAGTATTCATTCTCTGCTGTGGTGCGGCATTTCTACAATATACATCAATTCCGCATGTGCTAGTTTTCCCCTTGAGCTAAACAAATGGGAGTGTTGCCATGGTGGTTTGTGTCATCACATTCGCAGCACTTTCCCTTTGGCTTCATCTTCTTTGAGTCAGCACGTGCGACACCCTCAGCGCCATTGAAAGAAATATCTGCTTTACGTGCTCTTCCACAGCTTCAAATGTTGCTGCTGTTTATGTGGTTGCCGAAGTCAGCTCATCACGTCTTTTGAACAGTTATCTTTAAAATGTATTCGACTTGACGTTTTCTGTGAGATAGTCCCTGACCTAATCGTTAAAGTTTTCACAGTCACAATCCACACCATTATTCTATAGTCTGGACACAGACTGGGCATTGTTTCTTGGTTAACTTGCATGTGCTTTCAAACTGATGCAAAGCAAAGTTTTTTTTTTATAATTATAAATGTCTGTTCAGGGCATTTTCTGGTAGGTCCTCTGTTCGGGAGACTTTTAAAAATACAGCAAACTTCCTTACCTGCTGTATAAAGAGCGAAGTTACGCTGCTAACGTTTGTTGTCGTTGTTCTTCGTCGTGACGAAGGAAAAAAGTTCGACATTGACTGTGTACGCTTCAAATTCTTCAAGCTAGGCAGTCTGTTTCACCATACATGCATCTCCTGTCTGTTAATTTTCACATACCCTGTCCCTCCAAAGTCAGTTCCCATTAATCTGTCCTAGTCTCGTTCGTCCATCAGTAGTTTCCATTAATCTGTCTATATCCTATCCCTCTAATGATATCCCCCGTTAATCTGGCAAACCTTATCAATCTAACTTTATCCATCTAATAACAGTCCTAAATGTGTCGTCATCACGTTCTTCCAATGATAGTCCCCATCAATCTGCCCATACCATTTCCTTCCGATGGCAATCTCCGTGAATCTGCCATCATGACGTTCCCCTAATGATGTTACGCGACATTCTGCCCATAACCTGTCGTTTCATTGACAAAATTCATGAGTCTGTCGTCATCATGCCCCTCTAACAATAGTCCGCCTCAATCTGCCCATGCCCTGTCCCTCGTGACAGTGATCGTGAATCTCCTATCATTGCATCCTTCCAACGACATTTCCCAGCGATCCCTTCATACCCTGTCCCTTCGATGACAGATATCATGAATCTACTGTCATCACGTCCCTTCAGCGATGGCCCCCATGAGCCTACCCAAACGTCATCCGTCCAGTGACGATCCCCGAGAATGACCCCACACCGATGACTTTCACACCAGCTTACCGTAGGCTCGAATACTGAAGTGATGGTAAATGTGAAGTCACAATGGGAACAGGTTTCGGTGGACCTCCAAATCTGAGACAGTTTTATTTTATTTCGAGGGCTGATCATGATATTTTTAGTGATAACGCAAAGAACGTCCAGTTTGGGTTTGATATTGCTATAGGGTTGGGGGCTATATACTCCACACGTTACCGCATAATGTTAAATCGTCAACGAAGCACAAGAGATACAGACATATAAAGTGCTAGTGATGCAGTTTTAAACACCACAGTCGAAGTCAAATTCATGAAGTACATGAGACACGATAGCGTAGTCTCAGTCTTCCCATTTTAGTTCAAATCACATTTAATTGTAAGTGGAGGTCGGCAAGGGCCTAGAAATCCCTAAAGGATATGCCTGTTTTGAGTTCAAACCTACGGCCTCCGGTCACGCGTCCATGACTCTAATGACTGCACTACAGCTTCTGGTGTAGCAAAGACTAGTCTGATAATACGGGGGGAACTGGCTGATTGGATTAAGGGATCGAGCCGCCTTTTTTTTTTTTTTCTTTAAAGTGAGATCCTGATTACAGTATTGTGAAAGACACTGAGAGAGAATATGAGATCGTCTTGTTTGAAATGTTATCACTCATGATCTGTAATACCCAAACTTCCCAGGCTACAGGAGCGAATCAGCGGAAGTTGAAGGGGGGAGGGGGGGGGAGGAAGGGAGGTGGTCTAAGTAAAAGATTAAAAGCATTGTCATAAAGTGTGTCAGCAAGGAACACAATGTTTGCGAGGTAATGTTGCTTTAAATCTATGCTTTTGAAAGCATGATCGCGCTCTCGTTATCAAACTTGCAGGCCTGTTGTGAGTCAGCAATGGACCGTTGTTCGTTTTACGTAAATGATTAGCATTAAACACTTTGTTCATTCTGCATCATTTGTAATCTGTCTCGTGTGTTCAAAATAACCACTGTAGTTTCAGCTATTAGACCTAAACATTTCCTTCTTCCTTTATGTCTGCGATGTGAATAGGTTACATGGTGAACTGAATAGAATGTCGGAAAGCATATATAACTAACTGGTACATGGTCCCCTTTACTTTCAGAGTCATGACACCTTGAAACGAACAGACATTATATGCCCACGTCCTTGCTCACGGTGTGAATGATTACAACTATCACAAGTGAGGATGAGAGTTAGCAAATAACTTGACATCGCTGAGGTTCAACATTAACATGCACATGCACTCACACACGCACGCATGCACGCGCGTGCAGGCATACACACACACACACACACACACACACACACACACACACACACACACACACACACACACACCACCCACACCCCTTCTCGCTCTCACTCGCACACACACGCACACACGCACACACACACACACACACACACACACACACACACACACACACACACACACACACACACACAGCTCTCGTGCCAATTGCAGAGTTTATAGCTCAATCTCTGTGTGTCTCCGTCGTCTCTCTCTCTCTCTCTCTCTCTCTCTCTCTCTCTCTCTCTCTCTCTCTCTCTCTCTCTCTCTCTCTCTCTCTCTCTCTCTCTCTCTCTCTCTCTCTCTCTCTCTCTCTCTCTCTCACACACACACACACACACACACACACACACACACACACACACACACATAATTCACTCATACGCACACGCTGATACAGAGAGAGAGAGAGAGCAAAGAACAAGTACATGACAATCCTTTGTTCATTTTGATTAATTGTTGGTACAAAGACCACACATGAACATTTTCGACGACGAGTATGTGAACAGCAAGCAGAGAAAAAACAGCCGAGAGAGAGAGAGAGCAATGTACAAGGACATTACAATCCTTTGTTCATTTTGATTAATTGTTGGTACAAGTGCCACACGAACATTTTCGACGACAAGTATATAAACAGCAACAAGAGAAAAACAGCAGAGAAAAAGAGAGCGAGAGGAGAGAGGGAGAGAAAGAGAGAGAATGACGGTGATTCTTTATCTTATAAAGGTAAAAGTATGGGTTTATTTAGTCAGTGTTCATGCCTGCTGTTA
Organism: Conus betulinus; assembly: GCA_016801955.1. Taxonomy (NCBI): domain Eukaryota; kingdom Metazoa; phylum Mollusca; class Gastropoda; order Neogastropoda; family Conidae; genus Conus; species Conus betulinus. The sequence continues at coordinate 278,610 of JADBJO010002470.1, forward strand.
GTCTTCTAAAAGAGACATCACGTGCATCAAAACATAGGTGCATGTTCACATTGAGACCATATAGAAAAAAAACAAACACTGATGCAAACTGTCAAACAAAAACAAATAAACACGAACACAAAATAGAGAAGAGAAGCAAAGAGCATGCATAAACAGAATGCAATGTTAAATGATGTTTGAAAATTAAGACAGGAAAAAAAGACTGAACACTGAAGAACTCAAAGCAACAGCAACAGGAATAATATACAGTTCACACTGTTATCCCATTTAAGAGAATAAATCAATCAAAAGAAAAAAATCATCAGACCTCTCTCTCTCCTGCCTCCTTCCCTCCCACTCTCTCTCTCTCTCTCTCTCTCTCTCTCTCTCTCTCTCTCTCTCTCTCTCTCTCTCTCATAGGTCCGCACTGATGTGGCACTACTAATAATTGCTCAGTAGCTTTGTTACATACTTAAGGGCGCTATATCTTTTTCATACCAGTTTTCTACCTCCATGAGACTTTGTAGTGAGCGATCATTGACGTTGCTGTACACTTTGTCAGCATTGTGTGTAGTGCAATCATCAGCAAACGATCGGCATGGTATGTTGCTATTTGAAATGTGTAGTGGTAGGCCATTAATCAGTAGACAAAAGAGAAGGGGGCCAAAAATAGAACCTTTTGGTACTCATCCTTGACTACCTTTTTGCCAGAGTAGGACATGTGCAGTAAAACTCGTCAGTACTTTTCTCTTAGATAAATCTCAAAGGAGGCTGTTGTTTTTGTGGGCTTTTGGTATGCACGTCGTTGTTTTCTAACAGAAAATCATGTTTAAGCAGATCAAAAGCTTTTTTTAAAGTCAAGAAATACTACACCAGTCTAATGGGGGGTTGTTCAAGGAGACAGCGATGGTCCAACAAATGTGTTCTATGAAGCGTCTCTGAACAGCGTGTTCCATCGCACATGTGTCTTGAAAGGAGACCAGTTAACTGGCAGTTATAAAAAAAATAGTTATTGAAATCGTCCGTAGTGAAGTTTTTAGGTATAACGGAGAAAATTCCCTCGGAGCCTATAGTTTTCGTGTTTATGGCTCGGAGGTTGGTGGATTTATCTCTGTTGCTTTCAATCAGCCTAGTACGCAATGGCTTTTTTATATTTTTGCATCAAACGTTTTTAAAGTTTACACCGAGCTCATTGGTTCTTTTTTAGCGTTTCTCTTGTATCAACTCGTTTTTTTTCTGTCATCGGTTTCTTTACTATAACAAGATAATATAACACAATACCGTACTCTTTTGTTGTCATATGGTAACATTGTTTTTTGCTAGAACCTGAAGAAAACTATCGTGCCAAGTCTGGAAGTCGATTCAAAGTTCGCTGTATAATGTCTTGTATGAGAAGATGCAGTAGTGAGACTTACGAGAAAAAAGCAGTCTGATTTAAGTGTGTGTAAGATGTGTACAGTCTGCGCGTGGTCTTCTTTTCTGATGTGGGCATTTCAGATCTACATGTGCTATAAGTGCCATAATGATCAGTAATTGTCAGGTCTGCAGCATCACCATCTTCAGTTGCGTCAGCGTTCTTTGAGTATGTAACATATAATCAAAAATAGTTGATAATGTTAACGTCACCCTAGTTCGAGTTGAAGTAAATTGTCTTATCCAAGTAACGTTCCAGCTGAGTTCATGGCATGGTGTTGTTTAACCCAGTCAATGTTAAAGTCACCAAGTAAGCGTTCTTTGAGTACATACAATCAAAAATAGTAGATAATGTAAACGTCACACCAGTTCGAGTTGAAGTAAATTGTCTAAACTCAATCAAGTCACAGCCAAAATGGACCAGTATGTCCCTCAGATCACACGATTTTTGGCATTTTTTTTTTACAAAATCATAAAAAAAATCAACCACTTCATCTAGGAGCATGAAACATACACCCACTGGGACAGAAAAACAATATAGTTATACAAAATGCTTACCTGCAGTGAGGAATCTACACAGTTCACATGATGTAAGTAATCCAAAATGATACACATTTGCAGAAAAAACAAAAAACTTTTTGTGCACACTGCAATCCACTTCTTCATGCTCTTTATCCTCCCACACAAGTTCAATTACATTTCTGAGCACTTGTATGACCTGCAGAGAATAGTATATTTATGACAACTGCATAAAACACAAGAATTTGACCACAAAATCCTTGATCCACTCAAAATCGTGTGTGATCGTGTTCAAAATCGTGTGATCGCGGGAACTGAGAGTAGGACAACTCAAATCCGTATAAAACTACTTCAGAATACACGAAGCAACCGCAAAAAATGGCCCTAAGCTGTCCCTAAAACGAGATTTCTTGCCCTTCAATAAAAGGCGGTATGATTTTTTTTTTTAATCGTCAAACGCTGTTGGAAGTATGCGTCCGATACGCCTTCAAGCGATGTGAACACTGTCGCAAACACGCTTCCGACAAACTCGATCGAGTTATTCCAAGCAACGTTATAGCTGAGTTCATGGCATGGTGTTTAATCCAATTAATGTTAAAGTCACCAAGTAAGAGTATATCATTACTGTAGATATCTATCTGATCCACCATATTCAAGAAACTGGCATACCACTCAAAGGTGAGTGCAGGATTTCGGCATAAATATATATGGGAAATAGAACTGTTTTCTCGTATTATATCTCTGACCATATGCGCTGTACTCTGTCGAACCCACTTAATGAGATCCTGGACAGAACACCGTATATAAACTGCAGTGCCAGGTCTACGGGGGCGGATGAATCTTACCTAATGACAGAGCGATTTAGGATTGTTAGAACATCGTCATTGACAGGAGGACCTAGTCGTGTTTCGGTGAAACAAGAACAGGAAATGGTTGGGTAAGTCGCGAATTCGATGCCCTGCAACTGAGCCCGGAAAATGAATTTTGTGGAATATAGATATGTATGTGCTACATACTAAAAGCCCGAAGTTCCATTGTGTGGTGGGCGGGTTTTTTTGTGTCTGAAATCGTTTCTTGTGTGCTTTTTTTTTTTCAGTACTAGATGAGTTCCTGAGGTTTCTATATGCATCGGATTTCCGGTATTGTTGTTTTAGGACGAAACTAGCTGTCTGAGTGCTGTAATTTTTTTCTCCAACATCGTCATTTTCATCCGCATCGTCAGGGTCAGCTTTTCCAATGTTATTCTTTAATTTGAAACTTTTAGGACGGAAAGTAAACGGGTCACTATGGATCATCATCATCACCATTATCATCATCATTACATTGTGTCATCCTGATTTTTCATTACGGAAAACAAACGGGTTTTTGCCACAGTCAGAACTTGCATATTTGTGGCGCTACAGATTGTATGCCCGTTTGTATAAGTGTGCACCTGTGTGAGAGATTGTGTTTTATGAACCTTTGTGTACCGCTTTGTGTAAATGTGCACGTGTATGAAAGATTGTGCTTAATGAACCTTTTCCATGTGGTTATGACATTTTAAAGTGGGATAAAAGATACCACGAGCACACGGTGTTTGCGTGCCCCATTGTCAACTTTTGATAATAGAACATATTTTGACAATATGTGTTTTATTTCTACGTCGTAATAGTTATCAATTTCCTTTTCAGATGACTATGTCAGATGACTATGTCTGTATCTGTGATGTACTGACACTTCTGTGTTTTTTGATATGCACTTGACGTTCCTTTTAACCTGGCTTTTTGTCGTTTGAATTGTGTATCTCCTACAGTACCAACTTTGATGCAGAATGTGGACACATCACATAAATCATTACCAGTGTGCATGTGCGCGTGCGTGCGAGTATTTGTGTGTGTGACTGAGTGTGTGAGTGGGGGGGGGGGGGGGGGGGGGGGTGTGTGTGTGTGTGTGTGTGTGTGCACAGTTATGTGTGTATACATACATGTGTATGTTTGTGTATCTGTATGTCATAAAAAGTTTGCTCGCACGCGAAGAAAACGATTATTTTGCTTTCTAAAGTTATTTTTGTAATCTTTGTCCGTACTGAAGTAACTTGTACAAAAGAGTCGGACGATGTGTGATAAAGATGTACTCTAGTCGAAATCGCAGTAACGGAAACCAAATGACGAAAACAATTGACATATCCTCCAGAAAGTAGCGTTTTTTGCGCTTTTTTTTTTTTCACTCTCCTTTTTAGGCACGACGTTATCCCCGGAGTCATGTCTGCTGTTCAGTTTAATCTGTTCCTGCTTTTGTAACATAAAAAAATGGATCAAAGGACAGGGTAGGATGGCACGAGAGGAAAGGAAAGTTGGCGTGAAACCGTTGTGTTTGCAGCGCCAGCTTGTAAAGTGATACAGGACAAGGATAGGAAAGGTGAAATAAGATGGCGTGGACGCAGTAAGGCCGAAAGGTACGGTTATTGGCAGGTTACAGTCGGTTGGCTGCAAATTTCTTTTATACAAAATGAGAGAAGTAACAGTAAAAAGACAATGCAACATTCCATTGAGCAGACAAAATGTGTCAATTCAGCAACAGTACGCGACGTGGGCATTCAGTAGGTCAGTGCGCCTTGTTGATCATAACACTTTGTTTGAGATCTTCAGTACGTAGTGTCGGGACCGCAAAGACAGCAGCCACGTTATTTTAATTAACTCTACTCACAAGACACAGCTCAGAGAAAAAAAAATGTGAAAATTGTCATGTATTCTCACTGACATTTCTCTGTGCTTCCTGATCAGATTATCTTGCTTAGTATCGGGATGAAACATACTACAGTTAATGAGTATAAACTGAGTTTTCAACTTTATGTACATTCACGTATTAAAATGTACTTATAGAGCTTTTGATGGGCAAAAGTAACAGGCCTGTAACACAAAATACAGGTTTATACATTCATCAATCTGGTTGAATAGTAATGTTACTAGCTAAAAGCTTGTTTGGTAATAGATCTGATGATGTGCAATATATATGGTTCCTGATTTGGGCGAGTAAATAATTAATTCAGACCCCCATTACAATTACGCGTAAAGCTGACGAGCAAGTCGGTCTTATTTGTACTCCCAGTTTTTATAGAACAGGGGGTACTTTAGAATGGGAACGAAGAAATGCTTTGCGCGCGCGCGCGCGCGTGTGTGTGTGTGTGTATGTGTGTGTGTGTGTGTGTCTGTCTGTCTGTCTGTCCGTCCGTCCGTCCGTCCGTGGTCAAAATGTGTTCCACTCGCTCCAGACAAAACTACTGGGCCGATCATTCTGAAAATTTGTAGGTAGGTATGTTTACTGTGGGTCAAGGATGATGCCCGATGTTTTAATTCACCGTTATTGCCGTTACTAACGGCTGTAACGGGTTTTCTTCTTTATGGAATATCTCAGAAATGACTTGGCCGATCTTTGTGAAAATTAGCAGGTATGTTCATTATGGGTCACGGATTATGCCCGATGTTTTAGCTTACCCCGTTATAGCCGTTACTAACGGCTGTAACGGCCTGTAACGGTTTTTCTTCTTCATGGAATATCTCAGAAAGTACCTGGCCGATCTGTCTGAAAATTTGTAGGTATGTTCATTATGGGTCACAAATAATACCCTATGTTTAAGGTTACCGTTATAGCCGTTACCAACGGCTGTAAACGGCCTGTAACGGTTTTTCTTCTTTATGGAATATCTAAGAAAGTACTTGGCCGATCTTCGTGAAAATCAACAGGTATGTTCATTATGAGTCACGAACGATGCCCGATGTTTTAGTTTACCGTTATAGCCGTTACTAACGGCTATAACTGCTCATAACGGTTTTTCTTCTTTATGGAATATCTCAGAAAGTACGTGGCCGATCTTTCTGAAAATTTGTAAGTATGTTCATTATGGGCGACGAATGATGTCCGACTTTTAAGTTTACCGTTAAATGTGTTACTAACGGCTATAACGGCCCCTACAGGTTTTTTTTTCTTCTTCGTGGAATATCTCAGAAAGTACGTGGCCGATATTTCTGAAAATTAGCAGGTATGTTCATTATGGGTCACGGATGATGCCCGAGGTTTAAGTTTACCGTTAAAGCCGTTAGTAACGGCCCATAATGGTTTTCTTCTTTATGGAAAATCTCAGAAAGTTCTTGGCCAATCTTTCCGAAAATTTGTAAGTATGTTCATTATGGGTCACAGATGATGGTCGATGTTAACAAGAATAGCCATTACTAACGGTTACACCAGCCCAAGATGGTTTTTCCTCCTTATGGAATATCTCACACGTATTCAAGATAAACTGGGAGTACGTTTATATGCTTTACATCTTGTTTTATGTTTGCAGCGGGGTAGTGCCATGTCAGTTGCACTTTGACATTGAGAATAGGCTGTATCACTGACTGATTAAATCTGCTTATGTTGCCGATTAAAACAGAGCCAACATTTGATTGTTATATTTACCTGTGAGATCCACCTAGGAACATAAAGTAGTGACCATATAGGG
>JADBJO010002470.1:297500-310000 GCA_016801955.1 Conus betulinus
CGGTTTCATTTCTTTCTTAAGTGTTACTGGGACACTGATGACACTCTCCTTTGCACAGGCTTTAGCGAATGCACCCGAAGCTTTTCTTGCTGTCAGCGTTCTCCCTTCTTCCAAAATGATCTGTCGCCTGCCCTCATGCCGCAACATCCCAATAAGTCGGCACAGCTCGGTGGTCTCTCTCCACGTTCAGTGTTATCGATTTCTCCCACGAACTCTCTCCTGTGCCCTCACATTTGGTCTTTCAATATTGTTCTTTAGAGTGCTCTAGTTTGATTTCTTTGGGGTTTTTTTGTTTGTTTGTTTCTGAGAGTGGTCTCTGCCTCTCTTCAAACGAAGTCGTATTGTCACGTGCTATCTGCAAGCTCTGATTCCAGTGGAGGGTACAGTATACACCGTTCATCGGACGTATGCATCGGAGTGCATGAAAGGCCGGGGTAGGAACCACCAACTGTTCCACTGCACATGAAGATGTCCAGACTGGCGATGGAAAATACTTTTTCTAGCTATTGAAATTTTGAGATGAACTCCGATAAGTATTCCACTACCCACTGAAGTGCAGGTTGGGTGCAGTGCCGTTGAAGTGGCACCCACTGGGTGAGACAGAACACAAAGACCTCAACGCCTACTAAGATATCAAGTTAAACAACGTCATGTATGTCACTGTTCACTGCAGTGCGGAGTTGTGCCCTGCCAAACATTTCATTGCCCACTAAAATGCTGAGATGGCACCGCCAAATGTTTCATTGCCCACTGAAATCCTGAGATGGGCACAGCCAAATGTATTTCTTGCCCACTGCAATGGTGAGATGGTCTACTGAAACGCCGAGATGGGAATTTCTAACTATTCTATTTCCTACTATAAAGCCAAGATGGGCAGCACAACTATTCCATTGCCTACTGAAGTGCCATGATGGGGTGGGTGTTTTAAATTACTTCGTTGCCTGTTAAAAATGCTCAGACAGGGACCGCCTTTTTTCCCTGTTCAAATGCCGAGGTGACCATTGCCATGATTTCATTGTCTCACAAAGATCCGATAAGGGCAGCACCGAATGTTTCAATGTCAACGAAATGCTGAATTGGGTACTGCCTAAATATGTCATTGCGTATTAAACTTTCGAGATGAGCACAAACAAATAAATCATTGTCTACTGAAATGCCTAAATGGGCAATGTCAAATATTTCCTACTGAAATACCAAATTTAATGGCAGTGCCAAATATATCACTGCCTCCTGAAATGGCGAGATGTCTTCTCAGTTTGCAACAAAATTCCTGTGTAACACATTGCTGAGGGCATGCTTTCTCTGTGTGTGTGTGTGTGTGTGTGTGTGTGTGTGTGTGTGTGTGTGTGTGTGTGTGTGTGTGTGTGTGTGTGTGCATGCGTGCAAGCGTGTGGTCGTGTCTGCGTGTGTTTGTCCGTATTGTCCAATACAAACCTGAGAGCTCATGACCGCAATAATGTTACAGAGTAATAAAGATAATCCTGACTACCATTCCAGGTCGTAGTCCCACAAATAAGTACAAAATCTCTTCACTGTGAGATGCGCACAGTATGGAAGAATGTAAAACGAGAGGGTTGTCACACTTCATCATCGAAAAAAGAAAATGAACAGAGAAAATCCACAGATGTAACTGACATGGACATCCAAAACTTCTTAACGTCACAGAACAAGCGTCATGACCTCGAAGTGTTTTTTGTTTCTACCAGTGTGCATGAAAGCTTTTTGTTGGTTGAATTTTCCGCTTTCTTTCTAACCACTTTACATGGGCATGGAAACTGATGAAATGAATCCATTCTTTATGACGACGTTGCATGTCAAATTTACCTAATGGAAACCCTGTGATGCAATTCTCTCTCTCTCTCTCTCTCTCTCTCTCTCTCTCTCTCTCTCTCTCTCTCTCTCTCTCTCTCTCTCTGAAACGCTTTGTGAAGGGGTTTTTTTGTCCTCTTCTGTGTCACGTTCTTCCAGACTCTTGTCTTTGTTGCCGATGTTTAGCGAAAAAAAATCGAAGATTTCATACATGTGATCCCAAATTGGACATTATTAAGTCTTCTTCGTATGGTTTACTGTTGTGAGCACACACACACGTACGTACACGCGCGCGCACGCATGCAATCATGTAGGCACGCACACGCACACACACACACACACACACACACACACACACACACACACACACACACACACACACACACACACACACACACACACACACACACACACACACACACACACACACACACACACACACACGCTCGCGCGCGCGCGCGCGCATGCGTTTATCAGTTTTGCAATAGGAAGGATTCCCAGTCCAAAGCGTCCATCCTTTAAGACTGGTTTCCCGTACTTGGCGGCATGGAAATTTGGCTGTCTCATCCCACCTCTGCCTTAACCACATCTGGTTCCACGCACACCATGTGCCCCGTCCAGTGTCATTCAAGTCACATTGCAGTTCCTTGACAAACCCCTTCTGTCAGCATAATTGAGCCGAACAGTTCCCACAGTAAGTAGGCAGAAGTCTGCCTCCACACTGGTGTTGCCCAAATCACATTCTGCATGCTAGCAGCTGTTTGAGATAAATGCATCACGTACAATTCGACAGCATCTCAACAGCAGCCATGACCTTAAGGTGGAAAGACTTTGAGTAAGTACGCCGCATCTTCCAGTTCAGTTTGAACAAACCTGCTTTAATAGCGATTCCCTTTAAAAATATCCAGCGTTGGACAATGGGTATCTCCGATTGATTCCCCGTACCTTTCACAGTGAACATTAGACACAGAGAACTTAAATGAAGACAGTAAGCTGCTCAGATAATGTGAGCTGTTCTGGCATGGCCTAGTGATTGTGACTGCCTGTCTAAGACCAGTCCATATGGTGCAGTGAGGAATGGATGTCCTAATGACAGGATGCAGATTTCCTGCATAGGCAACGCGACCATGGTGAAATCTCTGTCTTGTAGGGCATGAGAGGACAAAAGCTAGAAACATATCCCATGCCCGAGATTATGTTGCAGTGTGTCTACGGCCTTTCGTTGTAGTTACAGGTGTAAAGAGAAGTGACATAACGAGCTGAACTCGCTGCTGACGGACAGAAAGGAAAACCTTGGCAATGAGAACAGTGTCGGTCGTCAGGGAAGGGAATGCAACTGACTAGGTACAATCTGTTGGCGTCTTGCAAGTCCCTGGCCAGAGCACACACATTTGCATGAGCAGATGTGTCTTGAAAGCATTGCATATAGGACTATGTGCACAGCTGACTCACATACGTTATTGAGTTGCAGTTGATTTTACACTTTACGACAGGGCTGTTCTGAATGCTTCCGTTCACAGAAAATCACAGTGCCACCCTGCCCCGAAAGAGATGGCAGCTCACGATTGTAAGATTCATAGACATACATCAATGAAGTGAAGGAAATTCAGATGTGGGGTTCCAGGCTTCCGTTTAAGCCCACAGCACACTCTGAGCAGGAGTCCGCCAGGACTGATAAATGTATGTCTCTGATGGGGCTCGAGCCACGACCTCCAGTCTGGAATGCAAAACATATACAACTGTACTACAGCAGCTGTTGGAGAACTCTTTTTGGTTTAACTCATCAGGTAAAACGTCCAGTTGTCTCGCTTTCCGCATTGCGTAGCCGTAGGAGACTGATGAGATTGCTCCCTCCTTTTCATTTCTTGGCATGCTCAGTCTGCATAAAGAAAGCATTTTGATTACATCTCTCTCTCTCTCTCTCTCTCTCTCTCTCTCTCTCTCTCTCTCTCTCTCTCTCTCTCTCTCTCTCTTCTGCGAAAGGTCAGTTTACAGTTTTTTCACCCTTGGTCTGTAAGAGATTTTGTCCACACTTAATCACACTTTTCCATCAATGTGATTTGGATTTACTGTTTCGCAAGCTGCCTCTTTTAATTTCTTCACGTCTTGTCGCACTTCGTGATGCAGACGTCCGTTGATCTCTCTCTCACTCTCTCTCTCTCTCTCTCTCTCTCTCTCTCTCTCTCTCTCTCTCTCTCTCTCTCTCTCTCTCTCTCTCTCTCTCTCTCTCTCTTCAGTGCTTCATAAATTCGTCAGTGCTGAGAGCATCTGTGTCATAATTTCATTCAAAGAGTTTTCATCTTGATTTCTCAGTGTAAATCATATGTATTAAAATAAAGAATCCATGTTAAAACATATTGTAAGACTAGCCCTTGGCCTAAACTCTATCAGAATGAATGATAAGATTATGTGTTTTAGAATGATGTGTGCATGGTAAATACTGTCTGTAAGACTAGGCCTCAGCCTAAAATCTTCATCCATGAGTACTGAAGATCAGTTAATCAGTAAGTCAGTCAATCCACCCATCCCCGCCTTCCACTCCATCTCCCCCGCCTTCCCTCTCTCTCTCTCTCTCTCTCTCTCTCTCTCTCTCTCTCTCTCTCTCTCTCTCTCTCTCTCTCTCTCTCCAACCTTCCCCTCCCCACCTTTCTCTGTTATTTTTCCTGATCCAATTCTGTTTTGATTATCGCAATTTCACAGATGATGCCATATAAATTGCTCCTGTTATTGGGGTTCTTTAGTCTACTTTACAGCCTAAGACTAGAACTGAATGGATTCCAGGCACTACTTTCGTGGTGATAAAGAAGCAAATGCAAATCAACAGGAATGTAGAGTGTCATCCACTGAACGATTATGCCATCAGCGTTTTGACCAACACAACGAAAGTACAACATGACAGAGAGTGTTGACTTCATTATTCTCATGAATTCCTCAGGCCAAAAAGACAAGTGTCACCGTCCAGATTTTCATCAACCCCAGTTGAAAGTACAACATGGCATGAAGTGTTGACTACATCCATGTCATGAAGTCCTCGACCAAAAAAGACAAGTGTCACCGGTGATATTCTCCTCATCCTCCACGATCAGCCTAAAATGAAGAAAAAGGAGCGTCTCAAATTCCGTGGCCTTTCATGTCCTGTGTCTATGATAACCATGGCGCTTTACTCTCTTCCGTTTCCCTATTGTGATGAGTTTTCACAAAGTTTTGAATATGATCAAATGCAGGTGGGCAGACAACAAAGCACACAGTGATGGCTTTCAGTTGACAGGGGACCCCCATTCATGATATCGATCAGTTGCTAGCATATTAGCGTGTTTGTTGAACGGTGTCCCATGCATGCAAAATGAGCTCTGGCAATATCATCAAGGGTTACGTGCAGTGTGAAGTCTCCGTTGATGATGAGTTTCCACCCTGAGATTCGCGCAGTTGATTACCAGTGAATGTATTGAACATTGCCAGTGAATGTATTGAACATACTGTGACTCCCTTTTTAAGCAAAAAGTTCCAGTGGCAACTGGATGTGAAGAAAATGCAGACAGACAGAAGGATCCATGTATGTTTGGTAGGAGACGCTGCTGATACTGACAGTCAGATTGAAACAAGGCTGAGCACTTCCGATACTTCTTTCACGCCTCGTGACGTGTTGATGACGTCAACAACTCACTTCAGACGTATGCCAGTGTGACGAGCGTCGTGGGGAGACAATTCACTCTGAACAGAGAGGCAGCTAAAGGAGAAGGATTGGGTGAAGACAGACTGATGCTGTTTGATGCTCTCTGCATATATTGGAACGTCGTCAGCTTGAAAGATATCTTACTTCCGAATTTCAGAGAACTACATTTACTGATAGGTCGTCGCTGAGGAACAATGGAGGACATTTTTTGGTGAAAATCAAAGGTGTTTTGGGCTCTTTAGGGTCCATAGTCAAGCAGAGACCAGTAAAAACTTAAGTAACTTTGCAGTTCAGGTTGAGAAACATCTTTTTATACAAAAGCAGTGTACAGTGTTAAACTTGTCAGGTGATGGCTTCACTTAAAGTCTGAAGTCTTCAAACCATTTCTGGGAACTGTCTGAAGTCTTCAAACCATTTCTGGGAACTGTCTTAAGATCTTATATGCACACATTTGAGCACGTTACCACACAACAGAAACATTCAAAAACGTAACAAAGCTACAAAAACCTGACAGATTCCATGGACAATCAACGAAGACTGGAGACGAATTGTTGATTTTCTAATGCATTTAAATACGCTGTTCATGTTTCATTTTCAGAAAGCTTACTCTGGGAAAAAGTACTTATGTGTTCGAATGACGCCCCCTTCTGTTTTATTTTCAGATTTCCGTGAATCAGATACGCCTATTCAATGTTGGCCTCTTTCACTGGAAGTGAGCACGTGTGTGCTTTCTACTCCACCTTATGTCTCTGAACTCCCTCCCCTGTTGACAACCTACATGGCGTGCACCAGGAGCTGTCGAAAGAGTACATCAAACTTTGACGGGCTCTGAGAGGAATACAGTGTTTCCCATGGTGGTGTCTGATTGTATGGGATGCTTCTGTTTTTTCTCACAGCTCCTTCGGTTGACGTGTATCTTCCTGGCATTTCCCAGGAGTGGGAAGTCCGGCTGCTTGAAGTGACGGGAAGAGGTGACAATGGCAGGCATACTTCACCATGTATTGGATAGTCCAGGCCTCTGGAGTGGTCTAGCTGTGTGTGTGTGTGTGTGTGTGTGCGCGCGCGCGCGCGCAGTGCCTTCCAAAAATCCTGTTGTAATTAAGTCTTTTTCTGACATCGTCTTCGTCTCTGCCTTTTTATTATTTGTGTTTCGCTCTGTGGCCATCCAGTTCTTTCTGTACTCTGTGGCTCAGTCACCCATTTTGTGCAGTCGGTAATCTTTCATCTTTTCTTTTAATGTTTTATGTTCTCATTTGGCAATTATTGAAAATATACGCAGTTTTCAGAGTGGAGACTAACTGTCCATTGAGTTGCATTTGCCCTTGTGGCCTCTCAATTTGTTTTTAGTACATTCAATTGTTTTTCAATCAATCATTTTAACTATGTTCAGCAGAATAGTTGGCACTCTCAGCTTGACTTAATTCTACAGAGAGGACACATGCGTGAAACTGCTCATAAGTAGAATGTGCATAGTAATTTGATTCAAACTATCGCCAAACTGTTCATAAGTACAATGTGCATAGTAATTTGATTCAAACTGTCACCAAAACTGTTCATAATTAGAATGTGCATAGTAACTTGATTCAAACTATCACCAAACTGTTCATAAGTACAATGTGCATAGTAATTTGATTCAAACTATCGTCAAACTGTTCATAATTAGAATGTGCATAGTAGTTTGATTCAAACTATCGCCAAACTGTTCATAATTAGAATGTGCATAGTAATTTGATTCAAACTATCGCCAAACTGTTCATAATTAGAATGTGCATAGTAAATTGACTCAAACTGTCACCAGGTGATAGCTGAAACAATACAGACTCCCAAATGCCGTTCAGTTCTGTTAGCCAAACTGTATCAAAAAGAGAACTGTGCATAGCAGTAAATTGGTATTCAAAACTTGTCTTTTGTTTTCTTTTTTTGAAAATGTGCCTAGTTTCTTGATTCAAACTATCACCAACCTCGTTCATTGTTTTACAATCATTGGGCTTAGATTTTTTTGATTCAAAACTGATCGTGGTTAACTGTTTTTATATATACGACAAAAAAAAAATGAGATGACTGTTAAGTTGACGAACTGACGAACTTTGTCAAGGACATACAGTGAAACAAAGAGAACGGGGAGTAGCAAGAGGATTGGTAGTGCTGCCTTCCCTTTTGTTTTCCCTTTCTTTTTCCCTTTTTTCTTCTTTCTTTTTAAGTGAAATTTGCATTGGTTTGCCGAATCAATTGGTACACTAGATTTGTTTGATGTCCCAAAACGAATAGTTAACTGTTCTTAGTTGACGAAGTATACAACTGTTACCACTAATTCTACAGCATGATGACACATTTAGAGAAGAGATGCCTTTTCCGTGTACTCCCAAGTTGTGATCTTATATGTATAAATCAGTGTGTATTCTACGAGAGGATGATGACAAATTCACTGAGCCGCTCAAACAGAAAACACCGGGCAATGACATCAGTGTCGGTCATCTAAGAAAGGAATGAAATGTACTGCGTACAATCTGTCAGCTTTTTACCGGGCTCTGGGCAGAGCACACACGGACACATGAGTGTGTGTGTGTCTCTTTCATTGCCCTTGTATATAGTCCCAAGTGCACAGCTAATGTACATACACGACAGTATTCCATTTTGATCTGGAACTATGTGATAGGGCCACACTTTTCCGCCTCCTTTCGTAATGCATCAGCTTGTTAATCACCCTGAGAAATACAGACACTTTATGACCAAGACATTTAGGCAGCATTCTCACAGATATATCCATTTCAGTGAAGGAAAGTCAGTTTGGTTATTCCACTCTTCCCGTTTAAGCCCATAGCACACTCTAATAGGAGCCGGCCGGGCTGGAAAATATGTCTCTGATGATGGGCTCGAGCCCGCAGATTCCCAGTCTGCAACACAAGACACTGACTGCTGCACCACCATGGGTGATGTGTTGGAGGGCTTTTTTATATATAAAGGTGAAACATTCCGCTGTCTCGCCTTCTGCATTACATGGCCGCGGGAGACTGATGAAATGGTTCCCAGCTCTTCCATAATGTGGCATGCCCAATCTGCATAAGGGAAGCACTTTGATTAGGTGGCTGCAGAACTCTCTCTCTCTCTCTCTCTCTCTCTCTCTCTCTCTCTCTCTCTCTCTCTCTCTCTCTCTCTCTCTCTCTCTCTCTCTCTCTCTGCATCTCGTGTGAGACGTCTATCGATAGTTTTCACCTTTAATCTGTATCCGATGTTGTCCCAAACTTATCAAACTTTTCCATTTATTTTTGGTGTGGATTTGATGGTTTGCAGTTGTTTTCCTCTTTCACTTTGTGCTGCTGATTTCGTTTCACCTCTCTCTCTCTCTCTCTCTCTCTCTCTCTCTCTCTCTCTCTCTCTCTCTCTCTCTCTCTCTCTCTCTCTGTATGTGTGTGTGTGTGTGTGTGTGTGTGTGTGTGTGTGTGTGTGTGTGTGTTTCCTACTTGGCTACTCAATTTTTCACTATTAACGTGTGCAGGACAAAAGAGATCGTAAGGCTAGGTCTCGGTCTAAAACTCGGTCTGAGTATGAACATAAACCGATTGTTCGGTCAATCAGTCAAACTCTCTCTCTCTCTCTTTCTCTCTCTCTCTCTCCCTCTCTCTCTCTCTCTCTCTCTCTCTCTCTCTCTCTCTCTCTCTCTCTCTCTCTCTCTCTCTCGTTTCCTAATGCAATTCAAATTTTGATTAATCGTCAGCAGATGCTGCCATCAGTATTTCTGACTGTATCTGTTATTAGGGTCCTTGAGTGAACTTTACAGCCTAAGATGGGTGGGTGGGTGGGTGGATTGCAGTCACTATTTTCATGGTGATTGAGAAACAAGTGCTATCAAATGGGAAGGTAGAGTGCCATCCACTGGACGATTTGATTATTCTTTCAATTTCTTTAACAACACAAACAACATTTTCATTTCTAGAACTTAATTAGAACCACAATATGGCATAAAGAGTGAACTACGTCCTCGTCATGAATTCCTCAGAAGAAAATAAGCTTCACCGTCTCCTTGTCCTCAATGCTCAGCCTAAAATGAAGAGAAGACATCCTGTGGCCCTTCACATCCTGTTTTCATAATCATACCTTTTTATATCGTCTTCCATTTCCCGTCTGTGATGACTTCTCACACGGTCTAGAGTGCAACCAAATTTATATATGGTCTGACAACAATACACACAATAATGGCTTTCAGTTGATAGGGGACCTCCCCCTTCCCATTCCTTATATCGAGCAGTTGCTGCCATAGTAGCAAGTTGTTGAACAGCGATCCATGCATGCAGAATCAGCTCCGGCAATATCGTCACGGATCACGCGCGGTGTGAATTCTTCTCTGATGGGTAGCTTCGGTGTTCCCTTATGTTCCTGGTTTCCTGTAAATCACTGACTCCTGGACAGTGAAAGAATAAACCTCATCCAGCTTTCTTTTCATGCGAAAAGTTGAAAGTGTAACAGTGGCTACTGAATGGAGCGAAAAAACAATAACTGATTCTAAAGTGTATCCAAAATGTTTCTCGTCCAGAAAAGTATATATATTCCCTGCGGCGTGCAAGTAACATTTTAAGTAACATTGTTGTTTTCTTGGGTGTCTGGAATTTCAGTTTAATTTCGAGAGTTATGATGTTTATCAAAACACTTTCTGACAACATATCGCAATATGAAAAGAAGCATATGCTTCTTTAGTATCATGCCTAAAGCTGCCTAAGTCTGTCACCAAAAAAATGTGATGGCTGCAGGCAGTCTTTAACATTTTCAACTTTTCCCTCACTAAGCAGCAAACAATACAGTTTTTTTATCAAATCCAATTAACATTGATTTTTTTACATCGTTTATAGCCCAGCCAACTAGCATTTCAGGGCCTCTTCAGATTAAATCATACCAAATAACAACATATTATCAAGAGATAAAAAAGGTGTAATGAAAGATTTCAAATGTATTGAATGCAAGTGCATGGATGCACAGACAATGGAAATCAAATTCAGAAAAGCAAAAAAATGGCTGCTATTTTTATAGGCTGGGTCATGGACATTGTTCGCATGTCTATTTGGCTACATGCCGATGTGACCACATGCCCGTTGACCACGTGTTGTTGTGACCAAGTGTCGTCATTACGACATGTGGTCACAACGACACTTGGTCACAACGACACGTGGTCACAACGACACTTGGTCACAAGGACACTTGGTCAACTTGGTCCAAACGGACGTGCACACCATTGGGTAAGGTTGCAGTCCTAAAATCTCTTATTTTGTCAAAACTTGTATACCTGTGGTTGTTGCTTCCAAACCCTCCTGATGATGTTATAAAACAATTACAAAGCATGTGTTTTGATTTTGTCTGGGATGGAAAGCCTGACAAATTAAACGAAAATATGCAGTACATGACATTGAAAATGGGGGCATAGGATTACCAAATATCTATGCTTTCATCATGCAAGCACTGAAATTGTCCTGGATAAGAAAATTAATAAATAATGATTCAAAGTGGAAGACCATTTTAGTAACTCAGTGTCCAGAAGTTAACAATATAAAATATTTTGGATCAAAGAGATTCTTGTACAGTAAATGCAACAAGTTTTGGAAAGACGTATTTAAGTCATATGACAGTCTGAGCATTCATGTAGATTTAGATAACAACGAAGAAATTATTTCAGAACCTGTTTTTTTATAATGATAAATTCAAAATTAACCATTCCCATTTTTTCTACAAACTATGGGCAGAGAAAGGTATATTCTACGTCGGAGATATGATTGACGAAAATGGCAATTTTTTTTAAGTTATGTAGCTATGACAACAAAGGTGGGAAGTCATTTAAATCCTCTACACTATTTTGGATGTGTTCGTGCAGTAAAGAATATGCAAGGAAAAGAAACATAAAATTTGAAAATAATCATAAGAATGAAAATTGCATTATTGAAAATAATAACAGTGTCAAATAAAGGAGCTAAGATTTACTATAATATACTTCTCGATAAATTATATGTACTTGATATCAAGCCTTTTGTGAATTGGGAACTCAAGCTACATACCGCAGTAGATTGGGAAACCGTATTGAAAATTGCAAGAAAAATAAAGGAAATAAAATTCAGGTGGTTCCAACTGAAAATTTGTTATAGAATTCTTGTATCCAACATCATACTAAACAGAATGGGCTTGAGGGATAGCGATAGATGCAGTTTTTGTCAAATGGAGAGAGAGATAGTATACATCATTTTTGTGGTACTGCACTACTTCACAAGAATTCTGGAAGAATTAGAAATCTACATAAAAACAAAGTGTGAAAATTGTATTAGATTGTCATTTAATGTTGAGCTGGTTTTGTTTGGAACCGATGAAAACACAAAAACAGACCAATCATTTGATCTCATTTTATTGTGGGCGAAAAATATTTGTTTACAATTGCAGAATTAATAGTGTTAAACCCAGACTGTCAGCTTTTAAAACTGAACTTAAGCTTAGGTACAGTATAGAAAAACATGCACATATGACAGAAATGCGTTATCATGTCTTTTGAAAAATTGGCTACCCTATCTTGCCCTATGTGAAACACTATAAGAATACTCATTGTCGACATGACACCCTGTAAAATGTTAAAGACACACACACACACACACAAAACACACGAAAACACACCGATGCTCCTGTAATGTATCGACAAATAGGCAATGAAATTTGTGTGAATAATACTTTGTGAACACTAAATTTTTTTTTGTTTTGTTTTGCTTTTGTTTTTTTTTTTTTTTTTTTTTTTTTTTTTTTTTTTTTCCTCCTACCCCACCATGCCCCAGGCACCCTGCACCCACCCTTTCAGGGGTGTGGTGTGGGGGCTATTGGTTCCCTCCCTTGTTCGTTTTTTTTTTTTTTTTTTTTTTTTTTTTCTGTTTTCCTTTCATAGCCTTTGTTTTATATATTGTAATTGGTAAATACCCTTGCAACTTTTCATATTTCATTTGATAACAATTGATATAGTGTAATAAATTTATATTGAAATATACGAATTATGGCACTT
>JADBJO010002471.1:0-10000 GCA_016801955.1 Conus betulinus
GTTGAAGATCTTGAAGCTACCCCAGTCCCGTTTGAGCAGGCAAGCCTATCAATATGATGCTTTTAGAAATGGAAAAAGGTAAAGAAAACTGGGCTCATAAAGTAAAAAGAAAGTCCTTTCAGAAACAGGTTTTTGGAATAGTGTGGATGACCAGGAAGTAGGAAATGAGCAACAGTCACTGCGGAATTATAAGACAGGCTTATTTGTTCGTTTAAACAGAATTGGCACTCAGATATGGAAAGTAAAGAAAAATATCGCGATGGTTTTTCTTCATTTAAAAATGTGTTTCATTCTGAAAAGTTTCTCAATGTCATAACAGATAAATGGCACAGAATAAAGTACGCAAGATTTAGGTTGAGAACTTTAGGTTTTAATGCGCACAAAAGAAGTGGTTTTGAATGTGAAACATCCACAGAATCTCTTGTCCTGCATGTAGAACTATATTGATGACGAAGAACACTTTCTGTTCCACTGTACTGCTTATAATGAAGTGCGGACAAATTTGTCATTTTTTCCAGTTAGATATAGCGAAAAGACAAGAGTCGCTGTCGTGTTATCATCAGATGATGAACTTGTAATTAAATCAGTTGCGAAAATTCATCGCGGAAGCATTGAAAAGTAGACAGATGAAGGATAGTGAAATTTAAGATAAAGGCATATAAGAGTATATGAATGAATATTATCATTCATCGCATGTGGAAGAGATCAGTAAGATACAATCAGTCATCATTTGATGTGGATGGTCGAGTCAGTCGTTCAGTTGTTTGTTTGGTCTTGGGGAGTTTTGTTTGGTTTTTTAACCTTACTGCATTACGATCTGTGACGTGAGGACATAAGGAAATGTTACGAATTTATTTGTTTTGTTAACCTTTGTTTGATACACACTAGGATGAAAGTGTACTATTTGTTTGCAGGAAAGGAAGAAAGGGAAATGGTTATTGTTCTGTTACCCCCCCCCCCTTGTCAAAAGAACCTCTTTGGTAATGACAATAAAATATCAAAGTGTTCGATCAGACATTTGTTCCGAACCCCCCTCTACCGAATCTGGACCGAGATCAATAGTGTTGTCATTGGGGTTTCTCATTTTGCTTGGAGACACGTTTGATTGAATGGGTTTGCTACTGTTTTCGCGTAATCTTGCGCCAACAGACAAATACTTGACAAAATTATCACCTACTTCCTTAATGACACATAAGGACAAAATTAATCAATTCATTTTTGTCAAAGAATTGCACAGTCCAAAGCATCAGATTGTCCGTGTGTTTATAGCATACCTACAAACCTGCACGCCATGAGATCCCAGGAAAACTAAATTTACACGTATTTCAATGAAAAAGAAAGAATCCAGCAGTGAAAAAGGCCACAAATCAAAGATGCCTATGTAACATTTCAAATGTAAAAATGAGATTGTAAAAATTATTTAGAAAAACACACTAACGACCAAACCAAAGGAAGAAAAGGTCAAGGAATTGAAAAGATCCAGACTTGAAGACTTAAGAAAAGAACCCACCTACATCACAGGCATATTCCTAAAATGAAATGTTTGACAGATCACAACTGCATTTCAAAAAAGGTCATGCAGAAAAAAAGATTAGGAAAAAAAAAGACGGCTGACAATATCTACACAGCATTTCAATGAAAGGACGTTTTGTTCTTAAAGGCACCCAATAACGCTATAACAGTATACACAGAAAAAACAACAAAAGGATTCACTCCTCAGAGAACAACATGACCAACAGCCTGTAAAGACATGAAACAAACCTAAAACAGAAAAATTACAAAGGAATTAATCGAGTGAGAGAATTTTTTTAAAACAAGTTATTGAGGGTCTATACATAAAACAAACTGGACACACAAAAGATGTTCTACAAAGAAGATGCATTGACAGAGTGAAATAAACAAATATTTAATCTACAAACAAAAGTATGCTTCCTGAATCAAAATGACTATTACAGTTTGGACAAAAGTCGTATCTCCTGGAAACTCCTCAGTTTTTTCTGTGGGCCACACATCAACATAGTTACGTACTCTTTTTAATACAGATCACAAAAAAAGATGAAGAGCAACCGACACAGGTATAGATTTTCGCATGACAATTATTGTGCTCCTTTAAGCAACTTCCTTAGGTGGTTTAGGGCTGGCCTTCAAATAGTCACCATCACTTCCCTCGTTTATACTTATCCTGCCGATTGTCCCTACGCTGTAGAAGAAATCTACAGTGGAGAAGTAGAGCTGGCTGGTTTCTGGCATACGTTCTGAACAGGCTCAATGCATTGCGCCCTTGGAATTAATGTTGTTTCCATTTGTGGGTCAGAACTTCCCCCCTCACCTGCTTTCGGTGCCATCATCAGAGGTCAATTGCGTCACTTTTTCCGTGACCATTGTGGCATCGCGGTGGATACGCGAATTAACGACTAAGATGAAGAAATAACTCTCTGCAAAAGTGACACCTTTTGATGAACTGACGAAAATGGCAACTGAAAGCATCAGGCGGCCTTTGCTCAAACTGTCTCGCACCAAACTCCCGCTGTGGGCAGATAAAGCTTCTTTGACAAGGTCGGGTTAGCACTTACATCCTTATTCTCCCCTGCTCTTGACCGTGGTGTTTTACCATGGCCAGCTCTAAACTCTAAGCCCACTGGCCAGTTGGCTGAGCAGCCGCCAAGTTCAACTCATGAGGCTGGACCATCTGTCCAAATGAAACTGAAAGTTTATCTCATGTTTCTCTTATGTGTTTTATTTATTTTTTATTCTATCTAACCCTTCAATAATCCCTTTTCTTAAACCATGAAACATGTCTCGGTTTTGTCCAACACGGGACCCGGATCAAAATGAATAAAAATCCTCAGAACAGCAGCTAAATAAAGGCATCACAACGATACCTTTTCAAAAATCTGCAAAACAGACTGTCCGCGCACAGACGTTCTGACAGGAATGGTTTTGCATGCCCTATTTGACTCACACACCACACTGAACAATGGTTTCAATAGTATTTTGTCTGTTATCGGATTGCCCTTAAAGCTTGTTTCCTCCTACATGCTGGGGGTTGGCCAGTGGGGGGGCCGAAAATAAGGTCTCCATTCCGACGGTCGTAACAGTCCGAACAATATCCAACCCCCTAGTTGTCTTTGAACCCAAAAGAAATCCCCTGCAGTAAGTGCATGTACCAGTAGTGGTAGAATCCATATCATGTTCAACTTATATCATGTCTGCACGTCCTTTGCAGTAGGAGTAGCACTCTAGGACCATAGTAAGTACTAACACTAGTATAATAGGAATAAACTAGTAGGAGTAGTACCAGTAGTAGTAAAAAAGAGTAGTAGTACGTAGTATATAGTATAAATCCCTTTTCAATAACTGTCCATAACTAGTCCAACATGTTGCAGATTTAGTCAACCAATGCAAGTAAACAACCTGGAAAAAGAAAGGCAAGACAAAGTAAAGAAAAGAAAGTAAAAAAACACCAAAAACGCTGAGTCCAACAGTTACATACCGGGTTTTCTTGCGTTGTAACGGGTTTGCTCAAGTTTACCATAAGCTCTCTTGTTTCACATGCCTGTGGAGCGGTATCAATTCAGTAACAACACAAATAACCCCCACATTGGACTTAGCTACGATTCAGTGAACAGCCGCGCCGAGCGGACGGGGTGCTACTTGCGCTCCGACCAAACCGAATGTGAGCTGTGTTTCTACTCTACAGAGCCTTTTCCCTGCCCGTGCAGATCTCTTGTCATTCGGACTGTAGCCTTCCGAAAATCTTTTCAAACAGTAAACATACGTCGTCCGATTAGTTTTGTTTTTTTTTTGTTTTGTTTTTGTTTCCTGGTTTCGTTTTGTCGCTCTTCGAGTTGTGGATATGGCCGCGAGCGTTCGACCTGTCTTCATAAATCTAGTAGACATTCTGGACACTGCGAGTAACCCGCCCAGCCACTGTTCTGGAGATCTGCTTAGCTGCAGAACGCACCGCCGGACAAGGTTCAGTTGTTGGGCGCAGCAGATTGGAAGGTTGTGGATGAGTCTACCCGGCTACTGAAGAGGCGAGAGTCCATACTACTTGTGCAAGGCTTTAGCCCCAGAGTATTGTGCTACAGATAGTAACACTACTAACCTTATGTTCTTGAGAGGACCAGACAGGAGAGAGAAACCTGATACTAAAGTCTTTATTGGAACAATATTCCCATTTCTGTGGCTGACAGTGAAATTGAGCACTCCCTTCTCAAACGGGTGCGACCTTCCGTTCCCTTTGAAATGTGAGAAAGAGCGAGGGACAACGATAATCAGCTGACACGATTTCTCACAGGACGCGATTTGTGTTTATAACAGTCCCGTCTGTCCCCATAACGAGCCAACGCTTAAAGTCAGCTTTTTTCACGGCAGCATCTACCACAAAGAACAGTAAACTGTGAAAAGGCCACTGGTATGTTCTAACTGTCTCCGAAGAATAATCAGACCACTTTCGGTGTGCGTGGAACTGATGTGGTAGGCAGGGCTAGCAAAAGTCGGGAACACACCGAGGAGACCCTGCTTGTGATCTTACGATGTCTAATCGGCGTAGCAGAGAAGTGTGTGTATGAGCGATGAAAAAATGGAGATCACAGTGAAAAGGATTAGAGCGAGGATGAGAAGAGAGAGGGGTGAGAGTGTAATGTGCAGCATGAGAGAAAAAGTGGAGGAGGGAAAAACATCCGCCAGAACAGAGGACGATCCGGCCACGTCCAGGCCACGCTGAGATCCTCCCTGGGAGCTGCATGAGTCCGCCTCGCCACCGTTCGGAAACCCCTAAGCGACGCCGGTCTCGAGAGGTGCGCCAGTTCCTCCTGATAAAAGGAGGAAAAAGCAAGCACAGAAACAAGAGGGAGGTGCGTTCCGCCGCCAGGAACGTCATGTGATAAACCGTTCCGGTGTATACGAGCGGCGCTAACGTCCTGGTATTGATTACATGGTTATATGTATGACGATTATCGCTTGAAAATGGACTGTGAGTTTTTGAAAAATCCCCGTTATGTCTAAAATTGACGATTTCCGCTACAAATTTTGTTATATTCGTAGGCAAAGAACATAGAAATTTTTCATATAATGGTAAAATCCGTATGACGCACTGAATTGTAGAGGATTAAAAATATATGCTAAAGAAGAACATCAATTTTTCATTTCTTTAAAAACGGAAAGTTGATTTGATCTGGTCTTCAAGAAGCTCATATAACTGACAGTGATGTATCTATATGGAAAAAGAGTGGGAGGTAACATTTTTTTACTAACGGAGGTACCAACAGGAGTAAGGGAGAATCATTTTGATTTGCAAAACATTTCCCGGGAAAAGTCCATTAGCAATGGAACAAAATGGAATCTTGATTGTTTCAGTCACATGTGATGAATATGATTTCTACTTAGCAAATATATATGCTCCAAATCATAGTACTGAAAAATGGACTTTTTCAAACTACTGAAAGAAGATGTAAAAAGTACAGTGGCAAAAAACATTATGTTGTTTGGGGACTTTAACTGTGTGCATAACAATGCTCTTGATATAATATCGGGCAAACCCTACCGTGAAAATGAAGTTCAAGGTCTTATAAGTTAATGAAAGACCTAGAACTGAGTGATCTTTTGAGAGTATTTCATGCTAATGACCATGATTATACATGGCACAGGTGCAGTCCATTTATAGCTCGTAGGCTGGACTATTGCTTTACACAGAGGATTATTAAGTGATTGTGTTCATGTGAACATCGACCATTCCAAACTCGGACCATAAGGCTGTGACAGTTTGAGCTGAATCCGTGTGAGTCATGCGTGGACCAAGTGATTGGAAATTCAACAATAGTTATTTAAAAAAAAACCAATTTTGTACAGCAGTTGAACAGTCTGATAGATACAGAGCTTAACGACAATATTAATGACAATTTGTCAATATTGATAAACGGGAAATGTTGAAAATTGAAATAATAAATTTTTAGCGAATTTGGAAAAGAATTGTCATGCCCAAAAGAAAAACCATTCGCTTAAGTTAAACTACAGATCTCAGAATTGAAAGAAAGCTAATTAAGGACCCTTCAAATGAAGAATCGCAAGCCCATATATGCATTAAAGCATAAATAGAATTAAACAACTGCATGACACAAAGGGGCACAGATAAGATCGAGAGTTAGATGGGTCGAAGATGGGGAACGAAACACTAAAGTATTTCTGTAATTTAGAAAAAGCTAGGGGGTAAACGAAAAGTCATAACAAGCTGCGTAAAGAACAGGAGAAATATTAACTAAACAAAGTGATATCTTACAAGAACAAGTTTCGTTTTATAAAAGTCTGTACAGCCAAACAACGGTCGCAGAAAATGTTATAGAGAAGACTAACAAATTCATAAGTCAGAAGTCATTCCATGTTTTAGATGATAATGATGCTGCCTTATGTGAAGGACTAGTTACCTTAGAGGAAACAACAAAATGCGTTAAGTAAACTATGTATGGGTCGGCACCTGGATGCGACGGAATCACAGTAGAATTCTTAAAACTCTTCTGGAGTAAACTAGGTAAACTGGTCACAAGTTCTTTTATTGAATCTTTTCATAAAGGTGAATTATCGTACACTGAAAGACAAGAATCATTACTTTATTACACAAAGGAAAAGACTTGGATCAGTTTAACAAACTGGAGACCAAATTACCATGACTAATACATATTATAAAATCCTTGCAAAAGTTTTAGCGGAAAGACTTAGCAGCGTTATTCATAAGTTAATTAACAACGATCAGGTTGGCTATCTGAAAGGCAGAAATATTGCAACAATTGTAAGGTCCATAGATGATGTATTAAGCTACTTAACACACGTAATGAGGATGGGTATCTACTAGCAGTCGACTACTGTAAAGCTTTCGATTCAATATCCAGGAAATTTTTGTTGCATACATTTGATGTTTTTGGTTTTGGCGTGGACTTTTGGTTAAGGTTCTTTAACAACGGTAGTCCAAGTAGTATTAATCATGGTGGCTGATTTCCGAACCTTTCGATATTTCCTGTGGTATCAGACAGGATTGCCCTTTTTCACCTCTCGCGTTTGTACTGGCAGTAGAGCTGCTTGCGATCAAAATTAGAAACAGTTCCTTACAGGGCATTAAAGTTCCAACGCCCTCATTGCACAAGCCTTCTTCATATCAATATAAAACAAATGGCCGACGACACAACACTTTTTCTGAAAACAGGACAGACATGCTTAGACCTTTAGAAATACTAACTGAGTTCGAAAGAATTTCTGGCCTTAGATTAAATACACAAAAACTAAGGTTTTGAGAATGGATAATAAGATTGAAGATGAAAATATTCCATTTACTTTGGTCAGTAAATTGAAAATACTGGGCATTTATTTTGAAACAAACAAAATGGCACGAGACATTTAAGACAAATGGTCTCATAGATTAGATGTAATGAATTCCATCATTAAGGAAGGGAGTAAACGTGACCTGAGAATTCGAGGTAAAGTTGTGGGTTATAAAGACATTTTTGATCAGCCAATTATATACGTAATACAATGTACAGGTCTTTCCCATAGTGTACTAAATAAAATAAATACAATACTATATAATTCCTTTGGCAGAAACAACAAGTAACAGGAGAGCATTTGAAAAAGTGAAACGAAAAGTAATGGAAGGTGAGTATGGAGAGGGGGGTCTTAAATGTTAAACATGGTTGAGCTACAAAAATACTTTTATTTACAATGGGCAGGAAAACTGTTTGACGCGACTGAAAAAACACAAGTGGAGTTTTATTCCAAAATGGCATTTGGAAAAGCTGGCAAAGGTGATAGAATCTTCCATATCAACTGTAAAAAGAAAAGATATTAAAGGACTTGAAAGAATAGACAACGAATTTTGGAAAGAGGTCCTAACCCATTTATTTAGAGAACAAATCTGTCATTACAATGGAAGATATTAACTGCAACAATTTTCAAAGTCAAATGATCTTCAGTAATTCACTTCTCACCTTCAAGCACAAAACGTTGTTCTTTCCAACTTGGCAAAAGAAAGGAATTGAAACTATTAAACAAATTATTAATTCTCGAGAAAACCGTTTACTCACTCTAGAGGAATTACAAGACATGATAGGGCAAAACAGAGCAAATATCGTACTAGATTATAACATTTTAATTAACACTATTCCAAAGACATGGGTTCAGTGGATACAGAACGGCGAAAAAAAAGAAGGATGTCAGAAATGCGAGGCGAGTCAGTTCAATAGGAAAGTAAAGGATATTAGGAAACTAGTCTGTAACGACAAAAAACCCAGTGACTCCATATGCGTCCGGTTTTGGCTCAGAAAATTTGGTGTTAGGCTAGATACATCTATATGGTCAAGAGCGAAAGACGTTTACAAAAGAAACAAGATTAAGAGTCCTGCACTGGAAAATCTTGCATAATAACCCCACAATTGATTAAAATAGTGAAAATAATTGTTCTATGATTGTCCAATGGATTGTATTGAACATTTTTTCTTTGATTGTCCATCGAGAATGTTTTATGTTATCGAGAAAAAGAGTTAAAAAAGATATAAGACTAAAGCTATCAGTTCTGGACATACTGTTTGGTATAAGCAAATTTGGTCTCAACCTTGCGAATTACAAATTCATTAATTACATAATTCTATTAGCTAAGGTGTGTATTAGTATTTTCAAAAAAAAAAAATTCTGTCTTCTCTCTACAATATATTTTCGAAAAAGAGGTAAACATTAGAAAGCATCACCTCTCCTTTAAGTAGACTAAAAACACACTTCTGATGAAGATTTCCTTTGCATATTTCTACAGAAACACTTACCGCTACCGTTTGGAAAAGTATGGTAGGAAACCTGTTGTTTCCTTTCTCTGACTATCTCTCCCTCATTCCCTCCCACCGTCTCTCTCTCTCTCTCTCTCTCTCTCTCTCTCTCTCTCTCTCTCTCTCTCTCTCTCTCTCTCTCAGTTTGTCTGCCAATCTGTCGGCCCGTCTGTCTGCTTGCCTGTCTATTTGTCTGCCCGTCCGTCCGTTCTCCACATCTTTTTCTTTTCCCCGCTACTATATCATGAGAGTGACTTTTCTTTATTTTTCTCTACATGTTCGCTAGTTTGTCTATCTGTTTGTCTGTCTGTTTGCCTCTCTTTCGCTCTCTCCCTCCCTCCTTCCGTCTCCCCCCCCCCTCTCTCTCTCTCTTTCTCTCTTTCGCGCGCGCGCGCACGTGCGCACTCTCCATCTACCTGTTTGTATGAGAGTATGTGAGCCTGTTTGCCTGTCTATCCGTCTGACTCAGTGTCTCCCTTCCTGTGATTTCTCTCTCTATTAGTATCCGTGCATTATCTGTCGGTAAGTTCTCCCCCCCCCCCCCCTTCAAAATCCCTTTCTCAACATCCCTTCTCTCTCTCTCTTTGACCGTCTCTGTCCGTCTGTCTAACTGTCCTCTGTCTGTCTGACCTGTCTGTCTGTCTGCCTCTCTCTCTCTCTCTCTTCTCTTTTTTTTTTTCTGCTGTGGGTGGGTGGTGGTGGATGTGTTGGTGATGGTGGTGGGCGCGTGACGTGAGGAGCGCTCAAGCGCTTGGGTAGAAGGATGGGGAGGGAGACGAGCAACATGGATCAACGATTTCCTTTCAGGCGTGTGTGCACATACAGAATTGGTTGCTTACGCATAAATTATTTTTGTTTCGATACCGTGCCTTTAACATGTAATTACCATTGTTAATATGTTTGGGGGTGTGGGTGGGTGGGAGCGCAACACAAAATGAAGCTAGCAGGTACAGATTATCCATCTCTCTCGTTTTTTTGGGAAAAAACTGAAATGAAAGAAAATATTTTTTTTTTTTTGTTTAATCTATGTTGTTTTCTTTGTACAAGCAACACATTGTCAGAGTGAGTGTGCCAGTTTCACACACATTAGAGAACACTAACAAACCCAGACACTTTGTATCAAACGCCAAAACATTAAAATCTGCAACAACGTGTCCATTTTTAAATGAACAAACAGACTTTGCACGGTGTGTAAG
>JADBJO010002471.1:15000-25000 GCA_016801955.1 Conus betulinus
TCAATGGCTTCTCAATGCGGTTCTCTACCAAGGAGTACACACAGACAGATGGATCAACTTGGAAGTGGGCATTGCAATGGGCTGTGCAATTTCCCCATACTGTTCGTGTTGGCAATGGAGTCATCTTGAAAGCAGCAACAAGCAACGCGCAAAAGAAACAGACCTTGGCGATGGATACAAGATGCCCCCTCTCAAGGCCTTCATGGATGACACTACAGTGATTTCATCCAGAGAGAAGACGAGACACGTCATGTGCTGGAGAGGCTGGATGACATAGTTGCCTCATCCAGAATGAAGTTCAAGCCAAAGAAATCACGGAGTCTCTCACTGAGGAAAGGAAAAGTGGCCGAATCTGTGTGGTCTTCAGTGTTGCCAACCAGGCCATTCCAACAGTCACAGAAGAGCCAGTCAAGAGCCTTGGAAGATGGTATGATGATACGCTGAAAGACACACAAAGAGCAAAAGAACCAAACAGGATGTCGGAAAACGGCTGGAGACCATTGACCCAGTGTGGGCTCCCTGGCAAATACAAGGTCTGGTGTCTGCAGTTCATGCTGATACCAAAAGCTCCTATGGCCTCTGATGATATACGACATCTGCACCAGCATAGTGGAGGCAATGGAAGCCAATCAACAAGTTCACAGGAAATGGCTTGGTGTCCCACCCTGTCTGACTGACATAGCGCTGTACTGTCGCCAAGCAAAGCTGAAACTACCACTGAAATCCATCCTGGAGGAATACAAAGCAGGGAAGATCAGACTTCAAAGCATGCTGGAGGACTCAGGAGACAAGGTGGTAGAAGCAATCAAGCCCAGCTGAAGACAGGCAGAAAATGGAAAGTTCAAGAGGCGATGGATTCTGCCAAAGAAAGTCTCAAGATCAGAGAAATAACAGGACACACACAGACCAACAGACAAGGACTGGGGGTGACCAAAACTGAATGGTGGTCAAAGGCCAAAGGAAAAGCCAAAGAGACATGATGATTCAGGAGATGAGAAAAAAGAGAGAAGACCAAAAAAGACTCCAAAAAGCAGTCCAGCAGAGCCAGCAAGGGCAATGGACAAACGGGAGAATGCACTCCAAAGAAGTCTCACTTGGAATGACATTTGGCACATGGCCCCTCTCAGGATCAGCTTCATTCTCATCTGATCTGCATATGACCTTCTGCCCCTCAAATGCAAACCTGGTGAAGTGGGGGAAAAAAACAGACGATCCTTCATGCCCCCTCTGCCATGAAAAACAAACAGTGGAGCATGTCCTAAGCTCATGTAAAGTAGCCCTGGCTCAAGGAAGGTACACATGGAGGCACAACCAAGTGCTCAAAGAGATTCTGTACAAGTAGTCTGGGCTAGTACCAAACCACAAAAGGAAAATCAGGACTCCAAAAGCACCCGCAACATTCTTCACGGCAGGAGGCAGCGAATCATGGCCAAGAACAACAGTGCCACTCGGAACATGCAGGCAGAGTCTGCTGGACGGGGCAGATGACTGGGAGTGCACTGCAGACCTCCCAGAATGGAAGAGTCACCCAGAGATCATATGCTGCTGATCTGGCAAACAGCCTGAGGAGAGAAGGCTATCAGGTCAAAGTCCTCACTGCAGAAATTGGACCTAGGGGGTTTGTAGGAACGTCTGCATACAGCCTCATGAAACAGCTCTCAGTTGCAGGGAGGGAAACAACCGAGCCCTGAAAGCAATGGCAGAAGCGGCAGAGAGGTGTTCAAGCTGGATCTGGTCCAGGAGGAACAAAAGTGAACTTCATAAGGCTTAACTTTCCTACAAATATCAATACAGTGACTTCATTGATTCCCTTCCCACTCTTCCCTATTTATTCACTCATTCCCTCTGTCGGCCCGGATTTCAAACGCGGAGTCGAAGCAACGATAACACGAGGGGGGTTTGTGTTGTTTGTGTTGACATGTAGGCGGAAGCGGCATGCGAGTAATGACATAACGAGAGAGAGAGAGAGAGAGAGAGAGAGAGAGAGAGAGAGAGAGAGAGAGATTGAGCCCAGCCGGCCTGAAAGACCTGTCAGCCCGTTGAAGTGAACTTTCAACATCGGCTAAAACGCACGCACACACACACACACACACACACACACACACACACACACACACACACACACACACACACACACACACACACACACACACATTTGTTTACCTAACATTATGCGGTACTTTTCTTCCCGATGTCATCTGAATCAAGTGGCGAACATGAGAAGATAAGATCAGTGGTTTCTCGTTCTTCGTTTTCACTGTCCTAAATGTTATTTGTTTTCGCCTGAAGAAGACCTAAGAGGCCGAAATGCACTTAGTCTTGTCCTCTACTCTGTTTGTCTCTGTCCTTGGCGGTAATTAACCCCCTCTCTTTCTCTCATTTAGTAAGACAATTCAGGTCAGAAATCTACACACTTTACCGGATGCACACCAACAGCGCTTCGCCGTTGTTATGGAGTATTTTAGATGTTTACAGGAGTGTAGAAGTTATAGAATTTGGAAGTTGATCATGAGGTACTCGTTGTGGAGTAACGGAAAAATGTACTCCATAAAGACATGGTACTCCACAAGCCCAGCGTTGGGTCTCGCATCGTACTCCGTAATGTAAGGTAGACGAACACACACACACACACGCACGCACGCACGCACGCACACACACACACACGCACACACACACACACACACACACACACACACACACACACACACACACATCGTTAAAACTTATTTTCTAAAAACACGCCGTACATAACTTCCCTTATATCTTTCTTCTGCACAGTCTATGATCAGATGAGAAATGTATGATTTTGTCTGACTGAACAACCGCGTTGATACTGGAACACAGACTGAATGATAGTAAGTACACAAAACAAGGTGAAAATAAAGCAAATTTATGTACGATAGAAAAACAGACCGGTCAATTTTCGACTGATAGGCCTACGTCTTCTTCAGATGTCACAAGTAATAAACAAATATGTGCACGAAAATGCTTTCCTGATAGCAGTTATCAGAAACTAAAAAATCACATTCGGTGGAACATTTCGGGTAGTCTTCTGTCCAGCTTTTGTCTATCATACAAAAGCAAAATTCTAAAAGAGTAGGCCTATGTGTGAATAAGTGAGTGAATGAGTGTGTGGAGTGAATGAATGTGTGTATGTGTGTGTGTGTGTGTGTGTGTGTGAGAGAGAGAGAGAGAGAGAGAGAGAGAGAGAGAGAGAGAGAGAGAGAGAGGAGGAGGTGGAGGTGGGGGAGGTACATTAGTGACGACAAAGAGAAGAAACAAAATCATAACAAACAGGCAATCTTGTCACCAGGCTGGCATGTGTGTTGTCATATGATCTGGTGGAGTTCAAGGTGTAACGTGAGATGCACAGACCTCGCTATGCTCAGTGGTATGCTAATCACCCTTGCCTACCACTGCTGCCACCCATGCTGACTGCATCTGAATCTTTCACCTGACAGCAGCGACATGTCTGTGTAGGTAACTTTTAACTCTGTTCTAAACCAGTAAGCACACGTAGGAAAACATGTCCCACATGACTCTGATGGGATTCGAACCCACGACCTCCCGCCGGGAGTCCGCGACGTTAACCACTTCGCCACGGCGGCTGGTGATTGATTGATTGTTTGTCTGGCCAGCTGCAGTCTGTCGTGTGCCTCTCTCAGATGTATCGCACTCTGTTACATGAGTTGTTACCCATCTCAGGAAGTGTGTTCTGTGGTGTTGGGGACTCAACAAGGAAATCCGCCCCGCAAACAGAAAGTGGTGCGTCGCCATGTAAGTGCTGCTACTCAGTGATTAAACAGACAGAGCAAAATGTGTTGGCACCGGGAAACTTTGTAAGACACAGGAGTGCGAAGTGTGCCCATGTCGAGTGACTACATAAGATTGATAGACCAATGTGTACCCGCATTCCTGGACAATAAAACAGTGTAAAGTGTCCCGGTATGAACTATATATAGCAGTGACAGAATAATTGAACGCAGCAGCCAAAAGGCTTTTTGGACTGATCACATACTTCTTGTTCCTTCTTTTTCACTGATCTTCTTCTCTGTGTAATATTCTGAAATCGTTTTTGTTGTTGCTCTTGCTGTTAATATGTTCTCGTCGTCGTTAATTTATTGTTTAGTTTTAAATATTCTTTCCGTAGCAGTATTAATAGTCTATTCAAAATTTCTTGTTCAATGAAAGTAAAGAACTTTATGACCAGACCAGTGGAACACATATTGCACATTTTAATGTGTATTATTTGTATAACAAGACAGCTGTTTTACGCCTGTTACTGAATTAATGACCCTTCATATATTCAGTTGTATAGACCTACTGAAAGCCGTTTTTCTTCTTAACTTACAGATGAAATGCTTGTAATTCCAAATTATAACACACCGTATGCCATAATGCTACACACATGGTGAGACTGGCATTGCCGCGCACGCATGCATATACATCTATATGTAATTATCAACGAAAGTCTGCTTTTATGTCTTGAATTGTAGAAATATGGCGGTGAAACTATCCTTCATGTCTGCAGTGATAGATAATTCTACCTAACTGACAGTATGTGTTTTAGTGAGTGAATGATAAAAGCTTTTCAGTTTGAACCTTCTGCAAGCTTATAGTCTACAAACGAAAAACATTTTCTTATGGAGAGAAACTTCACTAATCTAACTGACAGTATGTGTTTTAGTGGGTAAATGGGGGGAATAATAAAAGCTTTTCAGTATGAACCTTCTACAAGCTTATAGTCTGCAAAGGGAAAACATTTTCTTGTGGAGTGAAACTTCACCAACATGTAACTCCTGGCCATATACTGGTATTGTCGAAACCTGCTTGTTTTTTCTCAGTGATTGCGAAAAGTGGTAAATTTACGCCTTCGCCTTTTCGGTTTTAAGAAGAATGCTATCCCAGAAAAAGGCTGGTGTGCAATACCGTAGTATGTTTGTTGAGTTTTCAAAAAAACCAACCAAAGGTGTCACCTAAAAAGCAAAGAAAACCACGAAAGAGCAAAACAAGCTACATTTTCTTGTGAAAAATAGAAAATATAAAAAGACAACCTCTTAAGACACAAGTGCTGAGGGCCAGTTCTTGGAATGAATCCACAAGGGACTAAATTACAACAAACTAAAAGATTTCAGGGATAAGTACCGAGCACCATTCCAGCAACTTACAGAGCAGCTTGGTGTTGCAATGACTGCAAGAAATATTGAATTATTAACAAAGCTTGCTCTTATGTCTTAGATTGTAGAAATAAGGGGGTGGATAAGCCTTCATTTCTGCAGTGGTAGATAATTCTGCCTAACTGACAGTATTATAGAATGACAACACGACATTGACATTGACTGCTTGTGCAATGTCGGTCCCGAGACAGTGACTGAACGCGGCCAGGGTGTGACTGTGAGCGGCCAGGGTGTGACTGTTAGCGGCCAGGGTGTGACTGTGAGCGGCCAGGGTGTGACTGTGAGCATAGAGCGGGAATGAATAGCTGAAGAGGAGCGACACGAAGTGGGGACGAGACAACAACAACAATAAGAACAAACAAACAAACAAAAAAAGGGGGGGGGGGGGGGGGGGGGGGGGGGGGAGCCAAGGAAATTATTTGGTACCAGGTAAACCACCCCCTCCCACCCCACCCCCACCCCTGCCTCCCAAGGAGGAAACCTGGGCTTCATACTAAATCTGGTGTAAAGTAATATATCTCTTTCTTTGTCTATGCATTTTCAGAGGTACCAAGTATGCACTGCTCAAATAAGTCTTTTAACCCACGAACACGAAGACTGAAACCGTTGTCCTCTTTTTTTTTTTAAAGTTCGTGGTACGTTTATTGTACATGCATTGCATTTCTTCTTGATCAGTTCAGCAAGAGAACAACAAACAGCATCAGTAGAACAATGAATGAAAACAAGTTGCCTCAGGAGGTCGTGACGGCTGAGTCACTGGACTGCTTCAAGTTCAGGCTGGCCTCCCATCTCTAGAACCTGAAACGGCCCAACTCCTCCCTTCTTATCCATCACCCCCAACCCTCCCCCACCACCTTACCCTATTCCCTGACCACTATTCCCTACAACCCACCCCCCCCCCCCCCCCCCCCCCCCCCCCCCCCCCCCACACACACACACATCCTTCCCGGTCACTTTTCAACTCCTCCCCCCCCCTCCCCCTACTACTTATTCACCATCACACCCCCCACCCTCTCCGACCCCCTCACACCTCTTTTGGACCTATTCAAGTAGAGGCGATGAAGGCTGAGGCACTGCTGGTAAGGGCTTGACCACGGGTACTACCAAGGAACTCAGATTGGTTCATTTGGAGTTGCGAAAATGTTTCAAATCCTCACAACAAGGCAATCGTCGGCAGTCTCCCCAAACTACGACAAAACCATAAGTAAATGATGTTGGTGGTATGAAAGAAGAAGAAAGAACGCAGCAGACGACACGCGGATAATAAAGCAGGAAGAAGGCTCAACGAGTTGCTTCTCAAAGGGCAGCAACAGCGTTGGCTTGTCGATACCAAATCAGCGCAGTGATCTCCCCCTGAAAATGACAATCTTTATTAAAGGCGCTGCCGGTACTCAAGAAATCATATGTCTGGCCCTCCATCCTCACACACGGCAAGCTGGAAGTGAAAAGAAGATAACAGAGAGAGAGAGAGAGAGAGAGAGAGAGAGAGAGAGAGAGAGTATTATCAAGCCATAGCTGCATGTTCGCCCAACACCCACACACACACACACACACACACACACACACACACACACACACACACACACACATCTGCATATATACATATACATGTAGATAGATAGATAGATAGATAGATAGATAGATAGATAGATACACAGATAGAGAGATAGATACATAGATAGATAGACAAATACATAGATATGACTGGTGGCACATTTTGACCTTCCGTAGATCTTTTTATAGTCGCGTGAGGCGACTGCAGGCGGAAATCTAAACCATATCTGAAAATTTTGCAACTAAAGACTGGTTCATCGGAAATTCTGACTGAGGTGACCTGTCGGCCTCAAATTACTGTTCTGACGATTGGTTGACCCTTGAGTAAAGAAGAAGATGACCAGTTGATCTCCAGTAATGAGTAAGGCGGCGATAATCTACGTAGAATTATGAGGAAGACAGCTGCATGGCCAAAACGCATGGACAATATTTGTGGCTGGCTCAAAACGAACAGGGCAGATGAGCAGTTTAATCGAAGATATGAATTAATTAGTATTTAGCTCGGAAAGATGCGTTATAAGATAACTGCTTAGCCTCAAATTATGATTACGATGGCCGGCAAACTAAAATCGCGGATCACTTGTTGGTTGGCTCAAAATCATAAAATAAGCTGGCTGGCTAGCTAGGTGTCAAGTATGACTCTCAGTTATACGAAATGTGACGCGCGTTATGATTAAAATGCATCACTGTCTTCAGCGTAACAGTTAGATGTTTTGCACTCTCATATTGTAATGTGGCTGCCTGGCCCACAAACCTTAGCCAGAAGGTCCGCTGGCCCCAAATTAACAGTAACAGCGCCGAATAACTCGAAAGTAAAAGGAAAGACAGTACCAGCAAGATGTTTGGCTGGCCCAAATCTACGTAGAGGTGGCAGCTTTGACCCGATCTTGTTTGTAAAATTGCTGGAAGAATTCAAAGTAGGATTAAGATGACCGGTTGGCTTTTTCGTTGAGTCACACAGCCAGCTGACCCAAACAAATTATTTGCACATTACACACGCACGCACGTATACGCGCGCGCGCGTCACACACACACACACACACACACACACACACACACACACACACACACACACACACACACACATGGGCGCGCGTGCATAAACACACACATTTATAAACACACACATAAAAAGAAGCAGAGATAAATGTATGCAGACACAAATACGCAAGCATGTGAATCATACATACACACTATCTCCCTGTCTCTTTCATTCACACACACACACACACACACACACACACACACACACACACACACACACACACACACACACACACACACACACACCACGTATGCGCTTGCAGGTACCACACACACACCAGGTACACACACACACGAGAGAGAGAGAGAGAGAGAGAGAGAGAGAGAGAGAGAGGAGAGAGAGAGAGAGAGAGAGAGAGAATGAAGGGTAGTAACCATTGATTTCGCAAGAAGCAACGATAGCGGTTGTTCCCCGTTTCTCGTTTGAACAAACGTTTGAGAGCTCTCGCTGTCATAAAGATAATGAAGATAACTTTTGCTCTTTTTCTTCGGGTGAGCCCAAAGCACTTTACATAAAAAAAAAAAATTACAAGGATCATAAAATAAGATCACATAATAAACAGATATGGAGCGCCCATGCACATATTCTATTAAAAGATAGTGTGTGACGAATCTGCTTCGACAGATATCTAGATTAGGGGTCGTTCTTAAAACTATTGAAGGAATTTCTGGAGTGTGTCTAGTAACGCGACCTGTCGAACTTGACGATCTCTGTCTTTGCTCTTCCTCGCGTAAACATTTAGTTCGCGATGCAAGATCGTCGAGTAAGTAATGTCGTTGAACGCGGCGGTGTCGTTGGTGGAGGCCGAAACTGAATTGTTCACTCTCGGGAAATAAGCCTGCAATTAAAGCCTGTCTGTCACAGAAATCAGTTCGTCACCGGCTGAAAAAAATTCTCCTTTGCTGAAAATCAGTTTGAATTTGGTTGACAAAAGTTCAGGCCACATACCACTATTATGAGTGTACATTAAAAAAACACTATTGACATGTAAGCGTTTTGAGGCCGAGCATACATTTGAGCTAGCATTGTACATTGAACTGATAATTGATCACAAAAAACAACTAAACCCAGTTATTTCCCTTCTTTTGGGGGGGGGTGGGGGGGGGGGGGGGGGGGGGGGGGGGGGGGGGGGGGGGGGGGGGGGGGGGGGGGGGATTCCACCGATGAAATCATATTCTTCAAATACAGGATCTTCCCCTTAGCTGACGACACATTTCAAGCCATTGCACTCACCTGTGACCCTGTCTTTGCGCCAGCTCGGAGTGCCCAAATAGTTCCATTCGTTTGATTTTAATTTGTCTGCTTGGAACCACCTGGCTTGTACCTTGATGGCCATAACTATGACAGAATATGAGGACAAATAACTTTCAGACACAACAAAAGTTCTCACAACAGTCTAATCGCACTAGTCTATGAATATTCCACTTCACGATCACAAACAGTCACCGGGACAATATTAAACGTGGCATTTATGTGCACCACGCCGCATTACATCGACAATACCTAAAGACATCATCTTCTTCACAATACAAACTTCTAACCAGTAAATGCCATTACCAAAATCATGTACAGAACAATGCAGTACATTCATTTGCAGGCGGAATATCCAGCCCATCAAGTGAGACAGGTTTTTGATAAAGCCAGAAAAAAAAAACTTTGTCATGCAAAGACAAAACGGAATGAGGATTGCATGACTCATTAGACGCACATAAGGAACTCAACCTTTCAATGTTAAGCAAAT
Source organism: Conus betulinus (assembly GCA_016801955.1). NCBI lineage: Eukaryota > Metazoa > Mollusca > Gastropoda > Neogastropoda > Conidae > Conus > Conus betulinus. The sequence continues at coordinate 24,518 of JADBJO010002471.1, forward strand.
TATCCCCCCTGAACCCCTTCCACGTTAAGTGTAACAGCTGGATTTACATATATATTACGATCTTCAATTTTTTTTTCTGCAAAAGTTCATATTAAACAGTCATCATCTTATGAAGTAATAGACTGAATGAAATCTCTGTCTTCTCATTTATTAGACATTCCGTGTATATAGCAATGTAAAAACAAAAACAAAACAAACAAAGATGTAGTTCACAAATTCACACACACTGTCCAAATATGGAATCCTCTCAGGTTGTATTACCGTATTACTATCTCCCCCTTCTCCTGTGTCTGTCCTAGAAAATCAGTTTTGTGTTGACTTGATCTCAGCCCGGTTCCAGTGAGTCTAAGCAGTCATTCACACAGTTATATTTCCCGTCCACATTAACATCGTCATCGTCATTGCTAACCCAATACATACATCTCTGTCATTATCAGTCGTGCAGTCAGTGCTTTCACCACCATTCTCGCATGCGTAGTCAAT
>JADBJO010002471.1:30000-35000 GCA_016801955.1 Conus betulinus
GTGTGGGGGGGGGGGGGGGGTAGTTGCACGGGAGAGCACTATGCTTTGTCTGAAGAAGATTGGTTTTGAATTATGTCCCCTACCTTTTGACCTGGATTGTGTCTACTGACCATGCATACTTCGTGACAGAAATGCACATACGCGCTGAAAATGAATGCAAAGCGCTGCGCAGAAACAACCCAAGAGTAAGAACATATTTCATTATCATATGAAAACCAGAGGTACGGCCAGGCGCAGATGATCAGACTAAAAGACTCATCACTGTCACAGTGTTGACCTGTCATTATTCAATCCAGTTCAGGTTTGTTTGTAACCACGCCGAGCGACGGGGCCTTCCACCTGGGCCGTCCTCATCGTCAAAATTGTATCCTTAAATTTTTTTTTTTTTTAACATCAATAGATCAGTGCTTTTTTTTCCTGAAAACAAGCACAAAATGCTTGAAAACTGGGTTTGTCTCCAGCCAGCATGCTTACATAACAGACACTGAACCAGACTTAACAGAACTGGAATATGGCACCAGAACTGCGAAGCCAGTATATCTGGGGTATGGATCTGCGAGGCGGATGGATCAGGATCTGCATTAAACGGCAGCAGATCCAGGATCCTCTCAGAAAGATTTCAGAACAAAATTTTCCATAGAACACGAAGACTGAGAATTCATTGTTGACGAACTGATGACTATGGAATAGGAATATATTTTCATGGAATAGTTGACTTGTCTGATGATGTAAACGTTGTATTTTCCATCTTCTATCTGAAACAAACCACAAGGGAATGTAACTCTTAAGTCCATATTTCGATATACAATGACTTCCCTTGGCGAAAATAATTACTTAAATTTTGATGTTGTAGGGGGTTGTTGTCGTTGTTATCATTATTATCATTATTATTGTTGTTGTTGTTCATGTGTGTTGTTGATGTTTTTGTAACTATTATGGTTAGGCCTACTTCTATTTTATAGCTTTCTCACTTCAACCTCTCGGTCAAAGTCATTCAACGTTTTGTTCTTTTCTTTCTCGAAGAATACATGCCCTGTGTACGCATGCCTTTCCATAACAACAGCCAAACTGGCCTTCTCTTCGAAAGATGGTGGCAGGATTATACATGTTTGCAGGTCTGGGTGTGATCATACATGGAATCTCGGTTTCAGGATCATTCGAAGGACTGATCGGGAAAGGGAATCAGAATTCAATGTTAATCCCAAGTGAAAAATCCTCGTGTATCAACAAGGCTCAGCAGAGATGTGAAGCTGCAGCCTTACGATCTCAAAACATTACCAGTCTGTCAGTGCTCTACTGGCTGGGCTGTTCCGGCTCATGCTTCGTTCATGAGCTGAAATGTTCCGCAGAAAATGAAAATAAACTAGAATAATCCCCTCACCCCTTCCTCGTTCTCTTTCCTCCGACTACATTCTTTCAGCGATTAACTTTTGCCAACATTTTGAAAACAACAATAATAACAACAACAACACAACAATAACAACAATAATAATGATAATAATGACAATAATAATATATAATAATAATAATAATAAAGAAGAAGAAAGAAGAAGAAGAAGAAGAAGAAGAAGAAACAACAACAACACAACAACAACAACACAACAACAATATAAAAAGTCAAAAATCGATCACCAAGCAATTGACGTCAATGCCGCTGAACTGAAACGAAAATCGAACTCATGTGACAATAATAATAGGAAGAAGAAGAAGAAGAAGAAGAAAGAAGAAGAAGAAGAAGAAGAACAACAACAACAACAACACAACAACAATATATAAAAGTCAAAAATCGATCATCGAGCAATTGACGTTAATGCCGCTGAACTGATACGAAAATCGGACTCATGTGACACATCTTGGAGACCACAACATGCTGGAATGTGTAGGCAAACTACAGACAGAATCTTCTGGCGTGCAGCCGACTAATAAAATAATAGTCAGTCAATCACGGGCAGTGAGAAGGAGAGCTTACATCCTGGACTGCACGGAACAGGTTGACGGCAGTTGGAACGAGAGCCGGGGGGGTGGGGGTGGGGGGGGGTGGGGGGAGGAGGGGGGGGGGGGGGGGGGGGGTGGAGGGGGCTGGCTGGCTGGTGTCAAAAGCACGCCCTGGCTGGCATACACAGGGTGTTACGGGCAAAGAGAGGGACCCGACTCAAGCAGTGGGCTAAAGATAGGTCCCGTGGTGGTGATGTTGTGGAGATGGAAGTAGCTAGCAGGGTGGGTTATCGTTTCTGATCTATGTGCACCCCACCACCGCTACTTTCGCCACCACCACTGCCCGCCACCACCAGCGCTGCAACCACACGTGATCATTGTCACGTAGGCAGTACGTTCGGATTCCGTTAGAGGAAAGAAAGACGTTGTTGTTGTTGTTGTTGTTGTTCTTGTTTTTTTTGTGTCGCTATATGTGTTTTGGTTTTTTTTTTTTTTTTTTTTTGGGGGGGGGGGGGGGGGGGGGGGGGGGGGGGGGGGGGTGAAGAGCAGATTGGGAACTGGTTGTTTAATAAATGCCGGAATGTTGCAGAATTAGTTGTGTTTGAAAATGTACTGAAAATGGCTAAAAGCATGAAATAGCTATAATAATGATAATAATAAAAAGTCGATATCGCCGAACAATGAATGCTAAACCCGAAACATCTATAATGATATAATTATAATTAGTAGTAATTATAATTAGCAGTAACAGCAAAGGTAATTGTTTCTTCTACTAGTAATTTTTACTATCACTATTATTGTTACTATCATTATTATTGTTATCACTATTGTTGACGTTGTTGTTGTTGTTGTTGTTGTTGTTGTTGTTGTACTAGTTGTAGTCATGAATAGGCCTACCTCCTTTTTTCAGATCATGGTGATGAAAACTGCATACTAAAGTCATCATCATTTGAAATCAACATACCAACCTTGTAAACTACCTGAGAGGATGATTATCAAAGAAACACATTACCGCTCTTACTATCCCAGGTTTGATTCCTGATTATTACATCAAAAAACACAAGACTAAGTTGGGCCGGCAGGAAATGAAAAACACACACACACACACACACACACACACACACACACACAGAGAGAGAAGAGAGAGAGAGAGAGAGAGGAGAGAGAGAGAGAGAGAGAGAGAGAGAGAGAGAGAGAGAGAGAGAGAGAGAGCAGAGACAGAGAGAGAGAGAGAGAGAGAGAGAGAGAGTTTACAAACATTAACCAGACTTTAAAAAACAACAACACCGTTTTATCTTAAGAAATGTAAAAAAGAAAAAAAAAAAAATTGACACTAATGTATAAAACAAAATGGAGTTATTTGGTAATGAGAAAACAACAATAGAATATGAAGGATTAGAATGAACCATAGCTACGAGAGAGAGAGAGAGAGAGAGAGAGAGAGAGAGAGAGAGAAGAGAGAAAGAGAGAGAGAGAGAGAGAGAGAGAGAGAGAGAGAGAGGAGAGAGAGAGAGAGAGAGAGGTGATAAAAGACAACGACTGAAAATAATAAACACGCAGTAGGCCTATATTGAATGTTCACCACGTGGATCGCCTGTAGATTATGGTAGCAGCGGCACTGATGATGAAATCATCACGGTGATCTCAGTCCCTCTAGGCACACACACGCCAACAGCCAAGGGCACACACCGCGAGCCAAGGTCGAACACCTGAAATAGCTCTATTGTTATTGTGCACCACCACAGCCAAGCTCCTCAGTTAGACCGCGGCTGAAGCGGTGGGAAGCAGCTTGTGACGTGGCAAGTTCAATGATGACGTAGGCTAGCAGGGTAAGAATGGTGGCGGAGGCAGTTTCATGTAACAGAAGAATGTAAAATATTGTTTAGTCTGGTACACAAGGACATATAATGGGCTGAGCCTGCTGTACAGAAGAATCGTGTGTGTGTGTGTGTGTGTGTGTGTGTGTGTGTGTGTGAAATCTGCAGCCCTTAACTATTCACAACATTTATTACGTTTTATTTGTTTGCATCGAAGATTAAATGGATTTTCAAGCGAAACAGAGTGAATTTGAAACAAGATTCTTTAAACTTTTCTTCGGATTCTCTCTCTCTCTCTCTCTCTCTCTCTCTCTCTGTGTGTGTGTGTGTGTGTGTGTGTGTGTGTGTGTGTGTGTGTGTGTGTGTGTGGTGTGTGCATAGAAGATTAGTCCATGGATTTTGATGTGAAGTTAAATGATTTTGAATCGAGGTTGTTCACATTTTTTTTCTTCGAGTTACATTTTTTTCTTTGAGTATTATTGTTGTTGCTTTTGTACTTTTCATTTTCTCTCTCTCTCTCTCTCTCTCTCTCTCTCTCTCTCTCTCTCTCTCTCAATTTATTCATAAATTTTGATTTTTTTTTTTGTTCATTACTTATTCATTTATTTGCTTTATTCACCTGTTTAAAAAACTACCAATTGTTACGTATGTCGGGCGGCCTGATTTCTCAAATTCTGTCTGCTTCAGTCTTTGCCGGATTGGTACCTGATGTCCCTTTACCCCATCTGTTGAAGACCACCCATCATCGCATCCCCCCCGCCCCCCCCCCCCCCCCCCCCCCCCCCAAAGCATCAGTCAGTTCCCACTTCCCCCTCCTACAGCCGTCCCGACTATCTTTCTTCCCCTCTCACCACAAAACCTAATACGTTGGAATCAGCGCCAAGTTTGTCGCAGGTGGAGAGGAGGAGCGAAACAGAGGTGGTGCTCTATCGTTTGTCACCAAATGAAACCAGATGAAAAATCGCAGTCATCCAGTTTGCGGAGTGCTATGACAGCTCTGTGAAAAGGTGTTGAAAATTAATGCTGACTGCGTGTATTGCATGTTTCACATCGTTGCTCTCTCTCTCTGTCTCTCTCTCTCTCTCTCTCTCTCTCTCTCTCTCTCTCTCTCTCTTCTGCTTTCTTTAGTTTTGTTTTTTTTCCTTTATTTTTCTTTGGATTGCTTTTTTTTTTTTTGATACCTTAGGGTTAACCCCGACTGAAATTTATGTGACGCTGCACGCGAAAATGATGGATTAGTTTTGTATT
>JADBJO010002471.1:42500-47500 GCA_016801955.1 Conus betulinus
CATCCGAGCGAACTTGTAAGATCTTTTTTACCCAAACTCAGCGGCATGGGTACAATGCTGAAGGGTATCCGTCAGCCGGATTCCAAACTGCTCAAGTCTCATTCGTCCTCCTTCGCAATTCTTGAAACTTTAGCCGGCAAGATTCTGACGTCAACGACTGTTTTGTTTTGAGTAGACTACCTCCTACAGCTAAGTATCGAATGTTACTTGGCAAACCTTGTTCAGTCAGACAGAATGCTGTCTACAGCGTCCTTGGATTGGCTAAGGTAACTAACACTGCGAAGCTATGGCCTCAAAATGTGTCAAAAGGTCTCTTTGTCTTCATCTTGGCTGTGATTAAAAAAAAAAAAATGGAGCTGTAGGCTGGCGTGGTGAGCAGGAACGTGTGCTTGGTGTACACTGTACTCCCCTGTAACAGTACGGTAATGTTGCTTATAGCCCAGCCGACCGCAAAGGGCCATGTCAGGGCTGGGCTGTCACTACATCAATTCACAAGTCATCATCATCAAAAAAAACAACAAAAAAACAAACAACACCCCCCCCCCCCCCCCCAAAAAAAAAAAAAACCGCCTTTCACACATCTCTTTAAAATACACCTTCTAAAAACGTTACCAGAAACTTCGTTAAAATCTTTCTTCCGTAAACCTCCCTGTAACAAATGTACGTTGGTTTTCCTCATGGTGTGTGTGTGTGTGTGTGTGTGTGTGTGTGTGTGTGTGTGTGTGTGTGTGTGTGTGCGTCTTCTTCCATTTGAGTGAGGCGATTGGGCGAGAGGGTAGAAGGTGAATTGGGGGAGATAATCCAGCGGGCATTCTTGTTGTTACCAGATTTATTTTAGCAATAGACTCTGTGCACACTGACAAACACACCGAATCACCCCCCCCCCCCCCCCCCCCCCCACCCCAGCCACTCCCTCCCCCTCTCCAACCTCTCCACCTTATGTGTGTGTATGCGTGCGCGTACATACACACACACACACACACACACACACGCGCGCGCGCGCGCGCGCGCGCGCGAGCGGAGCGAGAAAGGTTGCCTGGGGGAGGGTGTTAACATTAAATGTACCATTGTTTAAAAACATGTAGAGGTCAATACACTTGACACACGCACCCATGACATACTCACAGCTATCAAATTCACCTTATCCCTTCCCTCCTATCACTTTCAAGGACCAGAACATTATTTCCTTCTGCGTACGCAGACTGATACTCCTGCGGACGCTGCCTGTATAGACAGGCATTGGAGTTTTGTGAGTATGACCGTTTTTTTTTCTATCCCGCCATTAAGGCAGCCATACTCATCTTCGGGGAAGGTGCATGCTATGTGTAACATGTCATCCATACCAACGGCCAAACTGGCCTCCTCTTCCGAAAGTTGGCGATGGGATTGTACGTTGTGCAGGATATTGTGCGTGCGTTCACACACGGAACCTCGGTTTATAGTCTCATTCGAAGGACTGTGTGGGGAATGGAGTCAGAACCAATGTTAACTCCGAGGGGAAATCCCCCTGCACCGAAATTCGAACCGCAACCCCAGGATCACGAGTCCGGCGCTCTACCAAGTGAGCTATTCCGGCCCCCAAGGATCAGAACAGAAAAAAAACATCTGCCATACTGGCAGTCAGGCAGCGGTCACTATGGTAACACCTTGGGTCAGACCAACAGACAGATCGTGTCCTTGTGCACAGACCTTGCTCTGTCAGCATTCGGTGAGTGATTGTTGTTCTTGGCTTTGTGTTTGTTGGATTTTAAGTTTAATCATTCATTTTTATTGTTTTGTTGTTTTTTTGCTTGCTTTGTTTTTGTTTGTTTGATCTACAAGTGTTGAACGACGTCTTCATCTTCCTTCTTGTTGTTTTTGTTTACTAAAAGTGTTGGACAACGTTTTTTTTTATATCTTCAAGTGTTGAACTACGTCTATATATTCCTTACTTTTTGTTGTTTGTACGTTACTTTTTTAAATCTAAAAGTGTTGGACTACGTCTTTATATTCTTATGTATTGTTTGTTTGTTTACTTTTTTTTGTCTACAAGTGTTGAACTACGTCTATATATTCCTATATGTGTTTGTTTGTCTACTTTTTTATCTACAAGTGTTGAACTACGTCTATATCTTCCTTGTGTGTTGTTTGTTTACTTTTTTTTAAAATCTGAAAGTGTTGAACTACGTCTTTATATTCCTTTACTGTTGTTTGTTTACTTTTTAAACAGTCTACAAGTGTTGAACTTCGTCTGTATCTTCCGTATGTGTTGTTTGTTTACTTTTTTAAAAAATCCACAAGTGTTGAACTACGTCTATATTTTCCTTATGTGTTGTTTGTTTACTTTTTAAATCTAAAAGAGTTGGACTACGTCTTTATATTCCTTCTTTGTTGTTTGTCTACCTTCTTAATCTACAAGTGTTGAACTACGTCTATATCTTCCTTATGTGGTGTTGTTTGTTTGCTTTTTTTTATCTACAAGTGTTGAACTACGTCTATATCTTCCTTATGTGTTGTTGTTGCTTTCTTTTTTAAATGCAAATGTTGAACTACGTCTATATCTTCTTTAAGAGTTGTTTTACTTTTTTCATCTACAAGTGTAGAACTACGTCTATATCTTCCTTATGTGTTGTTCGCTTTTTTTTTTTTTTTAAATCTACAAGTGTTGAACGACGTCTTTATATTCCTTCTTTGTTGCTTGTTTATTTTTTTTTAATATACAAGTGTTGAACTACGTCTGTGTCTTCCTTAAGTGTTGTTTACTTTTTTTTGTAATCTACAAGAGTTGAACTACGCCTATATCTTCCTTAAGTGTTGTTGGTTTGCTTTTTTTTTATCGACAACTGTTGAACTACGTCTTTGTATTCCTTCTTTGTTGCTTGTTTACTTCTTTTTCTTTACAAGAGTTGAATTACGTATGTATCTTTCCGTAAGTGTTCTTTACTTTTTTTTTTTAATCTGCAAGAGTTAAACTACGCCTATATCTTCCTTAAGTGTTTGTTTGTCTACTTTTAAAAAAAAATCTACAAGTGTTGAACTACGTCTTTACATCCTTCTTTGTCGGTTGTTTTATTTTGTTTTAATCTACAAGTATTAAACGTCTTTATATTCCTTCTTTGCTGTTTATATTTTTTTTTCTCTTTATCTACAAGTGCTGGACTACAAATTTATCTTCCTTAATTAAGTGTTGTTTTTGTTTGTTTCTTTTAAAAATTTGTAAGTATTTAACTACGTCTTTATATTCCTTTGTTGTTTGTTCATTCCTTTTTTTTCATCTACAAGTTGAACTACATATCTATCTTCTTCATGTGTTGTTTGTTAGCTTTTTTAAAAAAAAATCCTTAAATTGTTGAACTACATCTATAAAATTCCTCATTTGTTGTTTGGTTTGCTTCTGTTTAACTACAAGTGTTGAACTATGTCTTTATCTTACCCCCCCCTTCTTCTGACCGTCTTCGCTCTTGCGGCTGTGGGTCACCACCCGATAGGTAAGCCTGGGGCGCGTTCATTCAGTATCATTCCCTAGCTTCTGGACAGTTTGTGTTCAAATATTCCTCCTTTTCTATTTCTCTCTTTGACTCCGCCTTGGTGTGTCGGCGGCGGTGGGCGATGGTGGTGGTGGTGGTGCCGTGGTGGTGGTGGTGTGTGGTGTGTGTGTGTGTGTGTGTGTGTGTGTGTGTGTGTGTGTGTGTGTGTGTGTGTGTGTGTGTGTTCCCAGCCTTCTTCGTTTTTTTTTTTTTTATTATTTTTTCTTTATAACACCCACTCTCTCCTGGCCGACACTTTCTGTCTCCTTCTTTCTTCTTTTCTTTATTTCTTTTTCCTTTCCTGTCTAATTCAAACGTCCAGTCTCCTGGCTTGCTGTCCCTGTCTTCCTTTTCTTCTCCTCACTCGTCTCTCTCGATCTGCTCTCGTGTTCAAGCCAAGTGCTTTTGTTTTCTTTCCTATCACTCGCTGACTCTTCTTGTCATTAAAAAAAAAAACTCTTTCCATCTCTTCTTCTTTTCTTTCTTTTTCTTTTTTTTTTTTTTTTTTTCCTCCTTGTTTTTCTGTGTCTCCATGTCCTCTCTTTGAAGTAGCAACCAGAGAATGATTTAGTCAGTCACTTGACTGACTATGGAGAGAATATCAGAGTTGGGTCCAAACGAGGAGGAGGAGGAGGCAGAATTTGTGTGAGGTACGATCGACCATCTCGTGATACATTACTCTTCGAAGGAACTGCCATTGTGTAGGGCAGGTGTTATCAGTCGAAGTGGTGGAAGTACTCGGCATTCAATGCCTCTGACTGTTGGAGTTCATCCACTGGAGTCCTAGGTGAGAGAATGTAGACTTGGTATCCAATTCCAGTAGCCATGTCTAGGATGGCTTTCCTGGCAGTGAACCCACAGGCTAGGGAGCAGTGACAAAGGGGGGCCAGAGCTGAAGCGACGATTAGTTGTGGTTTTAATTGAGATCACAACTCGTCAGCTAATTGGATCTATTTGTGGTTGTTCTGAGCTCATGTCAAACTTAAAGGGAAAAAAATCTATTCTGGCGGACGAAAGGGACAAACACATTACAAGCAAAACACGACGCGTTTCGACCTCTTTGGTCTTTTGGGGGCAAGAGAAACAAAAATTCGGGACAAGGAGAACGAAGAACGAGTTGTCACTTATCTCCTCAAATTGGGCGCGTTTTTATTGTCGTGAATGTTGTTCATCTTGCCTGAGGAAGACCAAAGAGGTCGAAACGCGTCGTGTGTTGTCTTGTAATTTGCTTGTTCCCTTTGGCCCGGCGGAATAGTATTTTGTTTTTAAATTTTAAGTTTGTTTTAAATTCCGCCCCCGCAATCACCTCGCCTTGAAACGAACTCGTGTCAGTTAGCCGTTCTTGCTTCTACAAATGTCACAGACAAGAGTAATAGCCTGCTAAAAAAGTACAGTCACCGCTTGACTTCCTATATTCTCTCAGGAAGAAGAAAAAGGTACACCCGAAGGTGCCAAAGGGACTCGGAGAAGTACTGTCCTCAACTGCCAGACCAA
>JADBJO010002471.1:52500-55000 GCA_016801955.1 Conus betulinus
CCCCCCCCCCCCCCCACTGCCACCTCTCCTTCCCCCCACCCTCTTGCCCCCTCCTCTTCGCCTCCTCCACTTCCCCCGTTCAAGTCTGAAACTGTTCGCGGCCGGAATAAATTGTAAAATTACTGTAAAAGTTACATACCTTTGTGGGAACGTTCCGCGGCGTAGAGGAAAAGGGTAGTGGGCATGAGAGGGTGGGCGAGTGTGTGTGTGTGTGTGTGTGTGTGTGTGTGTGTGTGTGTGTGTGTGTGTGTGTGTGTGTGTGTGTTGGGGGGGAGGAGGAGGGAGGGGTGGAGGGGCATGCACCGGGAAGTGGAGGAGGGGAGGAGGATATATACGGAAATACGGAAATCGAAGTTCTTTAGTTGGAAAATTCATATATATATATATATGTGTGTGTGTGTGTGTGTGTGTGTGTGTGTGTGTGAGTGTGTGTGTGCGTGCGTGAGTGTGTGTGTGTGTGTGTGTGTGTGTGTGTGTGTGTGTGTGTGTGTGTGTGTGTGTGTGTGTGTGTGTGTGTGTGTGAATTTCCCAACTAAAGAACTAAAAGAAAATATATATTATAGTGGGAGTTTCCTCATGTGTATGGTACTGAAAGTGTTTTCCCAGTCATGCTCAATAGGATCATCACCCACATCGCTTACACCATTATACCCTTGCATCTCAGTGTGGCTCTCTAGCAGGAAGGGGCGACGATGAAGTGTCTCAAAGGTCTCCTGGATACAATGTAGCAGATTTCCGACCTGCACATTAGCCCAGCGCGCTTGTCAGACCTTAGGGAACCTAAAATTGTACTTGGTGTTTGTTGATTTGACGCAGGCAATTGGACACTGCCGCCAAGGATCCCTTCAGAAGATCCTGCTCAAGTTCAGGTGCGTCCAAAAGTTAATCACACTGGTCTTCTTTCATGGTGGCATGCAAGGAAATGTACAGGAAAATAGGGATATATCAGATCTGTTCGCAAAATGGAGCGTGACAAGGCGTTGTCTTGGCCCCAGCCTCTTTCCCGCCGTCTTTGCAGTAATACTGATAGATTTTTTTTGTAGATTACAATCAGGGGATGTGATTTCAGTTTTGCACAGATGGCAAACTTGTCAACCAGAGGCGCTTTTCAGATCGAGTATTCGAAAATATTGTACAACATTACCTCTGTACATATGACTGCTTGCGCACTGGCTGCACACTCCCATGAAGACATGCAGTGCATGACACATCGCACTATATCAGCCTGCAGACGTTTTTTGGCCTCACTGTTGGTATCTGCGAAAACCAGGGCTGTGTTTTCAGAATTTACCATCAAAGGCCATACGCGCTCAAACCTGCACACACTCGTCATTAACAACACAAAGAGGAGGACCGTGGACGGTTTGTGCTGTTCTTGGTAGCACTGTGAACAGCGAAGGAAATGTGGACGCTGAGATGATACTACGAATTGCAAAGGCAGCACTGCCTTTGTCGATCTTACATAGAATCTGGGAATATCTCAGCATCACGCTTTCCGACAAAATTTCAGTGTAAAGATCGGTTGGTGCTGACTAGTCTCTCCTGTACTGGTGTGGTACCGGGACCACCAACTGTCGACATTCCATCTGTTGGAACGAGCCTATCCGTCCTTCTTGCGCAGGATCTGCTACATCAGTGGACAAGACATTGTGTTCAGAGTTAAGGAAAATACAGTCTCCACTCATCAACAGTCAGTTGGGATGCCCAGGACATGTCATACGTGTGGAGGAAGGTGTTATCCTCATAATGTTCCTGTATGGACAGCTGAAACAAAGGCACAGTGACCATGGCACACCTCCCATGAAGTACGGAAACACACTGATGACCAACTCCAAGAGCTGCAACATGAGCACAGTCATCTGGAAACATATTACACTCCCCCTGAGAGACCACGTTGGAGACAGCCCTACCATCAGGGCACGAAGACGTCGGAGCTGGGCAGAAGGGCTTCCACTCAGGCACAGAGGAACAGGAGAAGGCAGGGCTCGGCTTCGTTGAACTGCTTCTCCTGCGACCATCTGCGGTCGACTGTGTGCCCCAGAGATAGGTCTTCACTTGAGGACATGTTCTGGAAGATGATCGCTTTTTTGTTTGCCGACACGACAGGAGGTTTGATCTATCTATCTCCATCCATCCATCCATCCATCCGTCTATCTATCTATCTATCTATCTATCTATCTATCTATCTATCTATCTATCTATCTATCTATCTATCCAGAGACAGAGAGAGAGAGAGAGAGAGAGAGAGAGAGAGAGAGACCCATTGTGTGTGTGTGTGTGTGTGTGTGTGTGTGTGTGTGTGTGTGTGTGTGTGTGTGTGTGTGTGTGTGACCTCCCCAGTTCTCTCTCTCTGTGTGGTGTGTGTGTGTGTGTGTGTGTGTGTGTGTGTGTGTGTGTGTGTGTGTGTGTGTGTGTGTGTTTGCCCCCTTACCTCCTTCTGGAACTCCTTTTAGGAAAGCACTTACAGAAATAATATCTGAAACCGCTGAAGTAAACCAAT
>JADBJO010002471.1:62500-77500 GCA_016801955.1 Conus betulinus
AATCAGCAGGACTACAGGTAGTGATGACATCGACTAATCAGCAGGCTACATGTAGTGATGCCTACATGTATTGATGCCTACAGGTAGTGATGACAACATTGACTTATCAGCAGGCCTACAGGTAGTGATGACATCAACATTGACTTATCAGCAGGCCTACATGTAGTGATGACATCAACATTGACTATCAGGCCTACATGTAGTGATGACTGAATCAGCAGGCCTACATGTAGTGATGACAACATTGACTTATCAGCAGGCCTACATGTAGTGATGACATCAGGACCTACAGGTAGTGTGATGACAACATTGACTTATTAGCAGGACAGGTAGTGATGACAACAGCAGGCCTACAGGTAGTGATGACATAAAAAAGAACTGGAGAGAGAGAGGTTTGTGCATTTCTCCACCTGTTTATCAACTAGGTCCTTGTGTGTCGTTCGTCAATAGTGTGGACAAGAGCCAATTGTATTGACCTGAGCAAGATCTTGTCATTGTTTCTTCCTTTTATATGTATTTACCTTGATTTGTTATTTGTTTTCTTTCCTTTTGCCCCAGGCCTGGGTGGTAAAAGCATTAGCATTTATATTGCTGATCTCATTACGTTGGTAAACTAAGATTTCCTTCGTTCGTTCGTTCGTTCGTGTGTTCCCCCTGAACTTTACCTCAGATTAACAGAACATTTCATCTATTTATGGTGATATGACGTGAGAAGAAGCCAGCCCAAGCAAAAACAGACTAAATTCCGTTGTGTTCCCCTGGACCTCCCCTCAGATTAACAGAACATTTCATCTATTTATGATTATATGACGTGAGAGAAGCCAGCCCAAGCAAAAACAAACTAAATTCCATTGAAGTTACGAATGATTATTTTTTTTTTGTATATTTCGATCTCGTATCCCAAACATAAAAGTTTTGTGAGTGAAAATGCGCTTAACTTGTATCATTCTATTTGTCGTTTGTGCATCATCTCATGTTTGAACCAGTTTCTGTCTTTCACATGCAGTGCAGGCACTTTTAAGAACATAAGCCTAAGGTATATTACATCCAGTCATTCTTGAGTATCTTAATAAACCGAGAAATAATAATAATAATAATAATAATGAATACTTACGTAGCGCCTATTCTCAGCTAGAGACCAAGCTCTAAACGCTTTACAATCAACACTCGTTTACACAACGGGCTGCCTACCTGGGTAGTGCCGACTGAAGAGCTGCCACCTGGCCTTCATTCAGTCGTTTCCCGTGTCATCCAGTCAATATCGTTCAATCAAGTTCCTTACTTTCTTCATTCTTTCCATTTCTCACGCAGGTGCATGCTATGTGTAACGTGTCATCCATACCAACGGCCAAAAACTGGCCTTCTCTTCCGAAAGTTGGTGATGGGATTTTACGTGTGTGCAAGATATTATGCAAAAATAAAAATGCAAAAAAAAAAAAAAAAAAAAAAAAAAATCTTTCAATGACTAGGACCACAAAGTTAGTCCTTCTACCACAGGTAAAGAATAAGGTGGAGATGAATTCTAACATTACAACTTCACTATAATTTTGATAGAGAAGACACACCCTAGGTCAGACATTACCTCAAAATGGTTGTCTCCACAGCGAAAGCTTGACACATGAGTTGGTTGGTCCACAACAAGAAGCCAGGACGCAACAAATGGTTGGCTTTATAAATAGCATCTGATAGAACAAGTGGGTGACTTCACACGCGGGAATTTAATGGACATCATTCTGTTGTAGTCGGTAAAGGACTTGGCAAAACCGAGTTTTACTACGTCAGTTTGAAAAGGGTGATCACATTTGCTAGGTTTTACTTCCTTTGCCAGAGGCTGCGATAGCTTTTTTTGAGTGTCCGTGCGAGTCGTTGTGTATAGATATTGACAGACAGAAAACACGGGTGTTTTTAAATAGACACACATACGCCTCTTCACGAGCACACACACACACACACACACACACACACACACACACACACACAACCACAAACATAAAAAGCATGTATACGAAGAATAAGCCAACAACCTTTTTCAATATTTTGCCAAGCTTTAATGAGTCTTTTTTCAATATTTTTTTCAGGCTTCCAACGATCACTTTCATCAATATGCGTCTTGCGCTCTCCACCATCTCTCTCTCTCTCTCTCTCTCTCTCTCTCTCTCACACTCTCTCACACACACACACACACACACACACACACACAGCATCAAACACACTAAAAGTCAGACACATTCTTGAATATATGGGGCACGCAAACACACGCACACACACACACACACACTCTCTCTCACACACACACACACACACACACACACACACACACACACACACACACACACACACTGAGCGCGCGCATGTGCTTTCTCTCCACTTTCCATTGCCTTCTGCTGTTCTGCCGATCAATTTACACATCGTCAGTCAGGCACGCCAAATTAATTAGAAATAACCAACAGCAGCAGCAGCAGTCCGCGAAACAAGCATCCCCCTTCACATCGTTATGCATTGTAAGTTTGGAGAAATCGGACATTGACAAAGAAAGAGACAAAAGATTTTCTTTAAAAAAAAGGAAAGATATCAAAGCAAACAGTAATGATCAACGTTACATTCAACATGCGCTTGTGGGCGCCTTATGCTACCAGCTGACCGTAAACTAACAGCAATGCACACTCCTTCGTGAGATGTAGCCTTCTCATTCTTTCCCACAGCCGCGCGCATAGCACGTGTTGTCAATCAGGCTAGTTCCAGCTAGCGCGCGCCTTCAGCAAAATGCCCACTAAATGGACGATGCTGTATATTACCGGCATGCGCCCTCCCCCTCCCTCTCTCTCTCTCTCGCGCGCGCGCGCGCACGTTCTCTTCCATACTGACCAGGGATAGTGCGGACAGAGGTACTGACCCCATTCTCACTGAACACGCTTGAAGCAGACACTACTTTGGTTATGTATGTCATTCATCAGAAGGGGTAGGATGCATTAATGTATTTCATTCCAGAAACCGCATTTTCTTTAAGAAAAAAAAATTCTTTGTGGTGGATTCGATACTCAGTGCATTAATTACAATTCTCATTTGTGATTAATCGATGCAAGTGCCGAAAATAAACTGCAAAATATTCATACTCCGGGACTGCTGTAAGGATACGGTTGTGCTGTTAGCGTAAGGGGCCCACAGACGCTGCAAACATATATCAAAATACTCAGTAAGGTGAAGAAGATTCAGAGAGGAGGAGAGTTAGGGTTGAGGGTAGGGGGGTACAAAAGGGAGGAAAGAGAAAGCGACTTTGGTGTCACGATGAAAAGTGAACAAAGTAAGAAATAAATACCTCATTCTCTCAACAAAGGGAACAAAGTAAGAAATAAACACTGCATTCTTTAAACAAAGGGAAACAAAGTAAGAAATAAATACTGAATTCTTTAAACAAACGGAACAAAATTAAGACAGAAATACTGCAGTCTTTAAAAAGTCGAACAGAAAATCAGTAAATGAAAGAATACAGGAATAACATGAAATAAATACTGAATTATGACAATTGGTAAATTAGTCAAGAAATACATTAATAAATGAAAGAATACTGAAAACAAAGGAACAACTTTTTTAATGGACAGACGAGGTGAATGGAAGAATAAAGAAATAACAACAAAAAAAATTTTCCTCCTTCTTTTCATCCATAAATAAGGAGGTTCATAATCTCAACAAATGCATGCACAGATGGTGGCAGACAAGGCGTCCCAAAATAACACGATTGTGGAGAACCATACTGGGAGTTGTTCCCCCCTCCCCTTCTTCCCCCCCTCCCCAATCCCCAAATGTCAAATACATTTTATTCAACTTCATTGACACGTTTTATCGAACTGTTCCATATCTTGCTGTTCGTTATGCATTCATTCTATTTTGTCTGTACAGGTCGACCTTCCATTGATTTTTTTGCACACCTTTTCCTCTTTTCTTGGGGATAGGTGTGCGTGTGTTTGTGGTTGGTGAGGGGGGAATGAGGTAGTTCAATGAGGGAAAGAAAGAGGGAAGACATGGGTGGGTATGGTACCGTTCATCTCCTGCAAATTCTCCCTTAGTTCTAACTTTCTGTCACCGTTGCGTTCACTTTCACTTAGTTTCCCAACCGGCCATATTTGATCTTTCTTAATTAAGAGATGAAACCAGGCACTTAACTCCGCCTCCTAAAAAGGTTGGAACTGAACCGAACTCCTTCGCTGTGTTTCTCCGAAATGTTAAAACGCTGTAATATCAAAATACAGCAACACCCTCCCTATCCCCCTACCCTCCCCCTTCCCCCGCCCCCTACAAAACATCATCATTCTTTTCTCCAGCCTTATGGCACCACTAAAATGAATAAACAGGACCCAGGCTCTTGGTCTGCAAATGTCTGCAGAACTCACCGGAACTGAATGCCAATGGCATTGTGAACAAGAATCTGGTGAAACTCTCCGTTTTTTTTTTCCCTTCTTGAACTGAAGAAAGGATGAGGAAGCGGAGAGGGGGTGGGGGGGGGGGGGGAGCTTTTTGTTGACGTGATACAAAGCTTGAACAGACATAGAGAGGGGCAGAGAAAGAGAATGGGGGAGGGGTGTTAAGGGGAAGGAGGGGGTGGTCTGATGTGGTTACGGGTGGGAGGGGGGGGGGGGGGGGGGGGTGGGGGGGGGGGGGTGAGGGTGAAAATGAGGCGCAGAGTGCATGTAATGAAAGGATTTCATAAAGTGGGAGGTAGGTAGTTTCGACCAAAAGATATACTGCCTGCATTTAACTCATTCCCATTACTCGCAACTCCTGTTGAGAAAACATTTTTGTGTGTGTGTGTGCATCAACAATATTTGCTTTTTTTATCTTTTGTTTGTTTGTTTGTTTGTTAGTTGTTTTTTTTTTATCTTTTTCTTCATGACACTCACATGGACATCAAACATGCCGTCCTTTTCTTCTGTACCCCTCCACCCCATACAGACAGATTACATATGTAGGGCAAAGACACATTCCTACCTACATGTTCCGCTACCCCGATGCTCTCTTACCCCCACTGCAACAGAGAATGATTATTAACCAAAACTAAGTGTAAACTTTACAACTAACAAACACGAGCGAAAGGGGGAGGGGAAGCCGGGACGGAAGTGGGGAGTGGGAGTGTGTGGTTGAGGTGGGAGAGGGAGGGGAGGTGGTGTGGCTGACAAACCTCAAGCAAGCTAAATTTACAACCTGAATATATATATATATATATATATATATATATATATATATATATATATATATATATATATATATATATGGCTATCCTAGAAAGACTGTCTGGCTATCCAAATTCGAGCAAGCTAAGCAGCAAACGAACTGTAGGACCATCTCCAAGTCTAGTATACACCACTCGAACAGGGAATGATCGACTCTAATTGTACCGAAAGGCATACAATTCACTACTGCACTGAAAAGAGGGAGGATGAGGAGGGGAGGGGAGGTGGTTAGTGAGAGTTTGAGGGGCAGGGTGAAGCTGGATGGAGCAGGCTATCCATACTGGAACTGGTTAAATTGCAGCCCCTGACCCCGCTTGAATCGTCATCGCCAAGAATGACATCGCTTATATCGACATCGCTTTTAACATCATCACCGGGCCAAGGTCTTGCTAGTGAAGCCATTATGGGAACAAGCTGGGCGAAAACGAGGCTCAAGGCATCACAAAAACGTAAGCATCCACAGCTCATCAAAATCGGTGTTGTTGTTGTTTTTAAAAAAAAAAAACCCAGTATTTTCTTTAAATCCGACACTGGCTGCTCTCACTGGTGTCATTGCTACACCATTCCTTGTTTACAAGCTATTCGCACTATGGTCAGAATGCCAACATGAATGCTGTCTCATGGGAACAAGTACAACTCGTTCTACCAAGTAACATGCCGCGCCTATGCAGGTGCCCTCATATCATTGCAGGGACGGCAGGCCTTTCAATACTTGGTTTGCCAAGGTGCATAATTCTAGAAGTAAAAAAAATCACTGCCATACTACCCTCTTTTTTTTTTTTTACTCGTGATAGTCTACTAAGGTCCTAATGGTTGATCTGCATCTTTGTAACCTATTGTCTAAACAGAGCCGAAACAATGAAAATGGTGTTAAACCGTTAAAAAGGGTTGAGCCTCGTAGACTATTTACCCTGGTGGACAGGGGAACTGTTAAACGCTTCACTGTGTCCGAGGCACAACATGGTGTAAGGCAGATCCTATTCCCTCTCCTTCTGCCGCCTAAACCTCCCCCCTGACCTGAATCAAGTACCCATCTTACAATGACTGAGGGCGGAAAATGAAGCAAAATTTAGTTGATTACCGCCAAGGACATAGATCTAGACAAACAAAGTACAGGACAATTTTATTATTTGTCCTGTACTTAGTTTGTGTATGTCCTTGGTGATAACCAACCCCTCTGTCTTTCTAAATATCACGTTTTATGCTAATTCCTGTTTTCATCATGAAATGGTTTTCATATACACGTTTGGTACCAAGTCAGGTCCAATACTTACATTGAGTGTCTCTCTGTTCTAATCACAAGGTTGGAGAGGAATGGTTAGATACGTACACGCTACCTCCAGTGACCCTCATTTACACCCTTATGAGTAAAAAGCAGAGCAGAAGCTTGCTTGAAAACAAACAAACAGACAAAACAAACAAACAAACGCACACAGCAACAGTATTTTACATCCATATTCGTTATAGCAGGGGATAGCTCGTTAATGATAAACAATACCAGTCGGAATACCGCCATTTCTATGTCACAGCTAGGGTGAAGAGATTCTGGTATATTCATCACAATGTCCTCCACATCATTAACGTTTTCCAGTACCTCCAGTGAGGTTTGTGTACAACTCGGAAAGTCTCTCCAATAACCAGCCAGTGCCCTCGTAGCATGACTTCGTGCGTGAGGCTGTTGACGATTCCATGATCTTGGACCGAGCATCACCTTATCAAGTTTCATTGACTACTGCTGTAGTTATGAACGCAGAGCTCAGTACCACCTCCAGAGAGCCGCTGCCGATAATAGCCCATGCTCTCTTGAGGGGCATGGGATGGGAAAGAGGGGGGGGGGGGGGCTAAAAAGCCTGAATAAGGAAGCTGGGTTATGCTGAGCTTTTTTTTTTTTTTTTTTTTTTTTGCATCAGTCATTTCAAAGTGAAGAAGAGCAGCTGAAGCTACTGAGAATCTTGACACAGCAACGAGTAAATCCAATGAAGAGTACTGTACAACACAGTCCGAAAGTTCTTTTTTTTTTCTTATGTACACATCATTATATACATAACAACAACATCACCGTTCCAACAAAACGCCAAGATCCCAAAAGGAGGAAAGCCCATAACAAGTTTTTTGGTAAGCACGCAAGGTCGTGAGAATGCAAGTCCTTTGCGAAGGCTACATACGTAGTAAGTTCTTCAGCTGAGAGCGCGAACAATAGGAGAGAGAGCCCCAGTGCAAGAACTGTCTCCACTTGAAGACCGCGTGGCCTAAAGAAAAAGAACAGTCTTGGAAGAAAAAGAACCATCCTTCGAAACTCCCACGGCAGAGATCTGTCTCCTGAGCCTCCAATCCACACACCAACCAACCAGTTCCCTGTTTATCTATCACTTCTTCCTTCCGTCCTGGCTGCAACACACACACACGGGCCAAGGTCACGAGATCACCAGGTCAGAGTGCACGTGATACGCGGCCACACATACAGCGCGCGGCGCCAGTTATCCTTCCCCCGGGCTTTTTTTTCTCCTTTTTTTTCCCCATCTCACTCACATTCCAGTCACGTGATCAGACGGCTGTTTTAAAAATATACATCTTGGTTGAGGAGGAGTTCTATGAGGGAGGGTGGGTGAGATGTAATATTGTACCAGCAGAGCAAGAAAGCAGCCTGTAGGACGATAATCTTCTCCTCTGTTGCAGGGGGGGGGGGGGGGGGGGGTAGTAGTAGCAGGGAGTAGTATGGGGAGCCTGGGGGTAGTTCAAGCCTCCTGTTTAATGTTTATCCGCAAGGCGTTTTCCGTCACGGCGGACAGGTCTCTGACGTCAGCTTCATGTTGCGCAGGCGCAGTGAGACGGCTGCTGTGAGTGCTGCCCCTTTGCCGCTTCCGTCATGGGAAAGACTCAACTTGAACTGTGGACAGACATTGAAAGGGGAATCTTAAAAGTGGGGCCTGGAAACGTAGAAGATAAATCTTAACTGAGAAAGAAAGCAGCATAAGTAATTTTCACAGTGAAACCAATAAAGGCTCGAACATGCAAACAAATGACACTTGCGATACTGATTCACCTAGAATACATACAAGAGAGAGAATATTTTGCAAGATTACAAAATGTGTTGGGGATGATGGGTTAGTGGATATAGCTTTGGAGAATTCATTTCTGTGATACTTTTAGTTTTTCATTTTTTTCTTTTTAAATACTTAGTGATTTCTTCCTTCATACTAACTACCTACTATGTTTCTCTCAGATCTGTTGTATTGTAATATTAGAAGTATGCAGATTATGAATTTGAAATAAATGTGGATGAATACATCATATTCTATTGCTTTGTACGTTCTGTTTCCATGACATGCAAAGCCTTTATTTTCCCCCATCATGATCTGAAACATTACATCATGTTCACCGTATAAAAAAAAAAAAAAAAAAAAAAAGAACACCGCATTTACATACACTGAATTGTTGATGTTATCCAAAAGTAGACACCGATTGTAAAATAGTCACATGAAAGATTATAAACATAAAAAGTGTTCAACTAATGCTGACCATTTTCCTCATTTCCGTCTCTTTCCTTAACCTTTCCCTCCCTCCTAAGAATGTAAAAAAGTTGAAAAAACTTGCTCTTCCTTGTTTCTGAAGAAAGACGGGACTCCAGTTGTAAATTTTAAAGAAACCTATCTCATTCACCCTCAACAAAGATTGAACAGGGAATCATCCCGGCATTTCAATTTGCCGAATTTGAGAAGATAAGTCATTGCTCGTTCTTCATTTTCATTGTCCTGAATCTTGTTTATCTTGCCTAAAGAAGATCCAAGAGGTCGAAACGCGTAGTCTTTTCTAGTAATTTCTTTGTCCCTGTATATCTTATTTACTTTACATTCCTTTTCACAATGTGTTCCCATTTTCTTGGGCATATTTTTAGCCCTGATACGACCACGACCACAGAGGTTGGCTGGGCTAGAAAGCCTATGGACCTGACCAGACAGTGACAGAACTGACCTTGAGCCCTGGCTTGACCAGCTCCTGAATCTTCAGACACATGAGGTTGTGGGAAGCGAGGATGGAAGCGGTACAGGAGCCGTCCACGGCGATGGTGATCTCTGGCTTGTTCATCTTGTTGATCAGCGTGGCCAGGCCTGTTCAAAACAAAAAACACATCCATACATCCATCATTTCATCCATCAGTTCATCCATCAGCCAGTAGTAACAGTACATCAAGCAATGAATCTGTCAGTTTATCAATCTGTCGAATTAGAAATGATCAAGCCACGAATCTGTCAGATTATCAGTTCGTTAAATCAGGAGTCATGAAGCAATGAATCTTATCAGTATATCCATTCGTCGAATAAGGAATCATCAAGGAACGAATCTGTAAGTTTATTAATTCGTCGAATTAGGAATCATCAAGCAACGAGTCTGCGAGTTCATTAACAAGTTAAATTAGGATAACTGGTCTGTCATGTCATTAACGAACCCAGTCTCTGTGGATCGATGGACTGATAACCAGTCAGACCCACATCAGATTGAGCTACGCAACTGCCGAGGTAACATCCACATATCCTATTTACGCGTTTGTCCCGAGTTCAAACCATTTGCCCTGTTATATGCCTTTGGTAGATAAGACAACTAGTGAGACAGACAGACTGACTGACTAAAGAGAATAAAAAAAAAAAGGAAAGTGGGGAAATAAAAAGGAAAAAAAAAAAAAAAGTGAAAAAAACCAAAAGATAGACAGAAACGAAAGATATAAAGGAAAACACAAGGAAAATGGAAACATACAAACTGAAAAAGAGATGGAGACGTAAGAAAAAGCAAATGGAAAATAGAATGGGAAAATAAAAGATAAAAGAATAACGGGAAAGAGAGAGAAAAAAAAAAAGTGAAGTGAGAAACAGAGGAAAGAAGAAAAAAAAAAAAAAAAAGAAATTGAAAAAAGAAGGAAAAAAACTCAAATGAAACAGACTCAACAATTAGATACAGAAGCAAGAATTTAAAAACAAACAAACAAACGAACAACTAAAACAGAAAGACAGGGGCTTCACTGATTCTATATGGCAGGTACGCATGTACTCACCGGCAGCGGCCAAGAAAGCTGCACGTGCCGAAATGAGAGTGCACACGTACTTGACGACCTTGCAGTCCTCTGTGGTGTAGTTCTCCACTCCTAGTTCATCCAGCACTTGCTTGGTGTTGCGGAAAAATTCATCTGTGTCGCTGTAAAACACGAAAAACAGCTTTTTCAACTTAATTTCTCTTTCCTTCAAAACTATCAAGGTTTTTTATTCTATTTTTTTCTACAAGAAAGTGAAAAACAATCTCTATTCCTATACTGAATCTCACGAGGCTTTCATTCTTTTTCTCTATTTCTGTCTTCCTTTTCCACTTCACCATTTTCTGTCCTCCCTTCGTTCGATTATATCATTATCATGTCCTTCCTAATAAAATCCACCTGGGGAGGGGAAGAAGAGGGGGGGGTGGGGGGGGGGGGGGGGGGGGTGATTACTCAAAAACAACAACAAAGACAACAAAGACCAGATGAGCAATAAGCTCAGACAGCAAAACAAAGGAACCCCAAAACACACACGCCAACAAAATTTCTCTCACACCCCTTCTCCTCTCCCTCTCAAGTCTGTTTATCATGACTTCTCATCGTTACCATCCTCTTCCTGTTGACTGATCCCTCTACTATCTCCTATCTCTACATCAGAAACACACAGACAGATACATATAAAAACATATCCAGATAAACGGAAAATGGACACACACACACACACACAGACACACACACACACACACACACACGCGCGCGCGCGCGCGCGCGCGCACACACACACACACACACACACACACACACACACACACATCAGAAAGACAGATAAATTCACGGACCTCTCGATTTCAGAGACGTATTTGGTGTAGAAGCGGCCCCGCTCGAAAAGCTCGCACTCCGTGTCCACAGAGCGGAAGAGCAGGCCCTCCATGCTGAGCCTCTCCAGCACCAGGCGGACGATCTCCCCCATGTACATCCCGCTGATCATCTTCTCCAGGCTGAAGAACACACAACACGCAATACGTGTACGTCCACATGACTACGTAGGACTGGAATACATGGCGCATTTCATAAGTGGTGGTCGATATTTTCAATGGATTACTTGTAATTTTATGTAAGAATAACAGATTTCATATAAAACACGAATATATATATATATATATATATATATATATATATATATATATATATATAAGGTAAGGAAGATAGGTAATGTTGCTTATAGCCCAGCTGACCGCAAAGGGCCATAGCAGGGCTGTCACCACGTGGAACTCAACTCACAAGTCATTATAAAAAAAAAAGAATGAGAACACCCTCGTTCACACAAACCTTTTAAAACACACCCTCTGAAAACATGCCGGAAATTAATTCAAAATCGTTCCTCCGTAAAATCTAGGTTCAGATGGAAAAAGTTAAATACTTTCAGAAATTCAAAGATTACATCATGTAAGAGTAAAAGGCATGACGCATTTTACGCATATACATACGTCCACATGAATACGTAGGAGTAAAATACATGGTGCATTTCAGACGTAGGTTAGTAAGAATCTCCAGGAAGCAATTGTAACTTCATGCAAGACCAATTGATTTACTAAAAAAAAAAAAAATGAAGGTATGTGCTTTCCTATCATTCAATGTCTAGTTCCCTTCCTGGATAATACTCTTCACATTAAAAAAAATCAGGAATCAGGAAAATAAACAGTGTTAAGAACTCGACTGGGTTTGTATTTTTTGTCCTGTAATGTTGTAAATAAATATCGTTTGGCTTAGTTATCTACAGGCTCGTGAATCACGTATGTACCCATGTACCGCACGCAGTGGCACAGATGTACATACACATCTAGCCATGTACCTCTGACGTGTGTGTGTGTGTGTGTGTGTGTGTGTGTGTGTGTGTGTGTGCGTGCGTAAGCGCGTGCGTGTATGTGTGTACATACGCACTAACTGTTCATGTACACATGCTCCTAAGAGTTCATGTGTGCAGAAACAGGAGCATAAGAACATGTGCAAACATACACCCACGCGTATGCTTGAAATCACAAAAAAGCACACACACACACACACACACACACACACACACACACACACACACACACACACACACACGGACATCAACTTCCACATAATAAACCCATCTATATCCATCAATCCATCTGAAGTCACACTCGTCCTCATCATACCCAAGCACGCAGTCTGCTGATCCCTGTTGTACTCACATCTGTTTGCCCGGGTTGATAGAGAAGGTGTCCAGCTCTCTGTCATACTCCGTCCTCAGGAAGTCCAGACACCCGTTGTCTCCAAATGCCCCCCAAAACCCCATTCTGTGTTGATGATCACCTGAACACAGCAACAGGTGTGTGTGACTATACTGACGGAGGTAGAGAACGAAAAAAAGAGAGAGAGAGAGAGAGAGAGAGAGAGAGAGAGGGAGAGACAGAGACAGAGACAGAGAGAAAGAGTGACAGAGAGAAGAGAGAGAGAGAGAAGAGACAGAGAGAGACAGAGACAAAGAGAGGGGGTGACAGAGAGTGAGAGAGAAGAGAGAGAAAGACAGACAGACAGGGAGGAGGGAGAGAGAAAGAGATGGAGAGAGAGAGAGAAAGACAGAGGCAGACAGACAGACAGACAGACAAACAAGCAGATACAAATATGATGATAAACCCAACACAGAAAAAAAACAGACAGAAAATGACATGAAGAAGAAGAAGAAGAAGAACAACAACAACAACAACAACAACAACAACAGCAACAACAACAAACAAACAAAACACATAGCTCAGCGAAACGGCAACCTCCGTAACTCCTACTCTACCAGACACCCTTCCCGTCCACCCTCACCCCCCCCACACCTACTTTCCATCTACACCACCCCCCACCCCCACTCGCTCCTACTTCCAATCTCGCCTACTTCCCGACCTACCACCACCCCCACCCCCATCCACCCTAAATCCTCTCCCCCTCCCGATCTGGCTCTCTGTATCGCTGTCGATCTTTCTCTCTCTCCTTCCCCCCTGTCCTCTTTACCTGGTCTGGGTGGTGGGTGACCTCCTCTTCCTCCCAGGTGCCCACGTTGCCCAGGTTCTCCATGTAGCAGGCGTTGCAACCCGTGCCCAGGATCAGGCCGATCTTGCAGTTGCGGTCCATGTGGGCCGCGGACATGAGGGTGCCCACCGCGTCGTTGACTATAGCCACGATCTCCACGTTGCAGTTCTGTGTGGAGGAAGAAGGGGAGGGGGGGGGGGGGGGGGGGGGGGGAGAGAGAGAGAGAGAGGTCAGGGGTGAACGCGAGGTCAAAAAAAAAAAAATAAAACGAAGACAGAAAAAAAGAATAATACGCACACACATACGCGCGCACGTACTCACTGATGGCGAACACGCGCGCGTGCGAGTGCACACACACACACACACACACACACACACACACACACACACACACACACACACAGAGGCACACTCGCACACACACTTGCCACAGTCTCTTTATTTCGTAGTCTTCCAAGCATGTGATCTTTTCCAATGGTGGGTTAGTTTTTGGAAACATTTTGTTGCTGTGGGTTGACGTAGGACTATTTTTTTTTTTATGACCGTTGGATTCATGTAGGCTTATTTCAGTCCTTGCATGCTTCTTTGGGGAAAAAAAAAAAATGCTGAACTTTCAGGCGTAATCTCTCTATCCTGGCTGGACCAATCCCAGACAAAGTTTTACAGCTAACACCCACGTTTTCCACAAATTCTTTAGAACAGAAAAGATAGGGCCTCCAACCCACGGTGTCTCCTAAATCCAGACAGTGAAGATGACGAAGGCATGGAACTTTTTTTGTTCTGGTTTGTTTCTTTGTCGTGGTTTGTTTTCTGTTGTTTGTTTGTTTGTTTCTCAATCTTCAAAGCTCTCTCACTGGCGCTGTTCCAGACTTCCCAACATATTCCCAAACCAAGGTTCGCCCAGTCTTGAACTCGGCAGAGCACCGGCAGAGCCCCCAGAACAAGTTCACCAATCGTACCATCCGGTCGCCAACAGGCAACCCGCCAGAACGGACCCAGCCCCGCCATGACCATCCGCATTGTACTCAGATCCTACTGCATCACAGCCCTCTCTACATGAAGATCAGTTCTTAGAAGGCTGCCAACTCGACAGAGCAGCTCAAGTTACCATCTTCAGGCTGCGAACAGGACCCTGCCGGCTCCCTCTCCCATCTCTCACGTCTCAAACTTTCTCCTACTGACTAGTGCCCTTGTAGCACAAGCTCCTAAACTCCCACCCACATTTTACACAACAGTCCTGCCCCTCCTTTGAAGCCTCGAGACGAAGACGAGACGAGGCCCAGTCCGGTCGGGGACATTCAATTTCACCCATTCCAGTTTCACCTATTCCAATTTCACCTATTTCAGTTTCGCCTATTCCGGTTTCACCTACGGTCTCAGGAAGGCCAATTTCACCTACTGTGATGTATCTTAAGGGTCAATTTCACCTAGTGATTGTTGCTGGACAGGTCTTGTAATTTGTACATCTCCAAAACACTGAGGTGTCACTTTTCCTATACAGAATAAAGATGTGACCATCCAGAATTAATTTTCACCCCTCTCTCTTTGTGCTGACAAATTCATGCTCCATGGTTGCAGAGAAGACAAATGAACCAGTGTGTACGAGTCGGTGAAGGGACTGAGCAAATCACATTCGAAACACTTTACAAAAGTACGAGTCAGTGTAGTTATGAGAAAAGACCGAGTCAATTTCACATTGAAAAATAAAAA
>JADBJO010002471.1:87500-90000 GCA_016801955.1 Conus betulinus
ATTTTAGACATCCACACCCCCCCCACCCCCCCCCCCCCCCCCCTTATTTTCAGCATCTGTTACACACCTAAAACCCTTTCCGTATCTCCCACCCCCTCACATTCCGTACCCCCTAACCCCCCCCCCCCCCCCCCCCACACACACACACCTCTCCAATCCTCAATCCCCTTTTTTGTTCCCTCCCATCCAGCCAAACTCACCTGAGCCGTCGGGGAGGGACCTGACGAAGGTGGGGAACATCTTGATGTCGGCGATGGTGTGGGTGTGCTTGGTGAGGCCGTTGTTCATCTCCTCGTGCAGCAGGGTCATCACCCGCTTGTAGGTCATCGTGGACAGCTTGAAGCCCTTCACGAAGGCCTCGATCTGCAGGAGCAAAACACAGACAGACACACAGACATGAATAATGACCAAGTGGGGGAACTCTTGCTTCCAATGATGAGGATAACTTACACGCCCGTAACTCCAAAGGAATGCTGCTCTTACGACATCTAAACGTCTCTAGGCACACATGAAAACACAGAGCACATGGAACAAAGGAGCCCCCCCCCCCCCCCCCCCCTTACCCCCCATGGATTTCTGGACTCAGATGCAGAATCCTTCTTCATCTTGTGATGATAATGACGATCGGGATGGACAGGCTGATGGTGATCAGTGATGCTGATGCTGATGTGGATGTTGATGATGTTGATGCTGATCACAACAATGACAATAATGATGACGAAGATGTCTGATGATGATAATGATGACAATGCTGATAACGACAATGACAATATGATGATGATGATGGTGGTGGTGGTGGTGTGTGGTGGTGGTGTGATGATGATGATGATGATGATGATGATGACGATGACGATGAGCTGGAAAAAGGAGGAGGAAGAGGAGGAAGAGGAGGGGTGTTGTTGAAGATACAGACTAAATAAGAGCACGAAGACAGAGCATGCAACGACAACAAATAGCCTGAAAGAAAAATGAATTCCTTGAACAAGTAGGAAGAGGAAGAGGAAAAGAACGAAGAAAAACAGACGTGTTGGTGATGAAGATAAAAAAAAAAGAAAGCAACAAAAAAAACAAAAGACAAAAAGCAACAGAGAGAGCGAGGAGGTGGGGGCGACAGAGAGAGAGAGAGAGAGAGAGAGAGAGAGAGAGAGAGAGAGAGAGATGAGAGAGAGAGTGGAGAGAGAGACGAAATATAAAAAAAATATAGCTGTAGTTGTAGTAACAGCAGCAGTGGAAATAGTAGAATTAATGATAGTAATAACAACAGTCATAGAAGAAGAAGAAGAAGAGCGACAACAGCAACAAAAACATCCAGCCAGCAGATGTCTCGAATGGCCGGCCACAAGAATGGACGGCCACAGACTGCAACAGCTGATGCCCCGAATGGCCGGTCACTGACTGCAACAGATGCCCCGAATGGCCTGCCACAAACAAGACTACAACAGCAGCAGATGCCCCCGAATGGCCAGCCACAAACAGACCGCAAAAGCAGATGCTCCGAATGGCCGGCCACAAATAAGACTGCAACAGCAGATGCCCTGAATGGTTGCCACAAAACAGACTGCAACAGTCTCTGAATCGACGCATGTCTCACAGCCCTGCGAGATCTCGGCCTGAGGAGGGACCTGACAACAGGTGGGAGACAACCCCCCCCCCCCCCCAACACATGTGTCAGCCCCCCTTCCCCCCCCCCCCACCCCCTCCCACCGCCACTCTCGCCCCTCCTCCTTCCCACAGGCAATGGACTGGATCAAAGAAGTGGGGGGAGGGGGGAGGGGAGGGGAGAACTAGAGGAGCTATTGTGGCGAGTTGATGAAGGTTGCGAAGGAGTGGACCGAGGAAGCCAATCGATCTTCAGCATGGCGTGCACACATGGTCGCATATAAACAGAGTAGCGACCTTATTAAGTACGTTCGTACCGCCTAGCAAAAAAACAACTGATAGCAAGTATGGAAGCATGTCAACGTCAAAAACACCATAATTGATAACTTTTTTGTTTTTGTTTTGTTTCTTGCTGCTTTTTTTTTTTTTTTTTTTTTAACTTTTCCATGTTTTCCTGTGAAAACAACAAGTCATCAACCTTCAAACAAACGGTGAAAACACGGAAAACTGGGTATCACTGATTTCACACACGATCATTTCGCGCAGCAAAACAATCATAATCCTAGGAAAAGAGCGACAACGGAAAAATCAAATCAATGAAAGTGACTACAACGAAACTGAAACATGTGGAATACGAATAAACATAAACACACACACAAAAAATCGCAAAGAAAGAGTTAAAGCACAAAACGAGAACCAGCCTTCTTGAGATTTTCGACAAACATGCCTTCTTGCCACGTTCAAAACACGAAAGACACAACAGCAGAGAGCAATACTCGTCTGGTTACAGATAGTTTTGTATGTTCTGTTATATTTCGCCTTCGAGAAGAAATCAGAAAAAAAAAAACAGGAAACGAGGAGAAGGAGGAGGAGAACAAGAACAGAGAGAGAGAGAGAGAGA
>JADBJO010002471.1:112500-120000 GCA_016801955.1 Conus betulinus
TAATCTGTCTGTTTGGAACCAGCTGGACTGCACTTTTATGGCTATATGGGGAAAAAAAACACGAAGAGAATCAATCAACTTTCAAACACAATGACAACAATCTCTTTGCGCCAGTCTGTAAATACTCGACCCCTTAAGCAAGGCCTTGGCGCCTTAATTTTTGGTGTGCAACCGGTGAGAGAAGGGGGGGAACCTGCTGGGGAGAAGGGAGAGGAGGGGAGGGGAGGGGTGCTGAATAAGGAACGTAACTCTTGTCACGTCACAGACGACCAGTCCGCAGCATCTGAGTTAAAATAGTACTCGTTTATTTCAGCAGGTAGTTGACGTTTATTCTATGAGTCACACCAATTAGAAATGAATAAAGTACAATATTTTCAATAAAATTTCAAGGTTTTCAAATTTCTTATTTTTCTGCTCTTTTTTCTTTCTTTCCGTTTTTTTTTTTTTTTTTTTTTTTTGGTTTTTTTTTAACAGTTTCGTCGATTGTGTAAAAGCACCGTTCTTTCCGTTGACGTCAATAATTTGTACTGTAAGAAAGTTCGAAGTCAGAATGAGGAATCCTGTCCCCTCCCCCCCCCCCCCCCCCCCCCCCCCCCCCCCCCCCCCCCACACACACACACATCCATCCATCCAGCCCTCCCCCACAACACGTATACTTCTTCCCCCCTCCCCACAGTCCCTTTCCTTCCAAGTCCATCTTCTTCTTCCCCCACTATTCACCTTTCCACCTCACACCGCTCTTTCGCACCCCCAGCTAACAACATTAATCTGCTTATTTCCTCATTGTTTCCGAAAATGCGTCACCGGTGGATCAACATTGAATAGAGGCAGGCTAAAAATATATCATGTGCGCTTTCAAACCTCATCCTTTATAGTTTTTTTTTTTTATCTGCGTTTTTTTCTTTTTTTTTTTTCTGTCTGTTTTGTTGTTGTTGCTCTGTGTGTGTGTGTGTGTGTGTGTGTGTGTGACTGTGTGACTGTGTGTGTGTGTGTGTAATGTAAAAGGATATTTATAGAGCGCTTTACCTCGTGAGTGCGCGCGTGTGTGTGTGTGTGTGTCTCTCTCTCTCTCTCTCTCTCTCTCTCTCTCTCTCTCTCTCTCTCTCTCTCTCTCTTATGTCCTTTCTATGTTTCTTACGTTCTTTCTGTTTTTCTTCCCGTCTTTATTATTGTCTTTATTATTGTGTGCGTTTTTTTATCTTCTAAATTTCTGTTTTTTTCTTTTTCTTTTGTTCCGTTTCTAATTACTCTTATGTTTATTTCCTTGTTTCGTTCTGTGTTTGTTTCTTCCCTGTGTTTTGTTTTCTGGATTTCTTTCAACGTTTCTTTTGAGTCGTTATTTCTTAAATACTTTCTTTTATCTCTTTCTTCCCCTTCCCCCCTTCCTTGCTGTTTTTGTTTTTCTCTCTGTCTTTTCTTTTTTTTTTCTTCTGTTTTTCAATCTTTATTTTTGCCTTTTCCTCTGTTTTTTCTGTCTTTCTGCTTTTCGTCAGTGTCTTTTTTTTTTTTTTTTTTTTTTTTTGGTGCGTTTTTTTGTGTCTTAAATTCTGTCCTTCTTTCCTCCCCTCCGTGCTTTTCTCTCTGTATTTCTTTTCATCTTTTTGTCTGTCTGTCTATTTTTTTTATTTCATCTGTCTGTCTGTCTCTTTTATTCCCTAATGTCCTTGTTTTCGTCTGTCTGTCTATCTTTTCTTCTTATTTCCTGCGTTTCATTCTTTCTATATTTCTTATTTTGCATGCTCTTTTTTTTAAAATTGAATGTTTTATTTATGTTCGCAGAATGCCAAATAGAAGGCAGCTTACGTTAATTATGAGAAAGTAAATCTATCTTAAAAAAAATGAAGAAAAAGAAAAAAAAATGTGTTCATAAACAAAGACATTCAAGGGAGACAAACAAACGCACGGTCAGTCAGTGTTCGACAGGTACCCAAGGGCTAATGCGTGGGTCAGCCATCTGCAAAGTCATAGCCACGAGATCCTCTTCTTATATTCTCTCAGGGGCCAGAAAAGCTCAGTGGTAGAGCGCTGGATTCGAAATCTTGGGGATGTGGGGTCGAATCTCCGCCGGGCCGTTTCGGTACAGAGGGATTTTTCCCTCGGAGTTGACATTGGTTCTGACTCCATTCTCCATACAGTCCTTCGAATGAGACTGTAAACCGAGGTTCCGTTTAACATGACATCTTGCACACACGTAAAATCCCATCACCAACTTTCGGAAGAGAAAGCCAGTTTGGCCGTTGGTATGGATGACACGTTACACATAGCATGCACCTTCCCCGAAGCTGGAGTATGGCTGCCTTAATGGCGGAATGAAAAAAAAAACGGTCATACACACAAAACTCGAATAAAAAAAAAAAAAAAAAAAAAAAAACCGGTCATACACACAAAACTCCACTCCCTTTGTTGGGCAGATGGGATTAATCCTTGCCTGTCTATACATGGAGTGTCTGCAGGAGTATCAGCCTGCGAACGCAGAAGAAGAAGAAGAAGAAGAAGAAGAAGAAGAAGAAAGAAGAAGATAATTATTCTCTCATCTTAGTCGTTAATTCATTTATCCACCAGCTTTATATCATGCACAGTGTGGTCTGGAAACTTAGCGGTTGTAGTATAGTGTAGTGATACTTCCTTGATGAAACTGAAACTGAACGGGAGGGGGTGGAACTTAGGAGGAAGAATGGGATGGGGATGGGGGCGTTATGTCGTGAAGGGTCGATAATCAAAATTTTGTCCATTTTTGAAAAAAAAAAACAACTTGCAATACGAGTTAGAATGCCCATTGAGTATTTCTGAAATTTGTCCTCGTGTCGGTGGAACGGGAACCGCTCTGTATTGTCACCAGTTGGCATTTTGTGGGATACAGACGAGAAGTACGGGTTTCGTACGTCAAAAACACAAGGGCAAAATTATTAATGAAGACTTCAATTTTACGGTAACATCATTCACATACTTAGGTTTTTAGTCCGTTAAGTTGTAGCCATGAGACCCCAATCTTACATTCTCTCATCTGAGTCATTAATTCATTTATCAATCAGCTTCAAATAGTAAGTAGTGCAGTCTCGAAACTTAGCGGATGTGGTGTAGAGTATATGGACTAGTCCGCACACAGTGACACCTCCTTGATGGAACTGAAACTGAAACTGAAAGGGAGGCTCTGAAAAACGAAGGAAGAATGGAAGGTGGAGGGGGGCGGGGGGGGGGGGGGGGGGGGGGGAATTTATGATTCGAAGGGGTTGATATATTTGTCCATTTTATATTCTGCAATATAAGTTCGAATGTCCAATAAGTATTTCTGAAGTTGTCATCGTGTTAGTCGAACGGGACCCGCTGTTTATTATCACCAGTTGTCATGTATGGTACGTAGGCCTGAAATACGGGTTTTATATGTCAAAAACACAAGTGCAAAATTGATCACGGAGACTTACATGCTTCAATAACATCTTTCACATATTTCGGTTTTCACCGGTTAAGCCTCAGCCCACGCCGCAAAAAAATATACCTTGGTCTTTCGATGCTCCGGTGCTGTTTGACTGATAAGAGAAGTGTTGACATTTTGTCCGCATGTTTTTGAAAGCACAATGGAAGTTCAATGACTGATAAAACCTTGATGAACGTCGTCACCATTTTGTGAGTTCAGTGCATTGGGCTGATAAAGGCAGACTCAGTTCCCTGACTGATAGATCAAAAGTTCAGTGCATTGGCTCATACACGGCATCTTAACGAAAAGGTTGACGTCAGCTGGGACAAAGAATTCAACTGGTTTTCAGATAATCTTGTGACCCAGCCTTGGGACAAAAACGAACACGTCGATAGCGACCGCTCGGCCAAGGTATCAACATGCAACGCTTTCACTTTGTCTGCCATTTGTGAACCCATGTACCGAGAAAAAGTATCAGAATATAGGCCCCGCGGTGTCGTGATTGTAACGCACGCACATATGCGTGCGTGTGTGTGTGTGTGTGTGTGTGTGTGTGTGTGTATGTGTGTGTGTGTGTGTGCAGTTAGGGAGCTGCGCGTTCGCTCGGTCATATGGGGGGGAGAAACAATAGCAAAAGGTCGGGCCGAGGTCAGAGAGGTTGCAGATAGAGGGTAAATATAGAACGAAACTCAAAGGAGAGCTTGACAAGGGAAGGTCTTCAGAGGGGCACCCTCCACCCCTCATCCCCCCGTCCCCCACTCCGCTCAGGCAAGAGAACACCTTACACTCTCAGGGGCCGCATTCAAAGTCAAGATCCTTTTCCCCTGGGCGCTGTCAGAATTCGAACTAGCAACTTCTGGATGGATGTGTGTCTCAAGGTCCTCTTTAGATGGATGTTCTAACAACCTTGCTATAAGACACCTGATCAACGTGGGAAAATTTAAGGCCTATGAAGTTTATATTTGATTATCCACAACTAGATCCATCTGTAACCCTTTTCTCTGCCATTACCTTCCTGACTTTGGTCCTTTTCTTAACAGAAATCGCGAGCTGTTTCACCAGATCATAGGTTGATAAGCATACCCCCTCCCATCCCTTGATCCAACCTCTATTGCGATGTTAGTTTCAAAATGAGGTGACTGCAGGCGGATATTGAAACAAAGTTTTTAAAGAAAAATTTTGCTTGAACTTCCGGACACAGGGGACAAACAAATTACAAGACAAAACACGACGTGTTTCGACCTCTTAGGTTCAACGCCTATCTTGAGCCGAATTCGAGAAGATACGTGATTGCACGTTCTTCGTTTTCATTGTTCTGAATGTTGTTAATCTTGCCTGAAAGGACCTGAGAGGTCGAAACGCGTCGTGTTTTGATTTGTGATTTGTTTCCTCCCTTTGTCTGGCGGTTCAAGTGTAATTTTTCTTTAAAGAAAAATGTCTATGGCGAGGACTTTGCTGGGGGGGGGGGGGGGGGGGGGGGGGGGGGGGTCGAGATTCCTTCGATCTGCTTTCTGCACGGGGGACTTCTCAATCTTCCATGTTGTGAGCTTGCTCCGTTCTGCTGTCATATGGCGCAGTGAGATCAATCAGCATCCATGCTTTGATGAACCTGAGAGGGACACAATACCCGGTCTCATGGAACTCTTCCTGATGACCTCTGGATGGTCTTCTCATTCTGGAAGGTCTGCTGTGCACTTAGGTAATCCACTCTGTGCACTTAGGTAATGTATGACTCTATCCAGTATACCCCCTGTCTGTGCTTCACATGTCACAGCTGTTCTAAACCCATACTTGTGGCTTCCTGTCGTGTGGAATGTCGATGTTGGGGCTTCAGGTCGTGTCGTGTTCCTCTGGCAGTGCCAATGACATGTGTGATCTCTGTCAGCACAAGCTCTTGGTTGTGTCTTCAGGTGCCCGTTCCCTGGGTTAGCGTTGCTTTTCATGATCTCAAGACTTTCCCACAGTTTGTTCCCCCACCCCCAGCCGACACTCAGGGTCATCTGATTTCCCTTCAGATCACCAGGTCTTTGGACAGAAGGTTATATATTATACAGATCTGAGCATGAAGTCAATCATTACAGGTGCCACGAGCCACATGTCACGCCAGCTCAAAGTTCTCAAGAGTGCGTTTTCCCACGTAGTTCACTATTCTTGCTGGCTTTGCTAGAATGCCTTCTGTATCCTCTTGGCAGCTGACACTCATCTCAACTCATCTATTACCGTGTCTTGCTGGCTTTATTATCATTATCATTATTATGAATACTTATATAGCGCCTATCCTCGGCTAGAGATCACGCTCTAAGCGCTTTACAATCCACACTCGTTTACACAACGGGCTGCCTACCTGGGCAGTGCCGACTGAAGAGCTGCCAGCTGGCACTTCATTCAGTCGTTTGCCTTGTCATCTAGTCAATGTCGTTCAATACCATTGACTCAGTTTCCTTATTTCCTTCATTCTTTCATTTTCTCACGCAGCGTGCATGCTATGTGTAACGTGTCATTCATACCAATAGCTAAACTGGCCTTCTATTTCGAAAGTTGGTGATGGGATTTTACGTGTGTGCAAGATGTTATGAGTCCGTTCACTCACAGAACATCGGATTATAGTCTCATTCGAAGGACTGTATGGGAAATAGAGCCAATGGTAACTCTAAAGGAACCCACCACCCCCCCCACCACCCCCACCCCTGTAACGAAACAGCCCGTCGGAGATTCGAACTCGCGACACCAGGAGCACCAAGATTACGAGTCCGACGATCTACCACTGAACTATTCTAGGCTTGCTAGAATACCTTCTCGATTCTCATGACATCTTCTTTCTTCACCTCGTCCATTACCATGTCTGTGTTTGCTTTCTCTTCTGCCTATGACCTCCATTTCATTTCTATTGACCCTGATCCCCGTCTGCTAGTTCCTTGACCTCAAGGTATTCGTTGCCATGTCCACCACAGCCCAGGACATTTCCTGGCGAATTGGAAGGGGTCTCTGAAGAAGCAATCTAAGGGTTTCTTCTTTTTGCTCCTTCTGCCTCTCGCTGACTCTGCTTTGCTAAGGGCACTGTTGTGCCTTCAGGTCTTCCCACAGCCTGTATAACAAGAGCACTGTGTTGTGCTTTCAGGTCTTCCCAGAGTCTGTATAACAAGAGCACTGTGTTGTGCTTTCAGGTCTTCCCAGAGCCTCTCTAACCTTTACACTTCAGCTTCTCATACAGCGTTTGCTTCTCGAGATTCCTCTTTCTCTGTCGGAAATCCAGATCTCTCGCTGGCATCCTGACGTTTGAGGAGGAGGTGTCTTCTCTTTGGGTTGCTTCACTCCAAGGGCGTCACTGTAAGTTGCATGTACAGTGTCTCCAAAATGTGGCCAGTTTGTGCTTCAGCGTGCTCTTTCCTGTCACTTCAGTCAGTCCAAGGACTATCTCTAGAGCGGTGTCTTTAAATGGTACACACTCAAATCTATCCACAAATAATTCGAAAGAGCCCCAAATTCAAACCACTTCGTGGAGATTTGGAAACTAATTCCCAGTCCTCGCCCGTTAATCGATGTTGAGAGACCTTCCAGACTCATTAAAGAAGAAGAAGAAGAAGGAGAAGGAGAACTGATGACTGCATGATATCATAGTTCTGTTTACTAGTAAGCTACCTGTTTACGTGAAAAGAAAGATGGGCACTTAAAGAAAGATGGGGAAAAGGGAGTGGGGCAGTGACTGTTAATGGAGTCTAAGGAGGTGGGGGGGGGGGGGGGGGGGGGGGGGGGAGAGAGGATGCAGAGGGATGACGGGGACTGTGGCATGCCCCATAATGTCATCGGTGAACATACAGTCACACAGTCATGGTCAAGAGCGTGGAAACCACATTGGGGAGGTAGCAGCGTGTCGGTGTGGGAACGTCCTGTTTCGCTCTTTCCTCTTTTGCCCTTTCCCGTTTCGCCGCCGCGCGGAGAAAGAGATTTACGTAGTCGCTTCTCTCTGAATCTCTCTCTCTCTCTCTCTCTCTCTCTCTCTCTCTCTCTCTCAGAGCACGGATGCAGATATTCATAGCATTCACATTTTACTTTCTTAGTTTTAAGATAATCGATAAGACAATTCA
>JADBJO010002471.1:140000-145000 GCA_016801955.1 Conus betulinus
ATACATACAACTTCCCATTCATGCTTGCATGTCCATACATATGTGCATGTGTACCAACACCCATCAGTAAATGAAATAAGATTAAAAAAAAAAATAATGAAGTACCATAAATGAGTAGACAAGTAAATCGTTTAATTGACAATCAAATAAACGAACATATACTGATTAATTAACTGATTGATGAAGAATAGATAAATTAGGAATTGATTGATAACTACTTGTTTATTGATTTATTGATCAACTGATTGGTCGGTCGATTTATGATGAATTAATAAGAAGGCTGACCTTGCTGGGCATGAACCTTTGCAGGGATGTATATTAACAAGCTTCCAGACTTAGTCACTTCTCTCTCTCTGTCTCTATCTCTGTCTGTCTGCCTGTCTGTCTGTCTGTCTGTCTGTCTGTCTGTCTGTCTCTCTCTTTTTTTTTTTTTTTTTGGGGGGGGGGGGGGGGGGGGGGGGGGGGGGGGGGGGGGGGGGTTTCAAATACACAGAATCTGTGTAAGGTTTCAATGCTCAATGACCTGGTTGTTTTTTTTTTTTTTTTTTTTTTTTTTTTTAGTTTCCACTCTGCTGTCGACACTAATGTCTCGTGCTCTTTGTTCATATCAACAGATGATAATAGCACCAAATCGTTCATCTGACGTCCAGCAAATTCATAACTATCATTCTGTTAGCGCTGAGTGGACAGAAAATTTGGGCTGGGGGGGGGGGGGGGGGGGGGGGGGGGGGGGGGGAAGGGGGAGGGGGAGCAGGGGGGAGAGCGGGGGGATGGGGGTGGGGGGGGGGGGCGTTGAGGGGTGGGTGGGGAAGAGGGTGAGGGCAGATAAATCTTGGCCTATCAGTTTCCCGAAACAAGGTTATGTCCCTTGGCTCCGTTCCCAGCATCTTTATTGTTTCACTAAAGACAGCCAGCCGGTGTCCTACTTTTGGTAGCATTGTGTGCGCGTCAGGGCCTTCGTTTCACGCTTTGTTTCGTTTTGATTGATGTTTGTCAGGTTTTTTGTTCGTGGGCTGTTTATTTTGATTGATATTCATCATGTTTTTTTTGTGGCTGTTTGTTTCTGTGTGTGTGCGTTTGAACTTCGCACTCACTAAGAAAGAAGCCGACTCTAATTTTCCTAGTATTTTGTCTTTGCGTGTTTTTGTGTACTTTTGCCCTGTTTTCTAGAAACTCTGTGCTTTGTTGCAGTCTCCAGATTTTTTTTCTGTCATCGTTTGAGAGATGATTTGATAATGTATTTCACTTCATATGAGTTCTCCAGACAGACTTCATTTGAGCTCCTTGAAATGAGAGTTATTTTCCTTGTCTTTGTAACTAGGGTTTAAGAGTTCCGTCCCTGGCTGTTTTTGGAGTGACCGTTTTTTTCACCATGTCGATTTTTTTTTTTCTGAGACGCTTAAAAGCTCAGAAACCAAACTCAAGTCTGTGTCTGTTTATAGAGTTTCGTGCAAAAAAATCACTCCAAAATACCAATCTCTCTTCAATAGCGTCTTCACATCTGTGTTAATTTCTGCCATGAGCTTTGCTGTGAACACGAATTCTGATGCCGTTCATTGACATATATTTTCGAGATATGGTAATGGTAAAGTTGCTCATAGCCCAGCCGACTGCAAAGGGCCTTACCAGAGCTGTCACCATATTGAAGTCAACCGACAAGTCTTAAAAAAAAAAAAAAAAGACGAAAAACTCGTTCACACCATCCTTTAAAATCCACATTCTAAACCCACAGCGGAAATTTTTGTTAAAAGTGTTTCTTCTGTAAGGTCTTAGATCAGATGAAAAGTGTTGATCTCTTTCAGAAATTCAAAGATCACACCAGGTGGGACACATCTGAACAAGTTGTTCATGGAATCTGCTGTAAAACGTTTATGTCTCACATCATGCAAATCCCAACACTCTACATGAATGCGTATCACTGTGGTACATGACACGGAATGCACCACGGAGCTTCTTCACCTTTTAAAAGATAAGAATGGGTGCGAAAGGAGTGGCCTGTATGCAAACGGCACAAGACTGTTTCTTACTTTACGGCCATCTCGGGTATATTGTAAAACAACTCTTTCAGGATTGGACTCTTTCAGGATTTTTTTAAATAATTTATTATCCGTCTGCGAGTTCCATTGCTCTTATCAGAGGTCTTTGACGTAAGCCTTTCCAGGCGCGATTCTACAAGTAAATATTCCCAACGCTGCGTTCCACAAAGAAGGGGATCTTTATGGACCTTATTTTTTTTTGTAAAATTTATGCACACACATGTTTCTGCTTTGCTCCAGTCAAATCAGAACGAAGATATACTGCGGAATCTGCTGTGCGTTTATCTGTACTTACAAATAAAAAAAAAAAATCAGATGTGACTGTGGAATGTTCAGAACTGTGCTCATGTGAGCAACTGTCACTCTGATTCCTATAAACGGACGTCTTCATGCTGATCTCTTTCTTCATTTCTTATCAAGTCCTCCCCTCTGTAAATGGGACCAACGTTCTTCTCTAGCTGAAGTTTCCGCTTCCATGCCCTGATATAGCGAGGCTGGGCATGGTGGGGGCTTGCAATGGGAGGCACCCAGGTTTATGTTCCCCCGGGTCTATTTTTTCCCCCCAGGTCTACATTCCCCCAGGTCTATGTTTTTCCAGGTCTATATTCCCCCAAGGCTATCTTCCTCCTTGCGAGTGTTCACTTTTTTTTTTTTTTTGTAACAAGTTCTTTGACGATAGCGCGGCTGGAAAAACGATTTATCTTAGCAAATCTTAAATAAATGTCAGCGACCCGCCCAGAGAAACGTGGACAAACGAGTCACAAGACAAAACACAACGCGTTTCGACCTCTTAGGTCTTCTTCAGGTGAGACAAAAACGAGTAAAATAACGAAAATTCACTCAGCTTTGATCGCTTCAGATCGCTTCAGAGTCAAAACTGGAGTGAGGCAAGGATGTCTGCTTTACCTTTCTTGTTTCTGCTCGTGGTAGGTTGGATCATGAGGACCACGACCGCCGGGAAGAGGAATGGTATCCAGGGACCATGACTGGGCAGCTTGACGACCTGGACTTTGCCGACGATCTGGTGCTCCTGTCCCACACCCATCAGCAAATACAAGAGAAGATATCAGACTGGGCAGAAGTTTCAGCACAGGTTGGGCTGAAGGAGAACAGAGGGAAAACAAAAGTACTGCGAGCTAACACAAAAAAAACAACAACAACAACAACAATAATAATAATAATAATATAAATCGAGCTTATATAGTGCTCTTCGATGAGAGAAAAAGACTCATCCTCAGAGCGCTTCACAATACAGGAAAAATAAAAGTTTTCCGTAAACATTGCACAAAATATTGAGAAAAAGGCATCAAAACAAAAGGTCACAAAGCAAGCACTAAAACAGATGCACAAGCCACATCCCCCCGCCCCTATCCTTCCCCCCCCCCCTCCCCACCCCTCCCCCCGCCACCCCCCCCCACACACACCACACACATGACATTTTATGAACAACGCTCTACAAGAATTTGGGGAATAGAAGAAAAGAACCAACCCCCCATCCCCTCCCCCACCCCCACCTACCTGCCTCCAGTTTCGTGAACACTGCACGGGGTATGATTTAAAACATGCAGAAGGGAGCACCCCCCCCCCCCCCCCCCCACACACACACACACACCCACACACACACACACACCACACACACACACACACACACAACACACACACACACACACACACACACACACACACACACAAAGGGCAAACTCAACACGAAGCAACAAAAACCCACGCGCGTAAACGCACACACACGAACGCGAACACACAAAAGCAATAAGCATTCAGGCACGGAAGCGCGCGTGCACATACAAGAGGCGAAGGGATGGAGAATGCACGGGAAAACACGCATTAACTCGTAAGCTATGAAGAAAGACAAAAGGGACTTCTGAAAGAGATGCGTTTTGAGACCAGATCTGAAGGCAGAGAGAGTCTGTGAGAGAGCAGAGCTGGGAGGGGAGGGAGTTCC
The DNA here is from genome assembly GCA_016801955.1 of Conus betulinus. Lineage (NCBI taxonomy): Eukaryota > Metazoa > Mollusca > Gastropoda > Neogastropoda > Conidae > Conus > Conus betulinus. The sequence goes on from JADBJO010002471.1 coordinate 143,997, forward strand.
AGACAAGGGGGGTGGGTGGGGGGGGGGGGGGGTTGATAACTGAAAAAAACGTTGGCCAAAGGATTTCAGTTTCATGCGGGGAAAGCTTGAGAAGTTTATCACTGCTAGAGCGGCGAGTGCGAGAGGGTTGATAAGTGACAAGTGTGTTGGAAAGATAAGCAGGCAATGTTTCATCAAAGTGTCGGAAGGCAAGTGTTGCGAGTTTATTACTGAATGCGCGCATGAATGGGAAGCCAAAGTAATCTAACTAACGGAGGTGTAGTGTGGGGTTCTTTTGGACTTTCGGAAAAACAAGTCTGGCTGCGTTGAGTGACGACTTGCTAGAAGATGTGGAACAGATCACGTGCCTGGGGAGCACAGTTGACAGGCAGGTGGAACAGATGCGGACGTCAAAGCAAGAATTGGCAAGGCCAGGATAGCTTTTCGTCAATTAAAGAACATCTGGACCTCCAGGCTTGTCGGCAGACGAACCAAGATACGACTGTTCAACTCTAATGTCTGGTCAGTACTTATGTATGGCGCTGAGACGTGAGAACAACAAAGACCATCTAAAAAAACAAACAAACAAACAAAACAACAAACAAAAAATCAACAAAAAAACAACACAAACAGACATTCATTAACGGCTGCCTCCGACAGATACTTCAGATCCACTGATCAGACACCATCAGGAATGTGGAACTGTGGGAGCGGACACGTCAACCCCCTGCGGAGAAAGAGGTGAAAAAGAGGAAATGGCGTTGGATAGGCCACACATGGAGGAAGCCCATCGACGACATTACGCGACACGCTCTGCGCTGGAACCCACAGGGACAGAGGAGAAGCGGAAGACCTAGGAATTCATGGAGGAGAGACTTGGATGCAGAGAGGGAGAGAGCTGGATACACCTGGAGAGAATTGGAAACGGCACCTTCCCCGAAGATGGAGTATGGCTGCCCTAATGGCGGGATAAGAAACGGTCATACACACAAAACTCCACTGCCTGTCTATACAGGCAGTGTCAG
>JADBJO010002471.1:157500-175000 GCA_016801955.1 Conus betulinus
TCTTCGCTCCCTTAGTCAAAACCGCTCAGGTGAAAAGAAGGTGGTGGTAATGATCATAATGACGATGATCTAAGAAAAAACAGGAAAAGAAAACAAACAAACAAAACTAACGAAAAACAAACAAACAAAAACGGGAAGAACTTACTTCCCTTCTCCACTCAGGCTGAAACTGTCTGATTCTGGCGAAACTTAATCCATTAATTATTACAGTTTCAAAAACGCAAACAGAATCATTTGTGCCGTGGCCTGTTAATTCTGCTAACCGAAAGTGATTCTGTCTGTCTGTCTGTCTGTCTGTCTGTCTGTCTGACCCATCCTATCCTCCTTTTTTTCCCAAGTCCAGCAACCCCCTTCACACCACACACACACACACACACACACCACACACACACACACACACACACCCTCCCCCTCCTTCCCTTCCCACGCCCCCCTACCCCTCCCTCCCTCCCACATCTTCCTACTCCGCCGTGCCCTCAGCCTTTTCCCCCCTGATTTCCCCTTCCCCCTATCCTCCCCCCCCTTTCCCCCCCTCCTTCTCCTCTGCCTCTGTCTCCTCCCCCTCCCACTTATCCCCACCCCCACTCCCCCAACTCCCCTCTCTCCCGCTCTTTGACGTAGACCCGCGCTTCCATTCCGTTGGAGAAAAAAAGAAGTCTGACCCGAGATCAACTTTGAATCTTTAAATCATCAGTCTAACCCTAAGATTGAGGTAGAGATCTTTAAATCATCAATCTAACCCTGTGATTGAGGTAGAGATCTTTGAATCATCAATCTAACCCTGTGATTATCAATCTAACCCTGTGATTAAGGTAGAGATCTTTAAATCATCAATCTAACCCTGTGATTAAGATAGAGATCTTTGAATTATCAATCTAACCCTGTGATTAAGGTAGAGATCTTTTAAATCATCGACCTAACCCTGTGATTAAGATAGAGATCTTTAAATCATCGTTCTAACCCTGTGATTAAGATAGAGATCTTTAAATCATCAATCTAACCCTGTGATTAAGATAGAGATCTTTGAATCATCAATCTAACCCTGTGATTATCAATCTAACCCTGTGATTAAGGTAGAGGTCTTTAAAAATCATCAATCTAACCCTGTGATTAAGGTAGAGATCTTTGAGTTATCAATCTGACCCTGTGATTAAGGTAGAGATCTTTAAATCATCGTTCTAAACCTGTGTTTAAGATAGAGATCTTTAAATCATCGATCTAACCCTGTGATTAAGATAGAGATCTTTAAATCATCGATTTAAAACCCTGTGATTAAGATAGAGATCTCTTTAAAAATCATCAATCTAACCCTGTGATTAAGATAGAGATCATTAATTTCATCTAATCTAACCCAGTGATTGAGATACAGATCTTTGAATCATCAATCTAATCCTGTGATTGAGATAGAGATCTTCAAATCACCAATCTAACCATGTGATCAAGATAGAGATCTTCAAAATCATCAATCTAACCCTGTGATTAAGATAGAGATCTTTGAATTATCAATCTAACCCTGTGATTAAGGTAGAGACCCTTTGAATCATCATCAATCTCTAACCCTGTGATTAAGATAGAGATCTTTGAATCATCAATCTAACCCTGTGATTAAGATAGAGATCTTTGAATCATCAATCTAACCCTGTGATTAAGGTAGAGATCTTTGAATTATCAGTCTAACCCCGTGATTGAGATAGAGATCTTTGAATTATTAATCTAACCCCGTGATCGAGCGAGAGAGGTCATTAAATCATCAATCTAACCCCGGGATTGAGCTAGGAATCTTTAAATTATCAATCTAACCCCGGAATTGAGCTAGGGGATCTCTAAATCATCAATCTAACCCCCTGAATTGAGCTGGGAATCTTTAAATAATTTAACCCCGGGATCGAGCTAAAAGGTCTGAGTCATCAATCTAACCCCATGATCGAGCCAGGGGGTATTGAAGTCATCAATCTACCCCGGGATCAAGCTATAGGGGCTATTGAAGTCATCAATCTAACCCGGGGATCGGGCTAGGGGATCTTTAAATCATCAATCTAGCCCCGAGATCAGACTAAGGATCTTTAAATCATCAATCTACCCCCAGGATCGGGCTAGGGATCTTTTAAATCATCAATCTAGCCCCCAAGATCAGACTAAGGATCTTTAAATCAACAATCTACCCCCAGGATCGGGCTTGGGATCTTTAAATCATCAACCTAACCCCTGAATGGAGCTGGAAGGTCTTTAAATCATCAATCTATACCCCCAGGATCGGGCTAGGGATCTTGAAAACATCGATCTACCCCCAGGATCGGGCTAGGGATCTTTACATCATCAATTTAATCCCTAGGTCGAGCTAGAGGGTCTTTAAATCGTCAATCCAATCCCAGGATTGGGCTAGGGATTTAAATCACCAATCTAACCCCTGAATCGAGCTAGAGGGTCTTTAAATCATCAATCTACCCCAGGATCGGGCTAGGGATCTTTAAATCATCGATCTAACCCCAGGATCGGGCTTGGGATCTTTAAATCATCAATCTAACCCATGAATGGAGCTGGAGGGTCTTTAAATCATCAATCTACCCCCAGGATCGGGCTAGAGGGTCTTTAAATCATCGATCTAACCTCAGGATCGGGCTAGGGATCTTTAAATCATCAACCCCCCCAGGATCGGGCTAGGGATCTTTAAAATCATCAATCTAAGGCTTCCAAGACTGAGCTGCTCCAGCTGACAGAGAGCGCGATGTATGAAACGTGTACGAACGCCAACGGTGAGGCCTGTTGGATTCTCTCGGCATCTCCGAGTCGCTTCCCTTGGGCATGTGGTTGTATTGGGAACGTGACTAATGTGGTGCCTTTGTGGTGCCGATGGGGAAATCATCGTGACCGACGAAAACTGATAATCATGCTTTGTGACCCCACGAAGATGGATTGATCATATATTTGTCCCAATCGATGGAAATCTAAATACATCGAATTGTGACCGATGGAGATCTCCAGTCTCACGTGCGCGAGTTCTGGAATTCCAGCAACGGCAGTTGCATCCAGTCGGTAAGCACTCACTGATCCGCTGCATCAGGCCGCTCCGGTGTGTTTTGCGCCACAATCGCGTAGCCATGATGACGTCATGAAAACTGATATTGCTAAATTCAAAAGATGAGACTGAAACAGCTGGATCGAGGGATTACGGGGAGAGAGGAGGGAGGGATCGGGAGAAGGTCGGGATGAGTGTTTGCCTCTGCCTGACGAATTCCGCATTAGAACGTGGGTAATGCGCTGGTCAGACTCAACGCTGGACAGACGTATTTATGGTCTGAAACTAGGTAAAGTGTGTGTGTGTGTATTGGTGTTTGGTGGGGGGGGGGGGAGGACACCCGAAAGCAAACTTATCCTCCAAAAACAAACGTAAAAAAAAAAAACAAAAAAAAAAACAATTGTATTCCCAAAGGGGGGAGACAAACTACATGCCGAAAGCCATCGCGTTCCGATCTCTTTAGAATTCTTCAGGCCAGCAAACAACATCTAAGGGGGGGGGGGGACGTGCGCAATCACTTATCTCCTCATACCCTCCGTTGGACAGGTGGGCGTGTGAAATGGTGTGTCCGTTTTACAAGTTCCATTTGCTACGTCCAGGTGTGTGCGAGCCCCGTGTGAGAAGATATGTGGACTGTGTGTTGTTGTGTGTTTCGGGTTTGTCTGTGTCGTGTTTGTGTATTTGAGAGAGTGGTTTTAGAGTCTGTGTTAATGTTTGTCTCTTTCGGAAGCCCGAAAAAAAACAAACTTTCTCAGTTTCCAAAACGATTCCGCCTACTGTCAACCCTTACTTCAAAAACATTTTTTTTAGAAAAAGAAACAATTACAAATTCATGAAAAAAAAAAAAAAAAAAAAAAAACTATTTCCGCCAAAGGAAAGAAACAAACGATCGCATCGCGTTTCGACCTCTTTTTAAATTCTTCAACAAAGACAAACAACATCCATGTAAGACGAAGGACTACTGACAATCACTTATCTCCTCAAATTGGGAGCAAAATGAACGTCATGTCCTCAGACCAAAACCGTACGATCAGACACACATCCATTTGGCGCCCGGTTTGAGAAGATAAGTGATTGCTCGTTCTCTCGCTTTCATTGTCTTGAATATTGCGTGCCTGCATATGAAGAAGAACAAAGAGGTCGTGTAATTGTTTGTCTCTTTCGTTCAGCGAACAGTAATTTTTCTTTTAAATTTGTCTCAGTTTCCAGTTTCCGCCTACGGTCACCTCACTTTCAAACTAGGTTTTATTCAGAAAAAAAATAAATAAAATAAAAACGGGAATAGTCCAAAGTCGGAGGAAAACTGAATTCCACTTGATCGGTCGACCCACTGCGCTATGTAACAAAGCCCCGATGTGATGTAAGGGAAGTAAACATACGTGCGAAATGTAAGATTCGTAGTGATTATTCCCCTTGACTGCACATGTCCTAATATTTGCATCGCTTATTCCCTTGGTGTTCGTTTTCTCTCTCTCTCTCTCCTCTCTCTCCTCCTCTCTCCCCTCTCGATCTCTCTCTCTCCCTCCCCGTCCTCGTATAGTCGATAGGACCACACTGTGGCATAGCATCAACACACGCACGCACACACACACACACACACACACTCTCTATCTCTCTCTCTCTGGCATAAACATCTGTCTCTCTCTCTCTCCTCTCTCTCGCTCCTCTCTCTCTCTCTCAAATGTGTATCCCCCTTCTCCCCTGGCCAAAGCCCATATGATGCGATCTTAGTTTTAAATCTCCGCTCCCTCCCCCATCAGGTGCCTGTGTTGTGGACAGGGGGTGGGGGAGGGGAAAAAGAGCATGTGAAGATCATTCATCAAGAGGGAAAGGCATGTCGGGGAAAGGCCCCCATGAAAACCTCGTCTTGTGGTCACACGCCACACATTAGGATCTTGCACTGAAAACAGTACATCAGAAATGTGAGCGGTTTGAGACCTACCATCGACTTGAACCATTTCCACCGAGACCGAAGAAATCACAAACAATTTTCAAATACATGACCTTTCCCTTGAGTTGACACACATTTCAGGCCTTGCACTGCATCCATCCATGACCCGGTCTTTGTGTCAGCTCCAAGCGCCAAAAAAAAAAAAAAAAAAAAAAAAAAAAAAAGTCCCCATTCCTTTGATTTTAATCTGTCTGTTTGGAACCACCTGCATTGTACCCTGATGGCCTATGAAGGAAAATGAAGGAGAATCCACTTTCAGAAAATGAAGGAGAATCCACTTTCAGAAAATGAAGGAGAATCCACTTTCAAAAAAATGAAGGAGAATCCACTTTCAGAACATGAAGGAGAATGCACTTTCAGAACATGAAGGAGAATCCACTTTCAGAAAATGAAGGAGGGAATGCACTTTCAGAAAATGAAGGAGAATCCACTTTCAGAACATGAAGGAGAATCCACTTTCAGAAAATGAAGGAGAATCCACTTTCAGACACAATAACAATTCTCAAAGCAGTCTAACTGCGACAGTTTATAAATACTCTATTCCTTAAGCAAGGCTTCGGAATATCAATTTTTGGTGTGCAACCCAACTGTCTCCAGGATGACGGATGGGAAGTTTGCGGCAGAGGTAACATGTGTATAGCGCCATCTTGAAATGTGTACAGGCCTATTGTCTCTCCTCCTGTGCTGTGGACGTGGAAATAGACAGAAACACAGCAGGACTTGTCAGTGTCGTCTAATTCATGTGAGAGCGTCTTTGTCCTTCCTTGAAAGCTCGGTAAGATATTGGTGTTTTGTATATTATTATTATAGCGATAGAACGTTTTGTATCCTGATGAAAAACATTGTTTTGTGATGAAGCAACGAAAGTCAACGTTTTTGTTGTTTGTTTGTTTTTTGTTTAATGAGGAAGCTTGAGCTTTAGAACAAAACAAAGGAGTAAGATGGGGCGTGTCATTAGTGTACGAAAATGTGTTAAAAGCAATATTTTGCATATTCTATGGCTGTTTGTGTAAACTGAATGAATTTAAAAAGTAGCGTGTAGTCTTTTCTAAACTTTATATGCATTCTTCTTTTCTGTTTCATCACACTTGTCATAACAAACAAACAAACAAACAAATGACGCGTAAAATGTGACCAAAAAAACAAGGATGTCTTACATGTATGCATAAATTGTGAGCTGATTATGAGGCCCGATCTACTAAGCCTAAAATGCAATACAGTACGAAAGAATACAACACAGTACAACACACAACACAAACACAACACAACACAACAAACACACAACACAACACAACACAACGCAGTACAACGCAGTACAACACAATACTGGATAATACAGTATTTAATGCATACTAGCTCCTTCTCAATTTTAGATGTGTATCATGTTTGGTCACACGTCCGAGTTTCAGAATCACTTGAAAACAAGGTGTGTGAAAGAATATGTAGCAAAAATTTACATTGATTTAAGATAACTTGAAACCATCAGAATTCAACATAAAGCTTAGCTGTGGATCAAAAGTCACTATGACTTTATACATCTGGTCATCATGCTGCAGTGAACAATAATTATTAACCGGGTATATAGTGATCTGTTAATGAGTGGCGGTGTTCGATCGTTTTACACCCCCCATACCCCCTCTCCTCCACTCCTGTCCAATCACCCATCCCTCCACACACACACACACACACAACACACACACACACACACACACACACACACACACACACATCCCTCGGCAAATCCCAGTTCTCCCGAAGACAGAAGTATTGTGAGCGAGCGACACACACACACACACACACACACACACACACACACACACACACACACACACACACACACACACACACACACACACACACACACACACACACACACAGAGACACACACACAGGACACGAGAGAGAGAGAGAGAGAGAGAGAGAGAGAGAGAGAGAGAGAGAGAATGGAGAGTGTGTGTGTGTGTGTGTGTGTGTGTGTGTGTGAGTGTGTGTGTGTGTGAGTGTGTGTGTGTGTGTGTGTGTGTGTGTGTGTGTGAGAGAGAGAGAGAGAGAGAGAGAGAGAGAGAGAGAGAGAGAGAGAGAGAGAGAGTGTGTGTGAGGTGTGTGTGTGTGTGTGTGTGTGTGTGTGTGTGTGTGTGTGGTGTGTGTGTGTGATGATGTTTGTATGTTGGTATATGTCTTAAATGAATGAGAAGCACGCGTGGTGGTATTATTGATGGCCTGCTTGTACCAGTACATATCGACCTGCCAACCTGCACGCGCTATACATTACTATTCAATTTCAGCTGGAATAATCATATGCATGAAGAAATGAAAGCAACGCTGCGTGTGATCCTATTGCACAACAAGATCTTACTCATGTATACGTGGGGGCCGGAGTGGCTCAGCTGGTAGAGCGCCGGACTCGTAATCATGGTGATCCTGGGGTTGCGGGTTCGAATCTCCGCGAGCCGTTTCGGTACAGGCGATTTTTTTCTCCCCGAGTTAACATTGGGTCTGACTCCATTTCCTAAATATTTCCCAAATAGTCCTTCAAATGAGACTATAAACCAAGGTTCCGAGTGTGAACGCACGCATAACAGCTTGCACACACGCAAAATCCCATCACCAACTTTCGGAAGAGAAGGCCAGTTTGGCCGTTGGTATGGATGACACGCTACACATAGCATGCACCCTGCGTAAGAAATTGGAAGAATAAAGGAAGTAAAGGAAACTGAGAGAACGATATTGATTGGATGACACGGAAAACGACTGAATAAAGCGCCAGCAGGCAGCTCTTCAGTCGGCACCACCCAGGTAGGCAGCCCGTTGCGTACACGAGAGTGTTGATGGTCAGCGCCTAGAACCTTTCGCAAGGCGCTATATAAATGATATGTTATTATTATTATTATTATTATTGTTGTTGTTATTGTTGTTATCATCATCATCTCATCATCATCATCATCATCATCATCATCATCGTCATCATCATTGTCGCTACTTTTATTACTATAAGTATGAGTATTATTAGTATTACTATTATTATTATTATTATCGTTATTATTATTATTATTATTATTATTATTAGAAGTAGTAGTAGTAGTAGTACATATGTGCTGTAAGAATAAGCGCTATAAGCAGGATTAGTTTTTGCAGTTATGAGCCTATGATTATGATCTCTTGCAATATACACCCATTCAAACACGCACACGCATTCACGCACGCACGCACGCGCGCGTGCGCACGCGCGCGCGCGCGCACACACACACACACACACACACACACACACACACACACACACACACACAAGGGAGTGGAGATGGGGGTGAGTGTTGGACCACGTGGTAGGTCTTTTGGGCACTCCATATTCCTATTGCAGGTGCCTTTTCATCAGCATGATCAATTATCATAATTATTGTCAATGTACAATACAGCATACTGCATACCTTTTCATGCGTGCTATCCAACATGAAGCAAAGCCAGTAGAATGACACTGGAACCGTTACTGCAATACCCGAGAGAAGACCTCCCACGCTGTAGTAACTTTATCTATGTGTGCCTGTTTTTGCTTTCAGGTTCTGGTCAAAATGGGCTCCTGGACATACGCCATCTTTTTCGGGTTGCTGCTGGCAACCGTCATTTTGTTTGAAAAAGGTGTGACTTTTTGGTGATTCTCTTTTCTTTTCTTTTCTGTTTTTTTTTCTCTTCCTACCACTCTTTTTTTCTGCCTTTCTTCCTTTGTTTCTGTGTCGCTTTTCTCCCTCTGTCTTCGTTATGTTTCCCATCTTCTTTGTCCTGTCTTGTTTTCCTTAGACCCTCCCCTCCCCCAGCCTTTCCTCTCTTTATCCAGCTGATGCTCTTCTTTTGCTTCTTGTATTCCTCTTCTTTGTTATCTTCTTCTCTTCCTCCTCTTCTTCTTCTCCTCTACCTCCCCCTCCTCTTCCAACCCCTTTACGCTTGTCTCCCCTTCTTCTTTTTGTACTTCTCCTTCTTGTTTTTCCGTTCTCCCCCTCCTTCTCCTCTTTTCCTCCTTTCTTTTTTCTTCTTCTTCCCATTCTCCTCTTCTTCATTTTCTTCTCGTCTTTCTCCTTCCCTCCTTTTCTTTCAGCTCATCTCTTTTTCTTTCTTTTTCTGTCTTCTGTCTTCATCTCTCCCTCCCACCCCTTCCCCTCTTCGCCTCTTCATCTTCTCCTTTTCTTCCCTTTCCTTCTGTTCCTCCCCTTTCCGTTTCCGTTTCTTTTTTTTTTTTAAACCCTCTTTCTCTTCTATTTCATTTCGCCAGCTTTCTTTTCTTCTCCTTCACGCCTTCCCCTTCGGTTCGTTACCCGCTCCTCTTGTTAGCTAGTTCCTTTCGGATTTGATTTGTCAGAGGTGGAATGGCCGACAGAAATAATAGGAGGACGGAAGAAGGGGGTGGGAGGTGACTGTCTTTATGCGACACACCACACCATGAGAAAGACTACAACTGGCAGGGTAAAAAAAGGACCATTTTTATGTTGGGCGTCAGCGAGATTTGAACTATCAACACTTTACTCCGAACTCGGTGACCTAACCACTGAGCCAGTTTGACTTCCTCTTCCTTATTTTTCACTTCATCCTTCTACCTCACTTCCTCTGTTTCTTCGCCTCTTTTTCCTCTTCCTCTTCCCTCTTCGTCTTCTTCATCTCATCCTTCAACTCATCCTCTCTCTCTTCATCATCTTTTTTTTTTTTTTTCTGTTTGTTCGTCTCCTTGCTCTCCCCCTTCCATCATGTTTTCGTTCTTCATATTTTCTCCTTCTCCTTCTGTTCTGTCCCTCACCCTTCCTTCCATCCTTTCTTCTTCCTTTCCTTCCTTCCTTCCTTTCCTTCTTCCTTCCTCATCTTCAACTTCTTCTTCTCATTCTTATACATCTTTTCTTCTTCTTCTAGCCCTAGCCTCCCCTTTCTTCTTCCTCCTCCTTCTCCTCCTTCTCGTCGCACTCTTCTTCTTTTCTTTACTCTTCTACCCCTCTTGCCCCCTTTTTTTTTTTTTGCATCTTTTCTTTCTTCTTTTCTCCTCTCCCTTCACCCCCTTTTTTTCTTCTGTTCCTTCTTAAACCCTAGTTCTTTTAAAATGAGATCATACTCTGTGTGTGTGTTGTTTTTTTTGTGTGTTTTGTTTGTGGTGTTTTGTGTTTATATGGCGATGTCTCGGTGACAAGCCGTGATTTATGTGTGTCTGACAACAGGAGAATGTGACAAGTGTCACCGAAATAAAGGGTGTGCAAACCTTCCGTGGGGTCAACCTGGCATGGGGGTGTCTCGCTCCGACGAGTGCCGCTTCTCTTACTACCGCTGTTGTGCTACCCTCCCATGCGTGCGTATAGATTACACCACACGGGGGGGAGTTTGTTAGTCATCTGAAGTTAGGTTGGTTGGTTGGTAGACAGATTGCTGATTTGTTTGTTGGGTCGGGAGGTTGACTGGTTGGGTGTATTGAAGTCAACTGTAATGTGTGTGTGTGTTTGTGGTGTGTGTGTGTGTGTGTTGTTGTGCGTGCGTGCGTGCGCGTTGCGCGCGCGCGCGCGCGCGCGTGTGTGTGTGTGTGTGTGTGTGTGTGTGTGCGTGCGTGTGATGTGTGCGCGCTTGCGCTTGTGCTAATGTGTGTGGTGTGTGGACTGGCCATTTATTAGTTGGATGGTTAAATGGGTTGACTGGCTGGTTGGCTGATAGCTTAATCGGTTAGTTTCTTGGTTGGGTTGATTCGCCAGTTGGCAAGTTGGTTGGTTTGGACAGTTCACTGATGGGGTTCACTGACTGGATGACTAGTTGATTGATTTGTTCCCCTTTTCTTTGTTGACTGATAACCTAGTTTACAGGCTGGAACTGGTGAGAGGAGAGTTGAAGCGGGAGGGGGAGAGAGGAAGGGACTAGGCGGGACTGCAGAGGTGCGGAGGTGAGGGGGAGGAGGGCGGGGGGGGAAGGGGGGGGGAGGGGGGGGGAGGAGGCAACGCGCGGGGGGGGGGGGGGGGGGGGGGGGGGGGGGGGAAGACTTAGTGATGGAGGGGGGGAGGGGAAGTGGCAAAAAGGAATGGGGGGTCAGGGGCTGGGGGAGACATGGGGGGGGACGGGGGGGAGGGCGGGGATTAGGGGCGGGGGGCCAAAGGGGGGGGGGGGAGGGGGGGGGGACTGGGGGGGGGGGGGGGGGGGGGTGGGGGGGGGGGGGGGGGACTGGCAAGGGGGGGCGGAGGCCGGGGGGGGGGGGGGGGGGGGGGGGGGGGGGGGGAAGCAAAAAACGGGGGACGTTGGGGGGGCAAAATGGGGGGGGGGGGGAGAAAAAGCAAAGATGGCGGGAGCTGAGAAGGAGAAGACCTTGGGTGGATTGCTGCGGGGGGGGGGGGCGAAAGATGGGGGGGGGGGTGGGGGGGGGGGGGGGGGCGGACGGGCGGCGGGGGGGGGGGGGGGGGGGGGGGGGGGGGGGGTGCTGAGCAAAAAACGCGGGAGGAAATAGAAAAAACAAACAACGTGGTTGTGAGGAGGAGGACAAACAGGGGTGAGGAGGGAAGGGGGGGGGGGGAGATGAAGGATCAGGGGAGGGGCTTACTTAAACGTAGAGTACTCAAAACATATGATACTACCTCCTTACCCCTTCTCTTCCTATTCCCAACCCCAATCCCCAATCCACCATCCTACCCTCTCCCCCCCCCCCCTCCCCCACCATCCAACATTTCCGTCCCTCAAACATTCTCACTTTCCCTTGGCCCAAGCCTTGTATTGATGGAGGAGTTAAAGAGCAGATTGTCCCTGTAGTTGTTGTGCCTCGGCAAAGGTTAGTTAGGCGGGACAACGACAACGGACTACGAGTCACGAACAGTTTTTAGCCACGCCTCGGTGTGTAAAGTTTTTTGCTTTGTCCTTGTAACAAAAACTAACTGGGGGAAGGAAACAATCTGAAATGTTTTTTCAGCAAAGTGCTGCGCACTTTGGAACATTTCGATCGAACTCGAATACCGCCCCTTCTTATTATGGTCGTCTGTGGTAGGGCTCAGTATGTTTTTTGTATCCCATTTTTCTTATAGAACAGGGAGAGAGTAAAGTACTTTACAATGGGAACGAAGAAATGCTGTGTGTGTGTGTGTGTGTGGTGTGTGTGTCTGTCTGTCCATGGTCAACTCGCTCCAGACCAAAACTACTGGGCCGATTTTTTTTTTTGAAAATTTGTAGGTATGTTCATTAGGGGTCAAACGGTGGATGCCCGATGTTTTAGTGTACCGTTATAGCCGTTACTAGCGGCCTGTGTAACGACCAATAACGATTTTTCTTCTTTATGGAATATCTCAGAAAGTACTTTGGCCGATCTTTCTGATTAGATTGTAAGGTATGCTCATTTTGGGTCACGGACGATGCCCCGATTTTTTACCGGCTACTAACGGCTATAACGGCCCAAACGGTTTTTTTCTCTTTATGGAATATCTCACACGTATTCAAGAAAAATGGGAGTACGTTTATATGCTTTGCATCCTGTTATAATTGCTGTTTGTTAAAGAAAATTTGCTTCAGGCACTAGTGACATCAATGGTGGACTGGCATATATAAACACATCAACGGGAGACACTGAAACACAAAATGACGTTATCTCAGCTTATCAGTTGACCTATCTGTCTGTCCTCCTGACTAATCACATCACTTGATTCATTTACAACTGATGCAGATGGTGTTAATTTACAAACTGATGCAGATGGTGGTGTAATTTACAACTGATGCAGATGGTGTTAATTTACAGCTGATGCAGATGGTGCCCTAACCAGGCTGCCCGACCAAGCTTTAACTAACATAATCCACTGTTCAGCTGACTTTAAAAATGACTAGTTTAGACAGTTCATTAGGTAGGTTGGTAGGTAGGTAGGTAGGTAGTAGATAGGTACGTAGGGTAGGCACTATGTAGGCAGGTAAGTGGGTGGGTAGGTAGGTAGGTAGGTAGGTAGGTAGGTATTCAGTTAGTTAGTTAGTTGGCTGGTTGGCTAGTTAGTTAGTTTATTAGTTAGTTAGTTAGTTGGTTGGTTTAACTGGTCGAAATAAATGGTATATGAGAATTATACTTGTTTTAAGCATTCGCGTTAGTGTGTGCGTATGCTTGTGGGTTGTTTCTTTTTTATATCATTATGACACATTGTATATTATTAATACTTGGTTGGTGACATATTTGTTCTGTCTGATCTTTCAATCGCAGGCGGAGGGAAGGCGATGATGACAACGTCCTGCTGACAGTTTGAAAGACGGAGGGGATGATGACTTTAGAGCTTTGGTTCTTAGAGGAGGAGACATGATCAAAATTACACCCTCTCTCTCTCTCTCTCTCCCTCGTTTTACTAGATTAAACTATAGGTGCGCGCGCGCGCGCGCGCACGTGTGTATGTGTGTGTGTGTGTGTGTGTGTGTGTGGTGTGTGTGGTGTGTGTGTTTTAATGCTTACACGTCATGTTTTGCCAGGTTAAATTTGAGAGAGAGAGAGAGGAGCGAGAGAGAGAGAGAGAGAGTGAGAGGAGAGAGAGTGTGTGTGTGTGGTGTGTGTGTGTGTGTGCGTGTGTGTGTGTGTGTGTGTGTGTGTGTGTGTGTTGTGTGTGAATGTATGGGTGTATGTGTGTGTGTGTGTGGTGAGTGAGTGAGTGAGTGAGTGTGTGTGGTGTGTGTGTGTGTGTGTGTGGTGTGTGTGGTGTGTGTGTTGAATTTCCCAGGTTAAACTTGAGGCTTTCCCCTTTACAACCCCTCTGACTTCCTCCAACCCTCTTCCCACCCTTTCCACGCCCAGTTCCTCCCTCCTCTCTTTATTTGTATTCTTTTATCGCGGTGATTCACGGGCCTGCCTTATTATTGTTATTATACATTACATGTGCGCATGCGCGCTAGCGCTCAGGTCTAGGGGGTGTGTTGGTTGTGTGTGTTGATCATGTTCAGCTACTGAACTCTTGTATTGAAAAAAAAACCCGTGCATTTTAAAATAGGGCTTAGTTTTTTATTTTTATTCAGTGGTGTTTACGTTTTAAGTTCAGTATTTCATTCTTTTAGTTTCGGTCCAAGAAACTTTGAATAAAGCGAAATATATTTTTTGCACTTACACCGGGGTGTTTTGTAGTTTTTTTATTTAACCATTCTCTCTCTCTCTCTCTCTCTCTCTCTCTCTCTCTCTCTCTCTCTCTCAAACACACACGCATATTTATGCTTAACACATGCTTCTTCCTGTCATGCTCTGATTCTATTGATGTCCGCAATTTTGATTTTTCTGTGTGTATGAGCATAGAGGCTGAGCACAGATACAGGAAACAGCAACGTCACAAGACTATTTCTGTGCATCGTTGTTAGTTACATGCCATATTTCATACTGCAAACATTGTGTGTTTTTCCCAACACCATTCTTTAAGGGTGACGTATAGTTCATGACACCATCCGAATCCGAATGAATCTCTGTTCTATCTCTCTCTGTCTCTCTCTCTCTGTCTCTGTCTCTGTCTGTCTGTCTGTCTGTCTGTCTGTCTGTCTCTCTGTTTCACTTTGTCTCTGTCTGTCTGTCTGTTCTCTCTCTCTCTCTCTCTCTCTCTCTCTCACACACACACACACACACACACACACACACACACACACGCACGCACGCACACACACACACACACACACACACACACACACACACACACACACACACACACACACACACATACACTCGCGCGTGCATACACACACACATACACGCGCGCGTGTGCGCGCGAGCAGACACATGCGCGCACACACACACACACACACATGTGCGCGCGTACACACACACACACACACACACACACACACACACACACACACACACACACACACACACACACACACAGAGTTCGTTTATGCATTGTCTTAATTTTATACTATCTTTAGACTCCAATGATTTTCTATATTTACAGAATCTATTTGCGTATGATGTGTAATTCTGATGGTCGATAATGTGTTATTTTTCGCATGTTCTTAATTT
The DNA here is from genome assembly GCA_016801955.1 of Conus betulinus. Taxonomy (NCBI): domain Eukaryota; kingdom Metazoa; phylum Mollusca; class Gastropoda; order Neogastropoda; family Conidae; genus Conus; species Conus betulinus. The sequence goes on from JADBJO010002471.1 coordinate 172,417, forward strand.
TGTATTATCCTCCCTCTCCATCCCTCCCCACTGTACACAGATATCTATTTTGTTCAATTATGTGTTTTTTTTGTGCTCCCAGTTCTTTAACGAAGAAATTTGTCGTGTCTGTCCGTGGTGCCAAATGTGTTCCTTCGCTCCAGCAACACTACTGGGCCGATCGTCTGAAAATTTGTTCGATTATGTTCATTATGGGTTTTTGATGATGCCCCAGTTGTTTTACGAAGAACTTTATATCTGTGTGTCTTCCTGTCTGTGGTCAATATGTGTTCCACTCGCTCCAGACAAAAGTACTTGGCCGATCTTTCTGAAAATTTGTAGGTATGTTCATTATGGGTCACGGATGATGTCCAATGTTTTATTTACCGTTATAGCTGTTACATACGGCTATAACGGCCCATAAACGTTTTTTCTTTTTCATGGAATATCTCAGAAAGTACTTGGCCGATCTTTCTGAAAATTTGTAGTAGGTATGTTCATTTGGGTCACGGATGATGCCCAATGTTTTATAATACCGTTATTCTTCTTTATGGAAAATCTCAGAAAGTACTCAGCCGATCTTTCTGAAAATTTGTAGGATGTTCATTATGGGTCACAGATGATGGCCGATTTTACCAGAATAGCCATTACTAACGGCTATAACGGCCCAAAAACGTTTTTTTTCCTCTTTATGTAATATCTCACGCGTATTCAAGATAAACTGGGAGTACGTTTACATGCTCTGCATCTTGTTTTTTTCCTGACATCAGCAAAGGCTGCATAAGAAATATATATATAAAAACCCATTTCGACGTCCGTTTAAGGTATGACCTAAAATCCTAGCGAGACAGACCACATACAGGTGCTTTAGTTGAATTATAGGTGCATCATTATTGTTTAAACACACATTATACTAAACAAGAAAAGTAACTTTTGCCCCTACAGCGAAACAGTTCAAGACACGCAACTTCTACTACTCATTCTGCTTTCGGTACCCATTTGCCTAGCACACATACAGACAAGAGATACATAGCATGAATAAGGAAACGTCTTCGATTGAAAAAAGAAGTTCCAAGCGTGTACTCATATATTCCAGCTAGAAATGTTAGAAATGGGCTGTTTTAGGCTATCCCCCCCCCCCCCCCCCTTTTTTTCTGCGTACGCAGGCTGATACTCCTAAGGGAAACTCCCTGTATAGACAGGCAAGGATTAAATCCCATCTACCCAACAAAGAGAGTGGTGTTTTCTGTGTATGAACTTTTTTTTTTAATCCCGCATAAGGCAGCCACACTCCATCTTCGGAAAATCCCCATCTTCCCCGGGGAATTTCCCCCCCTCTCAGATGTGGTGTTTGGATTATGGAAGTTTTACTTCTTTGTTGTGTGGACTTCTTGTCTATGAGTGTGTTCCGCAACAATAGTCTGGCGTCGTGTGCATTTACGTGTGATCTACTATGGGAACTGAAGTTGCTATTTCTTGCTTACGTCTGCCTATCTTTCTTTAGATTTGGTTATGAATACATCATGCAGGGTGCCGGTGGACTAATCAAAGTACAGAAGTACCACTCGGTGCATGAAAGGTGGTAGTTTAAGGAACAGGTGTATGATGTTCTTCGGCGTCTAACTGCGCATATTTCAGGCTGTCACATTGCCCAAGGTGTACATGTAGTTTTGCCACGTTGTGACGTTTCTCTTTCAGATTAAAGTATGCCAAACGGTGCCAACAGATGGTTGTCGACACTTCTTTGTCTGGCCGTCTGTCTGTCTGCCTGTCTGTCTATCTATCTGTCTGTCCATCCGTCTGTCGGTCTGTCTGTCACCACACACACACACACACACACACACACACACACACACACACACACACACACACACACACACACACACACACACACACACACACACACACACACACACACACACACACACACACACACAACGCTCGCGCGCGCGCGCGCGCGCACACACACACACACACACACACACACACACACACACACACACACACACACACACACACACACCACGATCGACAACAGGTGGAGAGCCAGAACAATGATGAAGACAATGGTCTTCTACAGAGTATCAAGTGTGCGTCACTCTAGACCAGTCCGTCGCTCATACGCACTCGCTTTTTGACACCCGACAAGTGCGACCTACCTGGGTAAGCGAGTGCAGGAGCAAACACCTTCCCAGTCTAATGAGTCAAAAACGTATACAGTCTTTTAGGTCAAACTCTGGCTCACCAAATCTCATCAATTTGAAGATAAAATTTAGTGAGTCTGAAAAAAACAACAACAAAAAACAAAAAAAAAAAAAAAAAACAAACCTTTTAACTTGTTTGTCCTTGTTTTTGGCGCACGCATTTAGAATTAGTCTTAAAATTTGTTTCAAATTGATCCTGCAGCCCCACCTCACTTTGAAACTAAAGGTAATTAGGCAATCACAGCAAAGGTGAAGGTCACGCCCCCAGCGACGCAGCCCATAATCTAGTCTGGGCACAGCTTTTTTTTTTTTTTTTTTTCATTTATTTCATTTTTTACTTACCGTGATTGTGAATCCATCTTCGCTGACAGATTCTGCATTGAACATAATTCTGCTTTTTA